>CM068967.1:54362919-54373728 GCA_035128595.1 Eptatretus atami
AGAGAGATGGGATCCAACAGGGAACCTTTGAATCGCACTGTTAGGAAAACTACCTAACCCTAACAAAGGAAAAGATGGTCCAGAACCTACAGCGTCCAAGTTACTGACTGTCCTCGCGCGTTACAGATCAAGGATAAGGGGAACACCGAGTTTGAGGACTTGTGACAAAAAGGACAGTTCCTTCTTTGATGTTTTGATAGAAGGTGGAATAGCAACCTCTCAAACATTCTTGAAGAAACCTCCTGGCAGTGGACAGATGATCCATTGTAACAATGACTAACGGGCTCGGTCCTTTCAGCTCAAAGTAGTAAATGACACTGGGAACGGGGCATCAGCTAATTCAAAAATATATGAAACATTAACCAAGGATGAGGACAATTCCTGCTTGACTGGTATCAAACCACCAAGATGATCCCTCCAACTAAGGAGCAGTACAATCATAATTGTGACGTTACAAACTTTGTATCAATTATGTGGACCCCTGATTCGGAATAAAATGGGGTGACCCTAAATTTGTTTTCTTGAAGAAAATTTTGTGTGCTCTTTATTATATATGAAGGCATAAAAATAGCCTTGTGAGAGAGGAAAGTGTTCATTTTTTTCTGGACCACCCTAGTCTGACATCCTGTCTTGATCTCTAAACATATCTTTCCTGATGGCATCCAAATCAATTCCACACATGGCTAACTGACTTATTCTACTCTCGCAGCCAACATGTGGCCCTCAACAGAATCCTTTCATCTCCTCTCCATTTAAGGCTGGAGTGCCACAAGGCAGTGTTCTGGGTGCAGTCCTATTTCTAATCCTAATCGACGATCTCTCTGAAAATCCCTTATTGCTGATGACGTTACCTTCTTTCCGTGACATCCTCATCCTCTTCAGATCTTGACAAGCTAGTAACATTTGGAATATGTCTTTCAATCCAGACAAATCTCACTCTCTATCTCTACTCTATCTCTCTCTCTGAAAAGGACCATATGGCAAACCCTCAATTCTACTTTCACAACAATCTTCCTGAGGAATTCAGTCACTAAAACTCCTGGGTCACACTATCAGCTCTGATCTTTCTTGGGCAAACAACATTTCAAAGTTTGTCTCCAAAGTGAGTTGCTGATGGGAATCCTGCAATGTTCAAAGTCCTTTGACACACATGAAATCCTATCCATCTGCAGTTATGGTGTACTGCTCTCCTATTTGGGCTGGTGCCCCTGCCTCACACCTTGCTCAGCTTGACACCATGGAAACCAGGCCTTCAAAATTATTGGAATCTCCAAGATGAAGATGAGTGTATGGCTTATCACTTTGCCATAAAAGGCGATCTCTATTCTCTCTTCTTCTACGCCTCCTTTCTGGTCTGGCACCGGCTGCTCTTCCGTGCTTTGTACCGCCAAGTTTCTGCAGGGTGCACGTGATCCACCATCAACTCCCTTCTGGTGAAACTCCCAACATCCAGAATCACTGCTCACCTCCACTCATTTAGTCCTCGTTGTACCCACCTATGGACCAACTTAACATTATCTCAATCTCATTCTTCTTTCAGGTTCTTACACCCATCTCAGATCCCCAATCGAAACCATGATCTTTTATACTGCCGTTAACTTCCCCTCCCACCCTCTCTCAAACACCAATCACAGAAAATAAACAACAAAATCCAAATCTCCCTCTATTTGTTCTTCAACCCTTCTGTTGGTGGTCCCCCCCCTCCTCTCTGCTGTTCATTTGTTCTGTTGCATCCTATCCATTCAGTCTTCTCGCTCTTCCACGAGCCTCGACTCTGTATCAATATTTTTTTTTTTAAATAATGATAATAAAAATAAAATAAATCTCTCCAGAAATCTTTTGAAAGAAGAGGACCATCTCACCCTGTCGTTCAGATAGGGCTGGACCTCCGGCGTTCTCTGCTCCAAGAGGGGAGATGTCTCCTGTTGGGCGCCTGGTCTACTGCGCTGGAGATGGCAAGGGGAAAAGAGGTGGTTAAACTGTTTAAGGAAATGAAACTACAAATTGGAGGTCAATAAACAGCAAACAACAACAACAACAACAAAGAAGACGCAGTTTGATGGTGTACTGCTCTCCTATCTGGGCTGGTGCCCCTGCTGTGAGAGAAAAACAGAAGAGTTACAAGAGAGAATATAAATGGTGTTGATAAAGGGTTTTGTTTTGGTTTTTTTACCAAAGAACGAAGTGAAGACATCTCACTTGCCATCGACTAAGGGAGGAAGTGGATTCAAACAAAATTGACATGACCAAAACAAAATAAAAACAATTTGGTGGACTAAAACAAACAAAAAGAAAATTGCCAAACAAAGTGATCACAGTATAGAAATGGAATGAAATTGAGGAGGTAAAAACAACAATTTTGAGGTTCATAACAATTTGTGCATTGTGCATCCGCATCCTCCAGGAGAACGTGAGCACCTGTCGCATTTGACTTCGCAGGCGGCTCAAGCCAGCTCTCTCGGTCTTGGTGGCTCCAGTGTGGTCACCTCGTGAATGGATACCTGACTGGTCAATGTGGAGTCAAGTGGTCGGACTGAATGAAAAAGTTACACAAAAGTTCGAGTGAAATAAATTGAAACCTAAACCAAGAAATGAAAAGGATCAAATAAAGTGGAAAGTACAAAACAATGCATGCCGAGAGTGACCAAAAAAAGAGCACATTCAATACACACACTCCCTCTAACACCAATTCTTTTCCACTAAGGATGTGATGAAGAAGAGACTTCATGTCTGATGGGCTCAAGTTCATGAGACTGTTCGAAGCCTCCTCACTGCTCCAGAAAAAAGTGACAGCTCAACGTCTTTGTTTTGCTTCCGTAAGGATCAAGGAGGTACGAGGGAGCAACGGAAGAGCAAGAAAGCAAAGAATGCACTTCAAATACCATGAAACCAGATGATCTTTTTTTCATCCCTGTTAACCCTCCCCAACCCACCTCTTCCAAGTTACTTTTGTATCTATCTTGTCCATCCTGTGTGTCATCCTCACATCCTCTATGTCAAAGTCTCCCTCTATTCTCCTCATCCATCTGCTGGTGTGCTCCCCTTCTTTCTACTGTCTTTTGTTCTGTTACGTCCTGATCTAATCTATGTTCCAGTCCTCCATGAGCCTCAACTTTGTATACAAAAAGAAAATGTGTGTACAGAACATGTATCAAGGATGATGGTAATGTTGAAGTGAGGAGAGATGACAAGTCAGGTCATAACACTGAAAATCTGGATGAGGGTGCACACGAACGGTTGTGGACATTCAGGGCGGAATCGTTTATCGCACAAACCTGAGCAGTTGAGGTTGGAGCAATTCAGTAGCCATGACTTGGATTATGAGGCCAATGCGCAGCCGGAGCATCTCAGCAAAGAGAGCGGCTGGCTTCGTACGAACATTGCCAATACATGATTATCTCCTGCGGCACAGAAATGAATGACAAGCATTCTCTTGAGATCAACCTCCCACAATTTAATAGCGTTGTACTAAATTGTTCGGTAAGTGTGTGGCATGTAGTGTGGCGACAGCAGTTCTGTTTAACCTATAATTAAGCTTCGTGCTTGATCATCCAAGCTGTAACCACACACAGACAGATGACAACATACCTGTGTGAGGACTGCGATGGCGATATCTTGGCCACTTGCCTCATAAATGAGGGTTGTAAGTTCCTCCAGAGGAAGACCCTGTTAAAGAAGAAAAATTGTGCATGCAAAGGCAAGAACAAGAATCTCTACAGCACCTGAAAAAAACTCAAACTGAAAGATCCAGGTAAGCAAGATAATATACCCAAGCAAAGTGTGTGTTTTTCTATCAGGAAGGGAGAGATTCAAAATGTTGTCTTTTAAGATAAACAAAACGTGGAAGAGAAAAAGGTGAGCCAAGGGAGCCGGGTTGGGGGAAAGAGGTGGTGAAGAGGGAATGGATGGAGAATTTTACGCAGTGATAGTGCGCTCGCGTGGTTCTGGAGGTAGTCCAACAGTCAGCTGCTTCTGGTGAGAAAGGAGATCCGTGGCTGCCTGGACATGAGAGATGGTTTTCACACCAGTACGAGGTAGTATGTATCAAACGGCAAATACATAGTTGTAGAAATATATATATATATATATATAAATATATATATAAAGCTCTCTATGAAGATCTCCATTCCAGGAAGAAGGTGTGCTCACCTCTGCGAGGACCTGCACCTTTTTCCGGAGCAAGCCCGACAGGTGCCGTATGAGACCCCACTGCTGCTCAACACCAAGCGCGGCTGTACAGTTCAGCGAGTAGGTGACGCACAGAGTGCCCTCAAATGCGCTTCCCTCTTGCAGTACCCAGTCTCCTCCTCTGCAAAGGCCAGAAAAAAAACCAAAAACATCCTTTCATCGCTCTACTAAACACATATTTAGAAAACTGGACCGACGGTGTAAAACATCAGGATCGGTCAGTTGGAAACATGCTTGCTGACACGCTGTCCAATCCTGGTTCATCCCTGGCATCCAATGCCAAACTTGTATGCAGTAACTCATCAAGAACAAATACGTCACTTTCAAAATGTCTTGGAAACGCAAATTATGTCTTTTGCACTTGTGGGTGCATGCGCTTTCAGTCATTTCTGCTAATCGGGGAACTTTGAGCCTGCTGTCGTTGGGTTAAAAACAAATAGTCTTTTAAACAAAATTTGGAGCATTAATCAAATTCCCTTACAAGGAATTTTGAAGCATAGGGGGCCATTAGGCCCATCAAGGCCTGCATGTTATTACCAATGGATGGTTGTTTGTCCTGCCTTTGCCCTTTTAAATGCTGAGCATCAAGCAAGGAAGCAGAATGTAGCATTTTTGAAGTCTTTGGTATGACTCGGCTGGGTTTTGAACCACCGACTCACGACTCAGGGCGGACATTCGAACAATTACGCACAGAGGTTGGTGTGGATTCTTTTTTTCTTATTTCTATGCAATGTCGAGACTCGATATAAGAGCTAACACACATAACGTCAACAAGGAGAGCAGGAGAAAAGAGTGCAAGAGAGAGGACAAAAACAGTGTGGAAAGAGACATGAGATCTGTGGAAGGGTGAGGGATGGGGTGGGGTACACAGGGTAAATAAGAATGACACATCAGGGACTTTGAGGAAAGAAAGCTGGGAATTTGAAGGAGGCGGGTTTGGGGTGGATTAACGGGGGTAGAAAAGATCATTGTTTTGGATGGGGGGAGATAAGAGATGGTGGTGAACAGCTGTTTTGAAGACCTGGAGGGAAGAGTGGGCTTAAAGAGTGTGTGGGAGTTTGTTTTAAAGGCAGGGAAAAAGAGGAATGCAAGAGTGAAGGTGAGCAGCGATTCGTGATTTTGGTAGTTTACTAGAAGGGGGTAGCCCGGTGTTGGCTTTGTGGTTAGGGTGGTGGCTTGGGATCCGAGGGTCCTGAGTTCAAGCCCCGTTGGCCGCTGAATTAAAATACACCAGAGGTTGACTCAGCCTGTCATCCTTCCGAGGTCGGCAAAATGAGTACAATGTACTGGTAAGGGGGACACTGCATCAGCGGCATAGCCACGTCCCAACCAATGATGCAACACAGCAGCCACAGGCTGCACTCGATAGAGGGAGACAAGAAGGGTTTGCTGGCAGACTTGAGCGCCCTGAAAGGGGGGAGGGGTTGGAGGCAAGGCTGGAGGACGAACGGTAGAAGACAGAAGATCACCGACCTGCTTGCGGTGAGAGAGTGAGACACCCAAAGACTCGCCTCAAGATACCAATGATCTTAAATGCCTGGTTTCCACAGCGTGAAGCCGAGAAGGTGAGAGGCGGAAAACCAGCCAGAAGGGAGAGCAGTACTCCATCAGGCTGCGGACGAAAGCTTTGTACATGGTCAGGAGCTCAGGTGTGCCAAGGAAGGACTTTGCATGACGGAGGATGCCCATCGACGACGGGCTTTGGAGGACAACATGGAATGTGGCTTTCCCAGGAAAGATCATGGCAATAGTGAGACCCAGAAGCTTGAATGAAAGGACTTCAAGAGGATTGTTGAGAAAGTGGATGGGGGGTTTCCAAATGGTCCTTTTCGGAGAGACAAAGTGAGAGTGTGGATTTGTCAGGATTGAAAGACATGTTCCACGTGTGGACCAGTTTGTGATTTTATCACATCTGCAGAGAGCGAAGAGGCTGTTGCTTGCCGATCTGAGGGATAACAGATGGTGCGGCAGAGGGTGGAGGATTCAGTAACTCATCAATGGAAGCAAAAACACGACTTTCAAAATGTCTCGGGAATGCAAATGTAAAGAGCTGAGAGACTGCTGCTTGCCGATTCAATTGAAGGAGTCAAACTGAGGGCATTTGCTGAGATGGTTAGCCATAATTGTTGTGTTCCTGGAAGCAAATCGGACCATGAAAATATGGGAAAGATGAGAAATCTGTGGATGCAGGTTTCGTGTCCTACGATTTCCTATTAATACCAACGAACAGCTGCAGTGGATAAAGAGAGTGCAATGACCTGATAACTGGCGGCCTGAACCACAACTCGAGATGTGCAACTGTCACTTTGTTGCACTAGAGGCTAGACAAAGATGGAAGTGGGAAGCAAACTTGGAAGCACAGAAATCCTGAACCATTTGTGGTTCTTTCCCATCCACATTACTGTCGCTTGGGATTCATATGTGGCCTACGATCAATTTCAATATTCCTCAACTTCCAGGTAAATTCCACCGTTTGTCCAATTTATCTTGGATCTTTTTGCTTCCTTCAATGTGAAATGAATGGGTTGCTATGGTAGCATGGCGATGATAATACTTCGCTTCATCGCTTACAGTGTTGGCTCGTTGATGCTCTGGACAGTTGCATATTCAACAATAAGAATTTTAACATCTTACGGCTCATTTCAAGTCCTCATCAGCCACCCTCCACTTCTCTCCTCTCCACTTCCTTCCCTGCTTGGAAAGGGGTTGTTGAGAAATTATTTCACAACTGCTGAAAAATTTCAGAAATTACACCAAATTTTGACACGACTCGTTCACAAATAAGCTGAACCACTCTGCTGGGACTTGCATGCTTCGTTCACAGATAACCACGTCACTAACGAGCACATTCAAATCATTATCTTTTCGTCTGAGTGGAAAGTTGACCGTTTCTGGCTCTGCTGATATCACTGCACAGAAACTGAATAAAAGTTTTTATCTACAAATACAAAAATGTTTAGAAAAGTCTGTAATCCATTCAAAATGAATGCATCAATACCTGGCCAGATTAAAAAATAAGATGAGAGGAGACAAATACTAGCAATCAATTAGTATTACAAATGGATTTTTGTTTTGTTTTTCTTCTCTACAAGATCTAGGCTCGTGGAAGAGCAAGATATTAAACAGCAGTAACCTAACAAGGGATAGTGTGTACAATATATCCGCTGTTCCTCGAGGTCAGGCTCCAGAACCAGGCGTTTGACAAGGGCATCCAGTCCACAGAGCTCAAGTCAACTGAAGCCCGTTTTTCCGGCTGCTGCTGTGGTGGTGGCATCTCCACGAGATTGAGGAAGAACGAGGAGCCGTGGGCTGCAGAGTTTGCAACTGGGATAAACTGCATACAAATCATGACAAAAAGAGGCAACTCATGAGTCTGGCAGGGATCTAAAAGCCTTTAGTATTGTGTTTGCAGGACTTGTACAAATCTTCTACTTTGGTTTAGATTATTGCATTGATTTTGTTTTAAGACAGAATAACTTTAGAGATAAACTGAGGTAACCTACAAGATGATTAGTGCTTTCTTTTTGTTCACAGGTTGGTAAGCATTGATTGCAAGCACATGTATCACATCATACAATCAATCCTTCATATTCAAATTCAATAATGTGAAAACAGCCTTTAATATCTATTCTTGCCCATCTTCTTGTGTCGTAAGTGGCACAAGGCTGCAGAGTACTATCATAGCTGAGGGCAGGCTGTGCCACTGATGCAATGCATCTGCTGGTAAGGGCAGATTTGGAATATGTTCATGGTGTCAGACAGCTCGCCACTCTTTGTGAAAGTCACCTTGGGATCTTTAATGTCCACCAACTAATGCCAGCAGACTGAGAAGCCCAGTTTAACGTCCATCTGAAGCCTGGTGTTGGCTTAGCGTTAGGGTGGCTGGCTTGGGATCTTAGGTCCTGATAGAAGCCCCATTGGCTGCTGAATCAAAACCAGGTGGGGTTGATGCAATCTGTCACCCATGAGTACCAGTGTACTGGTATATGGGGCAGCGGCATCACGGCACAGCTACGCCCAACAAAAATTATAGCTACCGCAGCAAAGCTGCCATACGCAGGAAGAAAAGACGACGACGACGACGTACATCCGAGTGACAGAACACACATTGAGGAATCAACCCCCGACCTGTGAAACATCAAGAAGACAGTTTGTAGCTGGGTCAGAATTCAAACCCAGGCTAGTTGTCTCTCTCACATTCACACACTAAATAGTATATACAATATATATATATTATATATATATATATATATATATATATATATATATATATATATATTTTGCGGTTCTTGGAACCGCATGCAAACAACAGATAGTTGTCCTGAGTCAGTTATTCCATTAATATACGTGTAGTTAGGTCCCTACCTTTTGCTTAGTGGAAAGCAAGGGGGTGCGTTGCGATGGGCTATTAGTTAGGATTACTAAATCATTTTTCCCCTTTTATTTATTCCCTCTTTTACGATCCACGGTGCCATCATCTCGCTTGCACCCTCGTTTCGCTGGCCACACGATACCACATCCCCCGAACTCTCGCTTTCTGAGTCAAAATCCGACGTTCGGCTAGACAACGCTGTAGCGTACCACATCCACCTGCCAAAGGCCAGACATGCACGGCGTGGCGGACCATACCGGAGTATGGCTGAACCCAGCCAGAAAGGCGGACACGTGAAGGGGCGGTCCAATCGGGATGCTCGGATCGGACGATGACGTCGGTTTCGAATGGCTCCTCCGAACTGCGGGCTCATAAAGTACAGAGCAATCCTCAGAGAGTGTCGAAGTTGGTTGGTTGAAGTGGTTGCGTAGGTAGTTGATGGTTGGAAAGAGAATTGCAGATGAAGAATTGAGAATTGAAGAGTGAAGGAATTGAAAGGGGTTTGGATAGTGTGTGAGTGAGTGTCCTGCTACTTGTCTCCGCCGACATGACGTCGAACCGCCCCTTGCTTCTCGACCAAGCCCCTCTGCTCCGCTCCCTGTCTCCTTATGTCGACCTCACGACTCGACAAACGGCCTCTTGCCTGGTCCTGCCGCTGCCTCATCTCTCGCCCTCCTTTGGACTCCGCTTCTCCCACTCGAGCCCCCTGCAGACACGATCTCCACACGTACGGTTTGGCCGAACAACTCAACCATTGTCGGGTGCCGCACCAGGAGCATCCCTCCCCGAAACGCTCAGGTACCGAGAAACTGTAACCTCAACTCCCCCCCTCTCTGGCTGCAAAAGTCCCTTTCACAATTGGGTTTACTTTGTCTGAGTAGGTGTCTGAGAGTGTTGGCGCCTGTCCGTTAGTAAGCCTGTATAAGACTTTTATTGTTGGATTGTTGCTATATAATCTTGCGTTAAGTCTGCACTGTTTCTGCTTTGTAAGTTGCTTGTAAATTGCACACCCCACACCTCTCTCATCTTTCCCTGCATTACACCCCAATAAACCTTTGTTGTGCCACATGCTTTTCCTCCTTATTGTAAATAAATAATTGTTGTATAAATGTTCCCAGCTCGCCTTTGTCTTTTCCCTCATTGGTCCAGCATGGTTCGAATCCAGGTTTAGCCGGGTCTTTATTCCCAACGGTACGTTCCTCTAGCCGGTACGTCTTGGCAGTGTCGCTCGGCTGCATCCGATCCGGAAAGGTGATCCGATCCGGTACAGTGATCCGGTTCGGACAGAGGCGTACCGAGGGCGTGGTTCCCGGTGGTTAATTAGGTAACCCGATTCATAGCGGGAGACCCTAGGTCACGCGGTTGAGTTATTGGTGTCCACGGTCGGTTAAGCGACCCGCCGTGTCACAGAATTATCCATGAGCGACGACCTACAATTCCGGGGAGTCTGGTGGGAATCGATGTAGCATTCCCCACCTAGTGGTCTTCTCACCCGACCCCGCCGGCCTGCAACAATATATACATAGATATATTGTTGCGGTTCTGGAAACCACATCCCTCCAACACCAATAGCAGCCAACATACAGTGGTCCCCAGACAGTTATTTCATCAATGTACGTTCAGATAGTCCATTCCTTCTTGTCCAGTGGGTCGAATGGGACAGTGCTTTTATAAATCTCATAGCTAGGTCTGATTAAATCTCTGAACTTCATTCCTACTCTGCCTTTTTCTCTATTCCTGAGGTAAATCCAAGCAAGGGGTCCTCGTGTGAGCCAGCAGGCGCTACGCTCAGACACCCATCTGTAAAAACCACAGCCATGCCCTTCACGTAAGAATGCGTCCTCACAGAAGACCAAGGGCAGCAGTAGAAGCCAACAATAAACGCCAGCGCTACATGGAGCACGTGCAGCGCAACGATGACCCCCCCACTCAGGCAATCAGAGGCATAACCAACACACCAAATGCTGACAACATACAGTATGCACGCAGCACGCTCTTCTTCAATTCAAATCTCCATTAATAAATATATCTGTCTCCTTTTCACTCCGAATCTTCATTTAATAATTATATACAATCCTTTCCCTCAATTCCCTGACACAGAACAGGGCTGGCACCGTGCACATGACATCGCCTTTGATAAATGGTCACATGCTTAATGGCGAAACCGCGCGCACTGTACGGGGCATGCACGATGGCGGGCAGACCCGTGCGCTGACCACGTGTACAATGGCGGACCTGCACGCACTGTA
>CM068967.1:54382699-54393814 GCA_035128595.1 Eptatretus atami
TATTCACGTGCGGTTAGCTTTCAACCTCCAAGCCTGTATATTCTTCGTGATCACATCTTTCACCTTCACTCCACAGGGTGAACCGACTACCATTTTCCATCTTTCCATGGGCCTTTTTACATCTTTGTTTTTTTTTTTCTTTATTTTGTGTATCTCTTTGTATGTATGTGTTGTATTTTATAACATTCCTCTATTAGCCTTCATGGGAAAGCTGACTCTCCAGCTTGAGCTCAAATGCTGCGGTAACTCCATTGAAAAAATTGATGAGCTTTCAGAAAAATATTCTGGACTCGATAATTGCTTTTGCCAGTTAGCGTTATTGAAAACTCTTACCACCTTGGAATGTTGCAGAGGTTAGGGGTTGTGGGTAGGGTGGGGGTGGGAGGAGGCTGGTTGAGTGAACGGAAGGACAGATAATTTGAGGCGCCTAAACTTCGATAGTTGCGTTGCATAACATCAGGCAGGCAACCTGTTCCTTCTTGGTCTTCCGTTTCATTTTTCACGTACCCAGGAAGAAGATAGTGTGGAATAAATTGTGAAAAAAACATACAGGCAGAAAATGAAAATGGACAGTAGGCTTGGCAATCCTTTGCGGAAAAGCGGAAAGAAAGGTTTGTCGTGCGGAGTTGATTACAGCGGGTATATGATGGGGGCCTGGGACAGGCGGGAGGAGGGTGCATTGAAACATTTATGCTATTTACTATGGCATAATTTCTTGTGTGTGTGTGTGTGTGTGTGTGTGTGTTGTGAAGTGTGTATGTGTGTGTGTGTGTATACATTGTCAAGGCTTTGTATGATGAGCTAACGCACAACATAGCGGCGGGAGGAGACAAGAGTGCAGGGAGAGGGAAAGGACAAAACAGTTTGGGCACAGAGACACTAGGGAGATCTGTGGAAGGGAGAGCGGAATTTGGGCGGGGCAAACATGGGGCTAACAAGATGGCTATTACAGGACTTTCAAAGCGACCTGCACAACAGGGAACTCAGGAAAGGATTATGCAGAATTTGAAGACAGGATAGTCTGATCTCCTCTTGATGGTAAGGCCGACCGCTCAGTCCCAGTTTCTTATTTCGTCCTGGAATAAAGTGGAACATAAACAAACAAACAAACAAGGTAATACTATTCAATTTCAAGATCATGAATGCAGTCTTCAGAATTGGAGGGAGTTGGCAGGACGGCCTTGGGGTATACGCGATCACCTCTGAGCTATCGGGCCTGGGTTCATATCGTGACATAGCTATAAACTGTCATCTTTTTCCCAGCTACAAAGCGTCATCTTTTATCATGGTGCACAAGTACGAGTTGTTATTTTTACAAAGAACCTGATCAAATATTTAAAGTCTCAAGTCACCGTTTCGACTTTCGATGATTGAACTTCAAATATAAATCCAAATCCTTACCTCTTGAGAAACCGAGTCCTACACTGTTATAAAGTCACTTCAAAAATACTTTAGGCGTCTGATGGTGCACTTACTGTATATAAACAAGACAGATGGTAATTGTTTAAGGCGCTGTCACACCTTGACGATTTAGCCAGCGTATGCCGACTTATGAAAAATTTGTCTAAAACCGCTGTACACGTCGAATACGTTATGTAAGTTTTGTATAAGTTAAGAGCACGCTGAAAAGCACTGCCATAACGTCGTAGTACGCTGGCTTTCATCGTTGTACTTTGCGGTTGTCCTCAAATTTTAGCATGCTTGAAATTTTACGACGTATGCAGCGTATGACTCACACGTTCCGCTACGCTGGCCATAAGTTGTAGGCACGTTATCGGTCGTTGACACACGTCGAGGCACAGTTACTTGTAAGTTACTCATAAGTCGAAACACGTCGAGGTAATGATTAGCGTACCCGAAACTTATCTATAACCTATGAGTAACGTGTTGTAGGCACGTTACACGATCGTTGACACATGTCGAGGCACGTTATGCGATCGTTGACACACGTCGATGGCACGTTACTTGTAAGTTACTCATAAGTCGAAACACGTCGAGGTAATGCTGAGCGTCCAAAACTTATTTCTAACCTATGAGTAACGTGCTTTGAACCTATGTGTAACGTACCTCCAACGCATATTGACGTATGTAGACGTATTTGATTGACGTCTTCCGGACGACCACAGAACTTACTGAACGTGTTTCTAATTTACAGCTACCGTAAAATGGCGTATTGGCAGCGTTTAAAAAAAACAACAACAATAACTTCCGATATTTCGTCACGTGCCGTTACGTCACGTCCGATTGCCTCTTCAGTTTGCTCATGTCTTATTCTTAGTTCCTCCTCTGTGAATATTTTCTGTTTGAGGATATTGTCACGTCGACGTCGAAACTTAAAGCAAATGTCCGAATATATTTAAAAATTCGTGATAGACTAAAATAATAATATAATAATTAAAAAAACAACAAACAACAACAACAACTTCAGATATTTCGTCACGTGCCTTCATGGAGCCAAGGAGAAAAAAAAGAAAATGTGCCTTGACGGAGAAAATAAGTTTCGGGTTTGCTAAACATTACCTCGACGTGTTTCGACTTATGAGTAACTTACAAGGAACTTGTGTCGACGTGTGTCAACGATTGCATATCGTGCCTACAACTTATTCCCAGCGTAGCGGAACGTGTGAGCCATACGGCGAGTACGTTCGTAAAATTTTCAGCATGCTTGAAATTTCACGAAGTACGAGACGTACCACGAAATATGACAGCGTACTTCATCGTTTTTCAGCGTGCTCTTAACGTATACACAACTTACCCATACCGTATTCGACATGTGCCAGCTTGGTTCGCAAATTTTTCATAGGTCGGCATTCGCTGGCTAAATCGTCAAGGTGTGACTGCGTGGTTGACACTTTCAATTTTCAGGCGGTTATGATTTAAATCGGCGTGCGGCAGGTTTTTAACAGGCTACGCCACGAGTTCGTCGGCGATACGTGCAGCGCGCTATGCCTAAGTTAGACTATCGTTGGGCATAGGTTGTGAACGCTGACAACAGGCTAATCATTCGTTGTGTATAAGTTATCTATAAGACAACGAAACGTTCTGTGCCCGTTACTAATATGTTATGCATACGACCAACACATTATGAATACGACCAAAACTTTAAAAAACATCAAAATTTCAGCGTACGCCAACGTTTTACATACATTTTTATATGTTGCCATTGCTGGCTAAATCGTCAAGGTGTGACAGCGCCTTTAGTGAGGGGTAATCTTAAGCTTAAAAATGGTGACTGGTGTTGCTGCATTCCACAATCATCTTTAATTCCTTTGGCAATATACTGTGTGTGCGTGTGTGTGTGTGTGTGTTTACATATATATTTTTTTTAATCCACATTGCAAACTACCTGCAGAACAAGCAAGGGACATAATTAAGGAGAAATAAAAAGAAATAGAAAGCATCTGAAAATGCAAAGCCTGTCCGCATCTACTTTGCATTTGGCCCTCTTATTCTTCTTCCGTTTGCTAAACATGAGGAAAACAGCTAAAAAAAGAAATACAAAACAAATAAATAAACAGGGAAGCGTTCATAAACCAGCAGCGGCGCATCTCGCGCTGCGTGCAAACCGAACAAGTTTTTTGTCATGGAAACTGTTGACACGTGAAAACAGCAACATCAATCGTTCTGACTTTTGGTTAACCAATTCAGTGATGCAATATGCAAACCTTGTTCAAATTTCAAGTCAATTAGATGAAAATTGATGATTTTATGGAACCTTGACCTTTTGATCTTCAAAAATAAATAAATAAATAACAATCGGCTTACTTCTTTTGATTGGTGAACCAACACGCAAATTCTTAAAATTTCAGGTCAACTGGATGAAACTAGACGATGTGACGTTGACCTTTTGACCAAATTATTAATTTGTCATCTCCATATTCTCATAATAAAGCTTTGTTGAAAATTTGAGGACAAAAGCTCAAAAGGTAAAAGAGTTGAGAGCGAGAATTGCTTTGCAATGTAAAAACATGTCCCCCACCGATGTGATATTTTATGTCCAAAAAGGGCATAACTGTGAAAAATTGAAGAAATGCCCTGAAACTCAAACTTGTTCTGTAACTTATCATAATAAAGCCGTGCACCATGTTTCAGTTGAATATGTTAAAGTGTTTGGGGGGAAAAAAAAGTCTGAAAAACCACAGGTGGGACAGACAGACAGGCAGACAGGCAGACAGACGGACAGACGGAAAGCAAACCTATAGACTATAGTCGCAACCGGTGAAACCGGTCGGGGACCAATAATGCCGCCTAATAATGAGGGTGAAAGAAAAATTATGACATGAGTGTACCAACAAAGGTAAATGTCGTATATGTAGAGTACAGAGAAGAAGAGCGACATGAAGAGGAGTGCAAGGACAGACCAAGCCTGGCGTAGATATGGCTCAGTACGTGAGAGGGCTGCACACGAATAGGCCGAGCCTCGTCAATGGTCTGCACCTCAAACCCATGTGATTGTAGAATAGTCTTGATTTCTTTTGTTTCTGCAAGCACGGCCACTGTAATGGGAGGAGGAGATTGTCGGGGTTGGGGTGAGAAATGTCAGGGTGTCTGCTATAAGTTATTTTTTATACAACTGGTGGAAATGCATCGGCTCAACGAACGTGGTGAATTATATTGCAGTGAAACGGGGAATAAAGAATAGAACACAATATTGGACAGCAAATGAGCTTTGCAAAGGAGTAGCAACGTGCCATGTTAGTAGTCACCCAACTCGTAAAACGTATGCAATCATTCCTCCATAATTGAAACAAATTATTTTTCACATTTCTAGAAAGCACATGTCGGAAACGTCACACCTTGCACTACCACATCTGGCTTTGAGATGGTGGAGAGGCGTCGATTTAGAGGATCAATCTCCCCAGGTGCCAAGAAGCCCTGCATAATGTGGAGGAAGACACGCATGTGAGCATCTACAATCATAGAGGACACCAAATGTCACCACAAACAAATAAAAAGAAAAGATGACGGCCTACAACAAACACGAGTTTGGACGAGGGAAAAAAAGAGAGAAAGCTGAAGTTATTTCAAGTTACGGTCGAAGTAGATGCGGATATAGAGTAAAAGAGAGACCTCAGCAAGGAGGCAACCCAGGATGTACAAAGATTGTCCCCACATGTGAGGCAGCTTTCCTTTCATCTCTCGATCCACTGTGTGTGGATGAGAGTACTCCTCATCAACCTGCATCAAATTCAGGAAACAAGGACGAGGGGGGAGGGGTGGAGGGTAACGACATTAATGACAAGTTTAAGCCAAATCAACAACTACTATTTGAATCAAGTGGATGGCTAAGCACCTTTATTAAAAGCCTCTGTCCAAGTTAACTGTGCCATCAAGTACAATGTAGGACCAATGTTTAAAAATGCTCAGATTGGTAGAAGATATAAAGCAATGATATTTCAGAAATACCAAATAGACTGCAAAATAAATAATTACGAGAGAGAGAGAGAGAGAGAGAGAGAGAGAGAGAGAGAGAGAGAGAGAGAGAGAGAGAGAGAGAGAGAGAGTTTAAAGCACCTCTGCCAATGAAACTGCCTCGGCAGCCCTATGTGCCTTTACGGCATGAAAGGAATGATCCTATTATTATTATTATTATTATTGTTATTATTATTATTATTACCCTCGCCGAAGGACAGGGTATTACATTTGGGTCCATTTGTTTGTCTGTCTGCACAGAACTTTCGTGATTTTCTCCGCAACCGCTTGTCTGATCAAGAGGAAATTTTCACCATTGGTGCGACTACTCACCATTTTCACCCTTTTATATGCTGAGCATCAAGCAAGCAAGCAGCACATACCATCTTTAAAGATTTTGGTTTCGACTTTGTCGGGGGTTCAAACTGCCAACCCCCCATACTTGGAGCGGACACTAACCATTGTGCCACAGAGTCTGTTGTGCACCCGGTCTGAGTCCAGGAGGTCGGTGTTTATTCTGAATGCATTTCTAGTTTCCATGAGAACGCTATAAATAAAGTCATTTGTCTTTGACATTCCTTTGAGATGAAGACTGGTAAAGATGGTCCTCGCAAGCTTTTGCATGTGGCACTGGCACCTTCTTTATGAAAATCTAATGCTCCTCCTGACTTCAGGCCAGTATGATCACTTCCCATTATTAGCAAAAGTCATGGAATCCATCTTATTACATTACAGTATTAGCAAACTCATGGACACCTGGCATAGTTTAATCTTCTTGAATGACCTGTTCTCTCATAATCAGTTTGGATTCCATCCCATTCCCATGCTACCACTTCCCCATCGGTAATGGTTGCAGGCCACAAATCTCAAACATGGCGTCAGCCAGGGCTGTGTCTCCGGACAAATCATGGCCCTTCAACACCGTTCAATGGCAGCATGATGCACTCACCAAGGTTTGTGGCCATGGCATCCAAGGTCACCTTCATTCCTGGCTCACAGACTTTGTCCATTCATGCAATCAGAATCAGTGCGTGCCTCTCAACCGCATCATTTCACATCCTCTTTCATTGGACACTGGAGTGCCCCAAGACAGTGTCTTGGGCCCAATTTGTACCCCATAACAGTGTCTCAATAAAATGTGTACAAACTTAAACATTTCAGAAAGGAACAATTAAATAGCAGAGAGAGGGGGCAATGTTAAGTGATTTATAAGATCTACCAGATGCCGTGTGTGTGTGTGTGTGTGTGTGTGTGTGTGTGTGTGTGTGTGTGTGTGTGTGTGTGTGTGTGTGTGTGTGTGTGTGTGTGAATGATTGATTGCATGTCATCAGTCAGCTGTTACCATAAGGCAGTGCAGAATGACAAGACAGTATAGTTTCTGATATATAAAAGTCAATGTGTCCATCAATGGCCAATACGATTCCCTATAAAACCTCTTTTCCATCGTCCATTCAATTCCACATGACGCTGCAAGGGACTCTTTTTCTCTGACAAAGAGCTAACGTTTAGAACGTCAGTCGCACCTCATTTCTCATGGCAGTAAACGGATACTTATCAAGTTTTAGTCGATAAAATCCATTCAACAAAAGTATTTGACATGCTATAGGAAAAAATGATAAATTACTTATGAAACTGAAGATAGATTTGATGCATTAGACACTAATAATAACAAAAACGAAAGGTGATGTGCTGTATGTTTTTGTTTGGTTTGGTTCTTGAACAAAATCTGCTGTACAAGCTCAGCATCACAAATGGCAGCGTTGTGTGCCACGGACAGGGTGTTCAAAACGTGAGAGCGTGAGATGCCGGCACCTTGTCTGCTGGGACAGTGTAGAGCTCTGGCAGGAAGCGCAAACCATTTTTGCCTCGGATCAGAATCCCTTCAAGAGCTTCTTGGTATTCCTGCACCTGTTCATTCATCACCACAATAACCGCACTCAAAAAAAACAAAGTTACACTCTAAATTGATGATGTCAGACATCATCACCGTCACAAAAATAAACAAATATTATTTGGTGATCACAGTTCACCGGCATTCGAGCTTTTCTTTCCTTCCCAATAATGCCCCGGCAAAATAAACCATGACACAGTAAGAGGTCAAGTGGCAAAGAGACGTAAAGGAGGTTTGGGAGGAAAAAACAAACAAAAAGAAACGTGGTAAACTTGTTCTCTCAATCCATTCAAGGCATAAGCATCGCCGCCAGACGGCACAAACAAAACGCCAAACAGCACACCTGTTCATGGTTTCCAAGGAAAACGCCATCGATGATGAAGTATGTCCAAAAAACCGGCCACTCGGACTCAATGTTCTCAAACAACTTCAACTCTGCAGGCTCGTAGTACAGTCTGTTCGGGTCCTGGTTCAAAAGGAAAAACAATTGGAACATAATCCTCTGACTTTCGAATTAATAGACGACCCTCGTACCCTTACTCAGGATGAATCCATTAAGAACCCCCTTTCGTCACAGGTTACTACCTTTCCTCTCCTCTCTTCCTGTTTGTTTGTTCCCTTGCTCTGTTGGCTCATTTGTTGTCCCACTGTCGGTTCATCAATTTCCTATTGTTTTTTTTTTTAAACTCTATCACCCAACTCTTCTATGAGCCTCGATTTTACATTGAAAAAAAGAAATACCTCCCCAAAATATCACTTCCTTTTTCACTAACAAAGACCCATTTAATAACCTGTACAATGCTTGATTTTGCCTGATGCAAAATTCTCCTCACACCCAACCCTACTATTTCCCCCCTCTTGTGGAAGTCTGCCTTTACTCATATCATTACCCAACCCAACTGTGAATCCACAAAGTTTTCCGCACAACTGGCAGTGAGTCTCTTTAACGAGCATCGATATCCGCATCGAGCAAAAGGTACACACCTCACGAGGGGTCTTATAACCATCCTCAGAAACCGACAACACAATAGCGACCCTGAGAAAAAGAAATGAAAAGGGGGGGGGAAGAGAGTGATCATGGGTGATCAATGAAGTCACAATGAAGAAACCAAAATCAAAGTCTGTCAAATTGGTAGAGGAAACAAGATGCACCAGACAACATACCGATACGTTCTTTCCTCGTAACGTATTTTAATACTACAATGAGCAAACGTGCACGTCACCAAAACTCCAAAATTGACTTGAGCTGGAAGTAGCGCCATTTTTGGTGGAAGCCGGGATTACAAATTATCTTCCTTTATCTTATCATATGGGTTGATGTATTATTTATAGATTCTATACGATAAGGTGTGTGTGTGTGTGTGTGTGTGTGTGTGTGTGTGTGTTGTGTGTGTGTGTGTTGGTTTGCCATTTTCTCAAAGATGGCTGAACAGATCATCAAACTTTCAGATGTTCATCAGTGAGTGCCAGGGAGTGTTTGAGGCAAAAAAATTAAAAAAATTTAATTTATTTTAAAAATAGCTCGATAGTGCGTAAACCTTTGTAGCGATGTGAAAGGTGATATTAAATGATCCCTGACCCCATTTGTTAGTGAGTGTACGGAAGTGTTTTAGGCCCCCACAACAACAAAAAAGAAAAGACCAGGCAACGCCATGTACCACTGCTCATGATCAATAAAATTTTTCAAAAATGACAAAAACTATAAAATGCATATCCAAGACTGTGCCACAGTACACTGCCCACGAAAGGTAGGCCAAAAAGGGTACTCTCGCCCGGAGGGTGGGAATGCCCGCTCGTATACACTGCATATAAAAGTCTTAATCAAGGTCAAAATATTAAATGTTTATTTGAATTTCTTCAATGTCGGTTGATGTAGAGCCCAGTTGTTGCCCACGCTTTCAATGATGCTTGGTGCAATATTCTTATCTGTGTAAACCATCAGTGATGGCATAGCTTTGCACTTTCTCCATCAGTTCCGATCGGTGGAGCTCTCAACTTGTGAAGCATAATGTGTTCTGCATCCTGATTGCTTTAATGTACATTCGTCTATGCTGTTTATTTGACAAACAAAAATACCACGTGTGTGTCTGAGTGTTCGTCTGTGTTTGTGCATGCATAGGTGTGCAAAAAAACCTGCAGTTTTCCAACAATCTCAGCTTTGGTGAGGGCAACGAGTTCTGGGTCCTCGACAGCAAAGGCAGGATAAGAGACGACAGACAGAAGTCCGGCATCTATCTCCTTCGAGGTGGAAGCACGAGGCAACATGGAGTGAAGGATTGACTGGAGGAAGATAGCAAGGCATTAGACGGAGGGAAGGGGGAGAGAGAGAGAGAGAAGAGAGAGAGAGAGAGAGAGAGAGAAGAGAGAGAGAGAGAGAGAAGAGAGAGAGAGAAACTGAAGAGGAGAGAAAATTACAAAAAGAGAAAGAGAAAACCCCATTGAAGTTTCTTCAGCTTATAGTACACTTTGACAAATCACATTTAAATAAAAAGGGGGAAAAAACAAAAAATCAAAACAGGTATTTTGAGAGAGAAAGGTCAAGAGGAGGGAAGGAAAGGGGAGGAAGCAAAAGCAAGAGAGGAGAAGAGAGAAGAGAAAGATCTGAAACATTCATTTGACTTGTACTACACAGCGACATAACACCGTCGCACGTACAAGAGCAAATGGACATTCCGACGTCCAATATATAATGTTGACAGAGACAGAGGAATAATCAGAGGTGAGAGTGTCTGTAAAGCAAAACCATCAATCACCACTCAAATAAAATTAAAAAAAGTGTGCATTGGTCACATGGATTTTCACAAGTTCAAAGCAACACCAGTCCTGCAGAACAGAGTTTCATCATTATTTTATACAAAATCAAAGCTCACGGAAGAGCGAGGTGACAGAGGAGAAAAGGGCAATGCACTGACAATGGGGCATCTAGCAGGGAAATGAACAAACAGGAAAGGAGGGAGGGAAGGAAACACAGCAACAAATCTGAGGAGCCTTACAAGAAGAGCATGAGGCCAAGACAAGGACACACAAATGTTGCAAAAAAATTTTTTAAACATATAAGGTGGCTCTCAACAAAAGGCACCAGTATATGACGTCAACAAATTAACCCAAACAATGAACAAAAATCATTAAACAAGACTATTCTGGGACAGGTATCCCCAGCTTTTAATGGCAGCCAATCAGAGCAGAGATTGTGTCTAGCCAAGAAGAAACCCAGAACTTGAGCTGGGTCAAACCGGAACACCAGACACGGTAGCATTGTACGGAGAAAAAAGGGGGGGGATGCTAAAGAGGGAACAAAAGGGGGTGAAGGGAGAACAGAATGGTGGTAGCAAGAGAAACAGAGGGGTTGGGGGAAGCAAGAGGAATAGGAGGCAGAGGTACAGAAGGGGGGGGGAGAAGAGGAACAGAGGGGGAGAGGGAGGAAGAAGGACAGAGAGGAGAGGGGAGGAAGAGGGAACAGAGGAGAGAGGAAGAGACGAAGAGGGAACAGAGAGGAGAGGAAAGGGGACGAAGAGGGAACAGAGGAGAGAGGAAGAGGGAACAGAGAGAAGAGGGAGAGAGGAACAGAGAGGAAGAGGGGAGGAAGAGGGAACAGGGAGAAGAGGGAACAGAGGAGGAGAGGAGAGGGACCGAAGAGGGAACAGAGGAGGAGAGGAAGAGGGAACAGAGGAGGAGAGGCAGAGGGAACAGAGGAGGAGAGGCAGAGGGAACAGAGGAGGAGAGGCAGAGGGAACAGAGGAGGAGAGGAAGAGGGAACAGAGGAGGAGAGGAAGAGGGAACAGAGGGGAGAGGAAGAGGGAACAGAGGGGAGA
>CM068967.1:54396034-54407476 GCA_035128595.1 Eptatretus atami
CCCCCCCCTTTCCCCTTCTTCCCTCTGGCCAGAGGGGAAGAGGAGGAGGGAACAGAGGGGGAGAGGAAGAGGGAACAGAGGGGGAGAGGAAGAGGGAACTGAGGGAGTGAAAGAAACACAGCGCAAGGAGAAAGGTGGAGTTTTAGAATAATCTGCCATCTTTTACCATCATTAAATAGACTATTATATATTTATCTTACATTTTCATGGATGGAGGAGCTGGTACATAAAGATACAAGCCAATTACCGACTTGACTTCAGACAAACACAGTTGCAAACCTTTGGAGAAGTGACAAATTCCCAGGGCATGCTGGGCACTGGCAGAGCCATCTTTGTAATGTTTTTCTCTCCGCAGCGGGGCAACTGTCCTCATCCCACCTTATGGGATAGCATTCCATGGGGTCTAGCCCTGCCCTAGCCTCTAAATGCTGAGTGTGAAGCGAGGAAGCGGGACACACCATATTGAAAGTCTATGGTATGACTAGGCCACGATCAGAATCAAACCGCTGACCTTCCAGATTCACAGCAGACACTCCAACCACAATGCCACAGAGTCTTTCTTGCCATTTTTTAAAAAACATGACAATTTCAACATCATTTGTACCTCTTTCTAACACAGATGATGGTACAATTTTTGATGTTTCTATGGTTCAGAGCACATGCTTTCACATGCATGCAATCTCTGCTTTATTCCAAACGTGACCGCTCTGCGCTCGGTGGATTGCACAGTCCCATACAAAACACACTGTATGGTACCATTATTTAGGAATGCTTATCTTTTGTCCATTTTTTTTCTTGTAATTTAGGCCGACACTAGCATTCCTTCAGAAAATGTCAAGCACAGCCTTTGTACTTAAGAAAGAGAAAGAAAGGGATATTAAATAAATAAATACGGGAAAATGAAAGGAGAGACAACTAGACAGGATAATGAACCTGGCAATGTTGGACTTCATCAGGAAGCACATGAATGACAGACTTGGGACCACCATGCGCTCCAAACAGGTCCAACTCGTCTATGGCATCCAAAGCAGCCTAAAAAATAAAAGGAAACAAGACAGAGCTTTCAACATGGCACACCCTCGCCTCGGTATGTCTCAAAGATCCTTTTCACACACCGGGGTGCTGTAAAGTAGACAGCCCAGGTGTGCTATATTTAGGTAGGCCACCTGGGAGTGATACATGTGCATGCAGATTGACTGAAACAGACACCAAGAGCTTCTCCCTTTTGAGTGAAGCTAACATCAATTTCCAATGAAATTACTTTAAAAAACCCAGAATTCTCAAATAAAGTTTAAAACAAATATCTAGCACCGATCATGTGATGCACGCTTGTTGTGGCAATGCAGCTACAATTAAAGCACTCAAAGTAATCATGTCAGTTGTTGTTCGCTCACACAGGTCCTGAAACTTTTTGAGTTTCAGGGCAGGTCCTGAAACTTTTTGACAAGTCCTCATATATGTAATCACAGATCAGCATTTTCTCATCAAGGTGAACCAACTTAGACCCTCATGTGATGGAATATTGATCTATCCAAGGACACATTTTCACGTACAAAAATAAAAGCTCACAACCCGTCGCAGGTGCTGTGAAGCTCCAAGGGAAATATGGAAAAACACCGGAGGAGAGATTTATTATTTTGAAGTTGATTGAAGTCAATACCAAGCTAATCTTTCCATAATAAGCATAAAGATCTTCCTTTTGCATGTGAGAAAGAAACCCAAAGAAAGAATGGTTAAGTGATTATCATAAAGTTTTAATATTAAAGGAAAATCAAACAGAAAAGTTATTAACAAACATTTTATGATAAAGAGGGATATGTTTTGCATCAAGGGAACTGAGACAATATTTATCTGCTGGTTGAGAGTAGCTAAAATTCATAGAGTTTTAAAATAAACAAAGTCCTTGGATGAAAAAGTATATTAAATTCAATACAGATATGAGAGCAAATACAAGAAAGTAAATTTGAAGAGGACTTTTATAAATTAATGAATAATGCGTATTTTGGAAAGACTACGGAAAATGTTAGAAACAGGCAAAACATTAGAATTCGGCACATCTTGGAAAGAAGCTTCTAGATTGATAAATAAAACCAAGTTTTGTAGAGAGAAGAGGTTATTTTAGAGAACTTTTCTCTGCTATTCATATGAAAAAAGGAAAGTATGTAATGGGATAAACAATTTATATTGGGAACAGCAGTTCTTGATTTATCAAAGATATTGATGTATGATTATTTGGTATAATGGCTTAAAGAAGAGTAATCGGTGAAAATGTTTCATTGTTGTATATGGACACTGATAGTTTTATCCTAGATATAAAAACTGATGATGTTTATAAAGATATGAAGAAAAATATTGGAGTATATGATACCAACGTAATTTTAGTAAGGAAGAGCGAGTTATTTTCCAAAAAGAATGAAAAGGTTATTGGTAAGTTAAGGATGAGTTGGTGTGGAAAAGTAATGAGTGAGTTTTATTTTGGATTGAGAGCAAAGGCATATGCTTATAAGTATGGTGATCAGGATCAGATTGATAAGAGGTTAAAGGGAATAAAGAATATGTAATAAAGAAATCAATAACTTTAGAAATTATTATAATTGTTTGATGAATAAGAAAGAAGATATATAGGAAAATGAATACAATAAGAAGTTATAAACATAACACTATATAGGTGAAGAAAAGTAATAAAAAGGCATTAGGAGCCTTTGATGATAAGAGATTTATTTTAGATAATGGAATAGATTGTGTTCCATATGGATATTGTATGAAAGAGTGTATAGAATAATTGTGTTCATAATGGACAACAAATTTTAACAATGGGAAGATGGGTTAGGGTTTTTTTAAGGGCTACCGCCACGTTTTTTCACAATATATAAATTGGTTAAACCAAGTATTAATCAAACTACAAGAGTGGAGAAATCTCAGTCTTGGGTATATAAATGGAAAACATAATGAATGTGAAAATATGCAATAAGTCTTATGAAAAAATAACGAAAAACAAAGGTAAATAAAACAAATAAGCGAATCAATTTAAAAACTAGTAAAGTTAGAGGATGTAAAGAAAAAATTAATATCCTTCAATGGACTGAAAACTTCGATGGTTATTCAATTGAACAATGAAAAACAATTTACTATAAATCTCAAAAATGATATGTGGCTCAGGAGGTGGTCAGATGGAGATATTAAGAGAAGTATATCATTTCGTAATGGCACAAAGGGGTATCTTGAAAATATAAAGATTCAAATGTTTTGTTTTTAAATATTTTTTAGATGGGGATTATTGTGCAAAGAAAATTAAACTATTGAAGGAATATGAGAATGAACAAATGTTTATAGGTTCAATGAGGTGAGCTAAACAATATACATTGGTTATTCTGAAAAAGAGTGTCCCTAGGCTTTACAGGTTTCAGATATCTCTTCAGAATCACCTGAACAAACACATTACTACGTTGCTACTTGAACGCAATCTTTATCTGTCGCATTGGTTGATTTTGAATAGAATGCCCCTAGGTTAAAAGGGGAGACAAACAAATATACCTTGGGAAAAAAGGGGTGTTAATTTTAGGGAAAAAAAATGTGAATCGCTGAAAATTCCCGCTCATTCATTTACATGGGGAAAAAGTGGAGCCAGAATCAGTATATCCACCCTTACTAATGTCAAATTAGACCACTTGATTCAGGAGGGTGATGGCTAAGTGTGATTAGATTTTGGACAAAATCGGTCAAAGGTCAAGGTCACAGTGAGGTCAAACATCCAAAACATTCGATTTTTGATTGGTTTGGTACAGAATCATCGTAGAAAACTTCTGGTTTGCGTCGCTACCTTCTCATTAAGAAGACAGCTTTTATTAGACAAGTGTCAGAGGTACAAGTTGACGATTTCGTAAGTACCAGTCTATGACTGCTTGTTTGTTTTGTTTGTAGGCACGATAACTCGAGAACGGAAGAAGCTACCAATTGTCAAAATTACACCAACGTGATTCAGCAAGGTGTGATGGCTATGCTGATTAGATTTTGGTCAAAATCGGTCAACAAGGTCAAGGTCCAGTGGAGGTCAAACATCCAAAAAATGATAACTCGAGAAGGAAGAAGCTACCAATGTCAAATTACACGCATGTGATTCAGGAGGGTGGCTGGCTAGCGCTGATTAGATTTTGGTCAAAATCGGTCAAGGTCAAGGTCACAAGTGAGGTCAAACATTCGATTTTTGATGGTTTGGTACAGAATCATCGTAGAAACTTCTGGTTTTGTTGCGTCGGCTACCTTCTCTAGAGACAGCTTTTATTAGACAAGGTCAGAGGTCAAGTTGACGATTTCGTAAAGTACCAGTCTCTATGACTGCTTGTTTTGTTTTGTTTGTAGGCACGATAACTCGAGAACGGAAGAAGCTACCAATTGTCAAATTACACCACGTGATTCAGAAGGGTGATGGCTATGTGCTGATTAGATTTTGGTCAAAATCGGTCAAAGTCAAGGTCACAGTGAGGTCAAACATCCAAAAAATGAAACTCGAGAACGGAAGAAGCTACCAATGTCAAATTAACCATGTGAATTCAGGAGGGTGGTGGCTAGCGCTGATTTAGATTTTGGTCAAATCGTCCAAGGTCAAGGTCACAGTGAGGTCAAACATTCGATTTTTGATGGTTTGGTACAAATCATGTAGAAACTTCTGGTTTGCGTCGCTACATTCTCTAGAGACAGCTTTTATTAAGACAAGGTCAGAGGTCAAGTTGACGATTTCGTCAAGTACCAGTCTATGACTGCTTGTTTGTTTGTTTGTAGGCACGATAACTCGAGAACGGAAGAAGCTCCCAATGTCAAATTACACCACGTGAATTCAGGAGGGTGATGGCTTCGTGCTGATTAGATTTTGGTCAAAATCGGTCAATCGGTCAAGGTCACGGTGAGGTCAAGCATTCGATTTTTGATGTTTGGTACAGAATCATCGTAGAAACTTCTGGTTTGGCGTCGCTAACCTTCTCTAGAGACAGCTTTTATTAGACAAGGTCAGAGGTCAAGTTGAATGATTTCGTAAGTACCAGTCTCTGACTGGCTTGTTTGTTTGTTTTGTATGTTTGTTTGTTTGTAGGCACGATAAACTCGAGAACGGAAGAAGCTACCAATGTAAATTACATCACGTGATTCAGGAGGGTGATGGCTGTGCTGATTAGATTTTTGGTCAAAATCGGGGTCAAAGGTCAAGGTCACAGTGAGGTAAATATTCGATTTTGATGGTTTGGTACAGATAACTCGAGAAACCGGAAGAACTACCATGTTCAAAATTACAACGCACCTGATTCAGGAGGGTGATGGTAGTGCTGATTAAGATTTTTTTGGTCAAAATCGGTCAACGGTCAAGGTTCACGGTGAGGTCCAAACATTCGATTTTTGATGGTTTGGTAACAGATAACTCGAGAACGGTAAGAAAGCTACCAATGTCAATTACACATGTGATTCCAGGAGGGTGATGGCTAGTGGCTTGATTAGATTTTGGTCAAAATCGGTCAACGGTCAAGGTCCACGGTGAGGTCTAAAACATTCGATTTTTCATGGTTTGGTAGCAGAATAACTCGAGAAAGGAAGAAGCTACCAATGTCAAATTATACCACGTGATTCAGGAGGGTGAATGGCTAGTGCTGATCTAATTTGGTCCAAAATCGGTCACGGTCAAGGTCACGGTGAGGTCAAACATTCGATTTTTGACTGGATTTGGTAGCAGATAACTCGAGAACGGGATGAAGCTACCAATGTTCAAATTACACCACGTGATTCAGGAGGGTGAATGGCTTAGTGCTGATTAGATTTTGGTCAAAATCGAGTCAACGTGGTCCAAGGTCACGGTGAGGTCAAACATTCGATTTTTGATGGTTTGGTACAGAATCATCGTAGAAACTTCTGGTTTGGGTCGCTACTTCTCTAAGAGACAGCTTTTATTAGACAAGGGTCAGAGGTCAAGTTGATGATTTCGTCAGTACCAGTCTAATGACTGCTTGTTTGTTTTGTTTGTAGGCACGATAACTCGAGAACGGAAGAAGCTACCAATGTCAAATTACAAACGAACGTGATTCAGAAGGGTGATGGCTAGTGCTGATTAGATTTTGGTCAAAAATCGGTCAAAGGTAAGGTCACAGTGAGGTCAAACATCCAAAAAAATGATAACTCGAGACACGGAAGAAGCTACAATGTCAAATTAGCACCATGTGATTCAGGAGGGTGTGCTAGCGCTGATTTAGATTTTGGTCAAAATCGGTCACAGTAGGTCAAGGTCACAGTGAGGTCAAACATCCAAAATCATTCGATTTTGCGTGGTTTGGTACAGAATCATGCGTAGAAACTTCTGTTTCCGTCGGCTACCTCTCTAGAGACAGCTTTTATTAGACAAGGTTCAGAGGTCAAGTTGACGATTTTCGTAAGTACCGCTATGACTGCTTGTTACTTACGAAATCTAAAGATTTTTGCTAAGTATATTGATGACTAAACCGTTTCTGTTTGTTTGTTTGTTTTTGTATGTTTTGTTTGTTTGTTTGTTTGTTTTGTAGGCACGATAACTCGAGAACGGAAGAAGCTACCAATGTCAAATTATACCACATGATTCAGGAGGGTGATGGCAAGTGCTGATTAGATTTTGGTCCGAAATCGTCAACGGTCAGGGTCACAGTGAGGTCAAATATTCGTTTTTGATGGTTTGGTACAGATAACTCGAGAAACGGAAGAAGCTACCAAATGTCAAATTAGACCACTTGATTCAGGAGGGTGATGGCTAGTGCTGATTAGATTTAGGTCAAATCGGTCAACGGTCAAGGTCACGGTGAGGTCCAAAATTCGATTTTTGATGGTTTGGTACAGAATCATCGTAGAAACTTCTGGTTTGGGCGTCGCTACCTTCTCTGGAGACAGCTTTTATTAGACAAGGTCAGAGGTCAAGTTGACGATTTCGTAAGTACCAGTCTATGACTGCTTGTTACTTACGAAATCTAAAGATTTCTAAGTATATTGATGACCTTCCCGTTTCTGTTTGTTTTGTTTGTTTGTTTTGTTTGTAGGCCACGATAACTCGAGAACGGAAGAAGCTACCAATGTCAAATTACACACACGTGATTCAGGAGGGTGATGGGCAAGTGCTGATTAGATTTTGGTCGAAATCGGTCAAACGGTCAAGGTCACAGTGAGGGTCAAATATTCGATTTTTTGATGGTTTGGTACCAGATAACTCGAGAAGGGAAGAAGCTACCAATGTCAAATTAGAAACCACTTGATTTCCAGGAGGGTGATGGCTAGTGCTTGATTAGATTTTGGTCAAAATCGGTCCAAAGGTCAAGGTCACAGTGAGGTCAAACATCCAAAAATGAATGAACTCCGAGAACGGAAGAAGCTACCAATGTCAAATTACACACACGTGATTCAGGAGGCGTGGTGGCTAGCGGCTGATTATATTATTTTGGTCAAAATCGGTCAAAGGTCAAGGTCACAGTGAGGTCAAACAATCCAAAACATTCGATTTTTGTATGGTTTGGTTACAGAATCATCGTAGAGAACTTCTGGTTTGCGTCGCTACCCTTCTTCTAAGAGACAGGCTTTTATTAGACAAGGTGCAGAGGTCAAAGTTGACGATTTCGTAAGTACCAGTCTATGACTGCTTGTTTGTATGTTTGTTTGTTTGTTTGTTTGTTTGTTTGTAGGCACGATAACTCCGAGAACGGAAGAAGCTACCAATGTCAAATTAACACCACGTGATTCAGGAGGGTGGGGGATGGCTAGTGCTGATTAGATTTTTCGTCAAAATCGGTCAACGGTCAAGGTGAGGTCAACATTCGATTTTTGATGGTTTGGTACAAGATAACTCGAACGCGAAGAAGCTACCAATGTCAAATTACACACACGTGATTCAGGAGGGTGATGCTAGTGCTGATTAGATTTTGGTCAAAATGCGGTCAAGCGGTCAAGGTCACGGTGAGAGTCAAACATTCGATTTTTTTCATGGTTTGGTACAGAATCATCGTAGAAACTTCTGGTTTGCGTCGCTAACCTTCTCTAGAGACAGCTTTTATTAACAAGGTCAGAGGTCAAGTTGACGATTTCGTAAGTACCAGTCTATGACTGCTTGTTTGTTTGTTTGTTTGTTTGTGAACAGTAATTACGGAAAAACTCCTCGACGGATTTTCGACGAACTTGGTGGGGGGGTTAGGTATGGTCCAAGATCATGCCATTAAATTTTGGACTTGGTCGCGCCCCCCCCCCCCAGAAAAAAAAAAATTAAGAGAAATGTTTTTTTTTTTTTTTTTTGCATTTCTACATGTTTTTAAGTGATTTCTAACCCCCCCCCAAAAAAAATTGTTACCGGCCACCCCCGCCAAAAAAAAATTGTTAGAGAAAAAATTTTTTTTTTTTTTTGCAATTTCTACATGTTTTTAAGTGATTTCCAACCCCCAAAAAAAAATTGAGAAAAAAATATTTTTTTTTTTTTTGGCATTTCTACATGTTTTAAAGTGGATTTCCAACCCCCCCCCCCCCGCCAAAAAAAATTGTTAGATGAAAAAAATTTTTTTGGCCAACTTTTTTTCAACAAAATTTCGATTTCTTCTTTTTTTGCATTTCTACATTGTTTTAAAGTGATTTTCCAACCCCCCCCCCCGCAAAAAAAAAATGTTTTGGAGAAAGAACTATAACTGTCAGCACTGTTGACATCATATTTAATGAATAAGAAAAAAGGTTCACTTGAGTGACCAGCAAGTATTGGTGGCGGAGGTTTTGCACTCTCCCGAGTGCTCCCCCTCTAGTTTTTATCTGTAATCACGTATAAATCACTCTGCAAGACGCACAGTTATCATTGGAATTTTTTGTAAACTTCGCATATCAGAGGCCTAGGGAGGTCGCCTTTCAGCGCATAAAATTTTTGAAGGTCAAGGTCAAAGGTCCAAGGTCACTTTGTCGCAAATCAGGGGAGTCGACGAAACCCTTATTTTTTGAGTAATTTTGATTCGGATCGTCTTTCAACATTCATGGGGAATATAGTTCATGGTCTGGCATTCAGCTGATTATTTTTGGTGGCGATTGGCCTTGACCTTCATGGTTACGCGCCTCAGGTCAAACATATTTGACCCCAAGGTCATTTTCAAGTTTTAGGAACATATCGTGTAGTACCCTCAACTTGCAGCCTCGATGAGTGCTGTTCTAGATATATCAAAGCTTGAGACATTATAGGTGATTTGGTGACGTTTTGAGGCAAACACATATTTTTCATGGTTACTCTGTAAGAACGATTCTCCATCGGAATCTCTCGTTTAGGCAAGATATTCCTCACAGGAGTCGCTCCTGGTGGATAGCAGCTTCTTGTTCACGCCTCAGTGTGACCTTAAAGAAGTCACACGTGGTCACCTTTTTGGCAAGATACGGATCACCCTACGGGTGACATTGGTTTTTTATCTTGCCAAAACGAAGTTTTTTGCAAGATATGTTTAGTCAGTCTGTATGTTTTAGTTATTATTTTTTTTTTAATTTTTTTTTTTTTTGTTTTGTTTGTTTTGTTTGTTTGTCTGTAATCACGAAAAAAAAATTCTGCAAGACCACAAGTTTTCATTGGAAATTTTTGTACTTCGGCATATCAGAGGCCTATGGGAGGTCCCTTTCAGGCCATAAAATTTTGGAAGGTCAAAGTCAAGGTCACTTTTTTCGCAAATCAGGGTAATCGCAAAACCCTCATTTTTTGAGTAATTTTGATCGGATCGTCTTCAAACTTCAATGGAATATAGTTCATGGTTCTGGCGCTCAGCTGATTAATTTTTGGTGGCGATTGGCCTTGACCTTCATTGTTTTTTTTTTGTTGTTGTTTTTTTTTTTAATGCTGTAATCACGTATAAATCACTCTGCAGAGCACAGTTTCATTGGAAATTTTTGTAACTTCGCATATCAGAGGCCTAAGAAGTCCCTTTCAGCGCATAAAATTTTTGAAGGTCAGGTCAAAGGTCAAGGTCACTTTGTGCAAATCAGGGGAGGTCGACGAAAACCTTATTTTTTGGAGTAATTTTGATCGGATCGTCTTCAAACTTCATGGGAATATAGTTTCATGTCTGGCATTCAGCGATTTAATTTTTGGTGGCGATTGGCCCTTGACTCTCATGGTTAACGCTAGGTCAAAACATATTTGACGCCCAAGGTCAATATTTCAAGTTTTTAGGGAACCATATCGGTGTAGTACCTCAAATTGAACACCTGCGACTGAGTGCTTTCTAGATATGTCAAAGCTTGAGAGCATTATGACGTGCATTTGGTGACGTTATGAGGAAAACACATATTTTTCATGGTTACTCTGTAGATACGATTCTCATCGGAATCTCTCGTAGGCAGAATATTCCTCAAGGAGTCGCTCCTGGTGGATAGCAGCTCTGTCACCTCAGTGTGACCTTAAAAGAAGTCACACGTGGTCACCTTTGGCAGATACGGACCCCTACGGGTGACATTGGTTTATTTATTTGTTTGTGTTTGTTTTGTTTGTGAACAGTATTCACGGAAAAACTCCTCGACGGATTTTCCGACGAAACTTGGTGGGGGGGGTGGGTTATGGTCCAAGGATCATGCCATTAGATTTGGACTTGGTCCAGCCCCCCCCCCCCCCAAAAAAAATTTTAGAGAAAAAAAAATATTTTTTTTGTGCATTTCTACATGTTTTAAGTGATTTCCAACCCCCCTCCCCCAAAAAAAATTGTTAGAGAAAAAAAAATTTTTGCAACTTTTTTTTCAACAAAATTTCGATTTCTTTTTTTTTGCATTTTCTACATGTTTTAAGTAATTTCCCCAACCCCCCCCCCCCCCCCCAAAAAAAAAAATGTTGAGAAAAGAACTATAACTGTCAGCACTGTTGACATCATATTTAATGAATTAAGATATAAGGTTCACTTGAGTGACCCAGCCGTATTGGGCGGCGGAGGTTTTGCACTCTCCCGAGTGCTCCCCTCTAGTTTGGTGGTGTAATCCTGCGGACCCTTTGGAGTAAAATAGGCATAATAAATAATATGACCCCTTGACGGTTCCTGTAAGGAGCGGGTGCTTCTTGTAGTAATAATAATTAGAGTATTTTAGGGGTTTTGGTGATCTTGAGGTTTTTGGGGGTCTTAAAGGGTCTTTAAAGGTCTAATGGGGTCTCAGCAGTCTGAGAGCTCAAAAGGTATATTCCAATAGTACGTAATTAATGACACAGAAAGCATGCCGTGTGTGTGTGTGTGTGTGTGTGTGTGTGTGTGTGCATGCGTGCGCGCTGCTCTGTAGTAGGTGGGGGTGGTGCGAGGATGGGACACAGGTGGGTGGGGGAGTGGAGTTGGCAAAGAGAAAATGTTTTGCTTTAGAACAGCACACACACACACAGCACACACACACAACACACACACAACACACACACACGCTCCTCACCCATTTATACTAGACAGGATAGGATTCTATTCCTATATTTTC
>CM068967.1:54408476-54421906 GCA_035128595.1 Eptatretus atami
TGTACCAAACCATCAAAAATCGAAATGTTTGACCTCACAGTGGACCTTGACCGGTTGACCGATTTGACCAAAATCTAATCAGCACTAGCCATCACCCTCCTGAATCACGTGGTGTAATTTGACATTGTAGCTTCTTCCGTTTTCGAGTTATCTGTACCAAACCATCAAAAATCGAATATTTGACCTCACTGTGACCTTGACCTTTTGACCGATTTGACCAAAATCTAATCAGCACTAGCCATCGCCCTCCTGAATCACGTGATGTAATTTGACATGGTAGCTTCTTCCGTTCTCGAGTTATCGTGCCTACAAACAAACAAAAAACAAACATACATACAAACAAAAAACAAACACACAACAACAGATGCACAGTCAAGAACTGGTACTTACGAAATCGTCAACTTGACCTCTGACCTTGTCTAATAAAGCATGTCTTAGAGATGTAGCGACGCAAACCAGAATTTTCGATGCGTCTTGTACCAAACCATCAAAATCGAATGTTTTACCTCACCGTGACCTTGACCGTTGACCGATTTTGACCAAAATCTAATCAGCACTAGCCATCACCCTCCTGAATCACGTGGTGCAATTTGACATGGTAGCTTCTTCCGTTCTCGAGTTATCGTGCACTAACAACAAACAAACAAGCAGTCATAGACTGGTACTTACGAAATCGTCAACTTGACCTCTGACCTTGTCTAATAAAAGGTGTCTTCTAGAGAAGGTAGCGCGCAAACCAGAAGTTTCTACGATGATTCTGTACCAAACCATCAAAAATCGAATGTTTGACCTCACCGTGACCTTGACCATTGACCGATTTTGACCAAAATCTAATCAGCACTAGCCATCACCCTCCTGAATCACGTGGTGTAATTTGACATTGGTAGCTTCTTCCGTTCTCGAGTTATCTGTACCCAACCCATCAAAAATCGAATGTTTGACCTCACCGTGACCTTGACCGTTGACCGATTTTGACCAAAATGTAATCAGCACTAGCCATCACCCTCCTGAATCACCTGGGTAATTTGACATTGGATACTTCTTCCGTTCTCGAGTTATCTGTACCAAACCATCAAAAATCGAATGTTTGACCTCACCGTGACTTCGACCGTTGACCGATTTTGACCAAAATCTAATCAGCACTAGCCATCACCCTCCTGAATCACGTGGTGTAATTTGACTTGGTTGCTTCTTCCGTTCTCGAGTTATCTGTACCAAACCATCAAAAATCGAATGTTTGACCTCACCGTGACCTTGACCGTTGACCGATTTTGACCAAAATGTAATCAGCACTAGCCATCACCCTCCTGAATCACCTGGTTGTAATTTGACATTGTAGCTTCTTCCGTTCTCGAGTTATCTTGTACCAAACCATCAAAAATCGATGTTTGACCTCACCGTGACCTTGACCGTTGACCGATTTTGACCAAAATCTAATCAGCACTAGCCATCACCCTCCTGAATCACGTGTGTAATTTGACATTGGTAGCTTTCTTCCGTTCTCGAGTTATCTGTACCAAACCATCAAAAATCGAATGTTTGACCTCACCGTGACCTTGACCGTTGACCGATTTTGACCCAAATCTAATCAGCACTAGCCATCACCCTCCTGAATCACGTGGTTGTAATTTGACATTGGTAGCTTCTTCCGTTCTCGAGTTATCGTGCCTACAAACAAACAAACAAACAAACATACAAACAAACAAACAAACAGAAACGGAAGGCATCAATATACTTACGAAATCTTTAGATTTCGTAAGTAACAAACACACAAACAAACAAACAGAAACGGAAGTCATCAATTATACTTACGAAATCTTTAGATTTCGTAAGTAACAAACGAAAGGGGTGAAAACAGTAACCTCCGATCTTCGATGGCGGAGGTTAAAAATGGTAATGGTTGCGATCGGTTCAGCCGTTTTTGCGGTACCTGGGAACAGACAGACGGTGAATTATAGTAAGATAAGGGTTCCAAGACTTCCAAGCTGGGAAACATTGTTTTTGTTCAAACTGGCAAAAACACCCAGGGCCGTGAACACTAATTAAAATTTGGTCCAATGGACCAACGCGCCACCTGGTTTTATAAAATAAGGCAATGTCTGTATGTCTGTTATTTATAGAATCCGAAACAGCTTGGCTGATCCCAAAATTTTACATTTGTGCTTGGGTAACCCAAGGTCAGGTCAAGGGCATTCAATAAATAAATTAATTCCACTCCCCCTCCCCATTTGTGAGTGTGGGGGGAGATGACTTGCGATTTTCACCTGTACACTTGGAATAGTGGAAGTGGTTTAACCACAGACCCCTGCTGGAGAGAGGGGGCATTGCAGGTGGGAAATGTCAATTCTGAAAAAAAATCCTCTCGCTCCTGGAGGAGCCAGTAACAACAAAAAAAACACTTCAAACTCGAGTATTCTGCTTCTTGCACAACAAGAAGCAGTGCTTCTGACCTGTAGGGTAATGCTCATTTCTCAGGACAAATATTTTGTCTGTAGCCTTGCTTTGGTACAAATACAGCATTGACCTACAGAGGATACGGTACATTTGGCTAAAGAATCTCCTCAAGGAAAGCTGGCAGAGTGTCCCTGCCAATGGCACACAGTTTTCCATTCCTCCCCTGATGAGCTCTTGCTGGTCACAGATAAATCACGTTCTTGTTCAAGCTCGAGAAAGCCCGCATTGCAATGCAAATGAACACAGTAGATGGTTTCTAACCTTGGCCATGCCGATAGAACTGGCATTCAGCTCAGGAATTCCCTGGTTCGTTTTATCACCTCGCTCCCACATGCCATAATCCTGCAACACAATGGGATCGGAGAACAGCAATTCATACATTTATGACCACTTTACAATATCATTTCATGTCTGCCCTTTTCACATCAGGGTCCACCTCAATCATAAGTTACCAGAGTCAGATCTGCACCCAGGTAATGGGAAATACCAAAATACCTCTCTAAAGACCAATTTATACAGACAAACTAATTAAAAAGGTGCAAGCACTTCAATAAATTAATGTGAAGGATTTTTTGTTTTAAATAATTGTTTGTACTAACCAACCGCTATCATAATATTGCCTGTGGCTGTCTGGGGTTTGTTGTAAATCTATTTTAAATGCTGTTCCTTCAGGAAGTGAGAATAATAAATCACCCAACAAGTTCCCGCAATCTATTCTCTAAATGCAGAGTGTCTTGGAGGAAAAATAAATTATTCGGCTAAAATATTGACTGATTTGGAGGATCAAAAACAAAACAAAAATCTCCAAAATCTCCCAATTGATAGGAGATTGGTACATCTGTTGCTTGTTGGTCAAACTTTACAAAAGGTAAACTGAAACCTTCGGAATGCTTTAAGCATCTAAAATATCATGGAGGTTCACTTCCGGTTTCCAAGGTGACAGCTTTTCTGCTCTACCCTACCCTACCCTACCAGACGTGACGTGTGCACCAAAAGCTAAATATACCGTTCCAGATTTGGTTCTGTTGCCGTTGATTGTTTTTCGTGTTGTGGTGTGCTCATTGCCGCGTCTTTTGTGTACCCGTTTGGATATTTCGATCTTTTTCGTCTGCCTTGGCTATCCCACCTGTTTGTCATTCTGTAATCCCATAGTCTATCACCATCCCTATTCTTAAAAAAAAATACAAAATAAAAAAAACAACAAAACAAGCAAACCGTTTTATTGTACACCGCTCCTTCCCAATTCCATATCCAGGTGATACGTGACACAATCCCCTGGCGCTGAAGGAAGGGAGTACTCAGTTTTTACTCTTTGTTTGTTTTATTGTTTGTCCGGGTGATATCTCAGCCATCCTTTGAGATAGGAAGCTGAAATTTGGAGACAAAACTGAAGATGTGCTTTAGCAAAAAAAAACTTTTTTAGCAGCGTCTCGCGTAGCGAACACTACTCCAGGAGAGCTCGGCATTGTTCTTCTTCTTCTTCTTGTGAAGACAAAACCTTTTGGACTCGGCTCTTTTATATACAGGATCCAGATCTCCTTAAATACTAAACACCTGTACACATCCTCGCATTGAGGGTGCCTTTTGAGAGCGTCTATCATGAACTTTTAAATATATTCGGACATTTGCTTTAAAGTTTCGAAAAGTTCACGTTACTATTTAAAGATTATTCCATTTAATGTATTGTAATTTCGTAAATACATTATTTTCTCATCATGAACGAAGATCGTCCATGACGGACGTGACGTGACGAAATATCGGAAGTTTTTTTTATTTTTATTTTTAATTCTTCTTCCTCTTCTTGTTCTTCTTCTGGTGAAGACAAAACCTTTAGGACGCGGCTCTTGGACACATTTGTCCTTGTTTTATTAATCGATTAATTACTTAATTATTAACGATTTATTAATTACTTATTGATTTTATTTCTCATCTGGACAATATCACAGGTACCTTTTGAGCTTGGAAGCTGATATTTGGACACCACAGTGAACAAGTGATTTGGCTATAAAGATCATTTTTGATTTATTGATTAATCAATTCATCGATCAATTATTCATTTTTCGATCAATTACTTAATTTTCAAAAAGTTACAGATTCGGATGAAACGGTGCTGGTTGAAATATGCCATTCGGCAATCGAATGAGAAATCAATTCTTTTATGATTATTTATTTATTATAATTATGCAATTAATCAATCAATTATAATTGTACACCGCTCCCTCCCAATTCTGACTTCATGTGTTGCTAGGCGGCGTCATAACCGAAGGCTCCCCGGCGATGTCACGTGCTGGAGGATTTGTTATTTATTTATTTGGCATGGAGACGGTGTACTTTGAATGTACCACTACTCGTTTGAATTTATTTTGATGATCCATTATATTCTGTGTTGGCTACGTGTTCAGCACATGTTACTCATCAGCTCATTCTCTACCCTTTCCTTTCCTCTATTCACATGCCCTCCCTCTAGGGTTGTGACTCGGTAGCAAAAACTCAGTTCGGATCTGGCTCGGTAATTTTGGCAATAAATCTGTTGGGTCCTGGATAAATTTGCAATGCATCAAGCACATATAAATCAATCACATGGGGAAGCATGGACTCAATCTAAACTGCACTGACAGGTTCAGCTGGCCACAGCACTGCTCGCATTACAATACAACGACGGCCAACGCAGGAAACGATAGCGATGAATTAGTTACTTGATAGTGCAAAGTTTATTTCCATTCCCTTCATCTGATAACCCGTGTATAAATGGAGCCGAGTTTCTCAGTCACTCTTCATTCCAACGGGTTTCTGCTGTCGTAGGATAAAAGTGGTACCATCGGAAAGCCAATAATCGATTTATTTAAAAGAAAAATTTGTTCAAATCAGAACAAACTTTCCCGTTATAAAATCCTCTTTCCAATTTGAAGAAGTGCTAATAATGGTTATTTCACACAGTGGCTCGAACGGAAACATTTGTTATTCTACCAAAGCAGGAACCCTTTCGAAGGACACGGAAAGAGCACACACAAATATATGTAGTAATATTTCTTGAAGCAACAGAAAAATATATAAAAGTACACTAAAGGAACACACAAACAACAACAACCATGGCCGATCGGAGTGGATCCAGAGCTCGCCGTGTCATGAGACACGTGCTCACAGCTAACTCAGAGCTAGACAGGTAACAGTTACAGTGCCCGATTACGATAACATTTTACTTTCAAATTCACAAAGAGAAACAACATGACACTTCTACAGCACATCTTATTCATATACTAACGCACATTTCCACCGTACACACTTGTAAAATACTGCAGTTACTTCATTTCATGTGACAGGAAACTATCCGAGTTGATGGCCAAACCCAGCTGAACTCGGACTCGGCTGAGAAGAGCCGAATTTGAGTTTGGGAACAGCAACAGCTCACTCACCACCTTTCTTCTCAAATCGAGCAATAAATAAATAAATCAGCCATCGTCACTCGTTCTCAGCTCCTTCCTGAAGACATTCAGTCGCAAAACTATTTCTTCTTTACTCTCATCTCCCCTTTTGTTTCCTCCGCTCACACTGCATCAAGTCAAATCTTTGAAAGGACAATTTTTTTTAACTTTACAGTTTTCCTACACTGTCATTTCCAAATGTTTTTCACCCATCCAGCTTCCTCCTATTCCTTTCATTTCTGTTTCATTCCTGGATCACTCACATATCTATGTCCATCATGATAATGTAGCACTAGCACCGTCTTACTTCGGATCTTTAATCACCCTTTCCACCATCACAATCCTGACGTCAGTCTTCGTCCTGCCAACCATGGTATTGTGAAAACAAACCTGTTTTGTAGTGTGTGGGGTTACGGTGGTGAACCCCTCCACGTCAGTACCCTCCCTGACATAGTTTCCTGCAAGCACTGGTCATCTTGACCCTGCCCTTTGCTCTATGTCACCACATTCCATGTCCCTCCCATTCACATGATCCTCTCCCCCCCCCCCCCCTCACTCCACCTATCATTTGCCAAACGTCACCAGCAGTCGATTTGGAAGTCAGCGAAATTCCACCCATTGTAAAATTTCTCACCGCGACTTTGTAGGCCGCCTCGATGTAGAAAACTAGGTTCTGCACAAAAGCCACCTCGTCCAGTGTGAAGATGATCCGCAGGCCTACAGGAAAAATGAAAACCAAAGGAGCGTTTTTCCGAGAATATAAAAGGCCGACGACCGACACACTTTGCAAACAAAATTAGCAATGGTGTTGTAATGCCTTAATAAGATGCACAATGGGTCCGTTTTGATTAAACAACAAAGTGATTTTTGATCAGGCAGGCCATCACCATCCAGGAAACAAAACAGCCTGTTTAGCCATCCCACCTGAGCACAAAGCACTTAATCCTGCGATCCCAGGTTCAAATCCCTCACACTGTGTTGACATGTCCATTTTTCACTAAAGTGTTCACAATTCAAGTGAGAGTATGCAATACATACTGATGTCCCGGTCCTTAACTGTAGAATCACCCCTCGCTCCTCCTTAAAAGTCTCCCTCAACTACATGTGGATCAAGACAGAGCATTTAATAAGGAAGATTCTTGAGAAACATGCGAGACTAACAAATCACCCAATACATTCCCACATCCATATACGTATATCATGAAACATAACTTTACATATATATATATATATATATATATATATATATATATATATATATAAATAAAAGTTAACATGTCTACTCTGTTTTAAATTAATGTATACATGAATGCACAGGATACCCATCACACACAGACAAACCACCCTTATAAAGAGTACAGATAAGAAAAGTATTGTAAGTGACAACATATAGATTACACAAATTATAAAACAGGAATAATCATCTGTCAGCCTGGTGTTGGTTTAGTGGTTCGGGTGGTGAGCTTGGGACCTTAGGGTCCTGAGTTCGAGCCCTGATCTACTGTTGAATTAACACCAGGTGGGGTTAACTCAGCCTGTCATCCTTCCGAGGTCGGCGAAATGAGTACCAGTGTACCGGGGTAATAACCATTCTGGGTAACCTGTGTCAGAGTGGCGACCCATCCAGGACTGTACTTCTTGCCAATGAAACTGCCTCGGCAGCCCTATATGCCTTTGGCACGAAAGGAATGGTAATATTATTATTAATCATCTGTCAATTGGATATATCCAAGGTAAAATAAAAATAAATAAAAAAGCTCCAGATTTAAAATAAATAAATAAATCAACTTGTGTTTAAATGTGACATAAATATCTTTGAATTCAATTAGACAGCTTTATCGAACCATGTCGAAAACCAGTTGGGCGATGCTAGTCGAACCTGCAAGCCTTGCAGCACACCTAAAAACAATGGGCGTTGCGGGCAAACACACTCAGGAACAGGTGCAGATAACTAACTTAATCCACATTCAAGGTGCAAAATAAACTCGTGCTTGAAGTAGAGTTAAAAATGTTATGGTTACAATAGACAACCTTGTTGAATTGTGATTATATTAAAGTAGGTTACCAGGAGACGTGACATTAAAGTTGTTGTACGTGCGGACTCCGACAGAAAACATCCGGATTGATTAGGATACCCCCTGCCCATCCCTTTGGGAACAGACGAGGCTAACCAAATGAAATGACAGTTATTAGACATGAACATAGGACATAAGCCAGAAAACTTATTACGACTGTCTGAGTATGGAAGGACAAATCAGCGTCATTGTGCATACTAACATTCACCCTTGGACAGTCACATCACATGTTTTAGATTAGATGGACAAATAGATCAAATGTCTAAAAATTATGTGCCAGTTATATACTTCGCGCAAGTTTAAACTTATCTGAGTCTAAACAAGTTTTTGGTTTTTATGCCAGCTACACTATTCACTTCTGCCTATTGTCAACACAGCTTTCTTTTTTTGTGAAGAGGTTTATGATTAGAAAAATTAAATGAAAAAAAAACAAGAAAAGAAATACTATCGGTCTACTATATCAAAGAAGTTTCATTGAATGATTAGTGTTTGTTCAATAAAAGAGCACACAGTAGAATAAAGAAGGAAGTGGGGAAGGGGGAAACGGGGCATTTGATAAAATGTACATGGACTGTTTTATGAACAACAACAAAAAGCTTAATCAGTAAATAAATCGTGAAACAATCTCGAACTAAGATGATACAACAGTGCTGTGTTAGGCAGATTAAAATGATGGATCAGCTGGGGGTTGGGGGAGGGAGAGGAGTGGCGTGGGTGGGAAAGCATATACTTCTGACAGGTCTACATGAGCTGAACAGACAATGAGCAAGTCCAGAAAGACAAGGCATAAGCAAAATAAGTTTCTTGAACAGTTCTAAACAAGTGTCTCAAATAAACGTTCCCTAAAAGACCTTGACCAGTACGCACCGGAAGCAGTCATCTGAGCAAGCATCAGGAGGTACAGTGAAGTGGCATCCACCTGCAGGTGGCCCCACTCGGAATCCCCTACGACAGGCGCGCACGTCCCTGTATTGTACTTTGCGTGCAGGCAGTCTGCGGTGCTCTGCGTCAGCTTGAAGCGCTCTACCTTGTGCACCTGTTTTTGCAAGCAGTAAAGTTATAAACGGATCAGCTGCGGATTTTAATACAAGTCCGTGCCTGCAAATAATTTTGACACCGATAAAAGGAAGTAAGTGGATGTCATGCAGTACAATCTATAAAATGAATAAATAAATAAAACTGCATAAAACATATGGAAGAGCCATAAGATCAGCAAGATAACAACACAGCATAGCGAACATCCCCTCCACGAAACACTTACAATATTAAAATATTAAATGTTAGAAATAATAAATAAGTAAATAATGCTCATGTCTTTGCCAGAATTTTCTTCACGTATGATTTTGCTGCAGCATCTGCAAGCTGGTTTGTAAACACCATTGATATTGTTACGGTTGTGGAAATTTGCACAACACCATAAAGGTCCTCAGGTGAGATATATCGGTAAGTCCATGTCGCAGGTTGAGAGACATAATGTTGTAACTGCATTTTTGGCGGGGTTGAATAAAATGGCTCTCATGTCTTTCAAACACCATATTTCGCGGGTTGAGAGACATAATGTTGAACTGAAAATTTCCCATTTCCTGCAAATCGCTAATGAAAGATGAATATGGTGTTGAAAGACATGAGAGCCATTTTATTCGGTTTTGCCAGAAATGCAGTTACAACATTATGTCTCTCAACCCTCGATTTGTAGTTAGCCCAAACCCGTTGTATAGAGGGAATATATGTGATCCATTCGGGCTGCGATTCTTCAGTTAGCCGTTTTTCTTTTGCCGTCGTTATTTTGGTGCAACAACACAACAACGAACATCGCCACAACCAACATCTCAACAACACGCCATTCACACCACGACGCCACCTTCAACAACTATACCACCACCATCTTCGCCACTCGCCATTCAACGCAGCCGGTCACGATCTCCGCGGGACGGGTGAAAGGACGCGGGTGGCAGCAGCAAGGCGCGAAAGACAACTCCCGCCAGAATTTCTCCCGCCTGAATCTTGAGCGGATCGTCGTCGCGCTTGGTGAGAAGGGGGGAGGGTGGCGCAGCTCACTCCCGATTGGGGGATGCGCGGTGTGACGCGGCCAGGGAGGAGGAACGCCCCCTTCGAGACTTTTCTGGAAACGCCGCGAAGGGGGGTGGAGCAAGGAACGGGGCGGAGCGAAGGGCGGGGCCCCGCCTTACAAAAAGGCGAGCGCAAGGCGGCTGGAGAGCTGGTCGTCGAATTGGGTCTGGTTTTTGTCTTGGTCTTGCCTGGTCGGTGGTCCCGGTTGTTGTTCCCGACTGTGAGTCGGAGGATTGTCGTGTCAGAGGGTCAGTCGGTGCGGTCTCGAGACCCCGCTGGTGGGACGGAGCGCCTGCCATTCCCCCCGTCCGCACCGGGATAGCGGCGAAAGCTCCGTCCGTTCCCGAACCCCGTTCGTGGCGTCGAACGGCCACAGTGCCGGCGCGAGGTACGAGCTCCGGACCACGCCGGAGGGGCTCGGAGTTGAGGTCGCGCAAAGGAGGACTCGACGACACGCTCAGGGAAGTCGCGACTTCCTTTTATTTTGGGGTTCTGTGTAAATGTGTGTGTGTGGCGCCAGTCCGTAAAGTAGAAACTGATTAAGTGCTTGTACATTGCTTTTATTCGGTTGTAGCTCTGCATCGTTCCTTGCTTGCGTTTTCTTGCTGACTGTATACGTGTATTGTTTTGTATAACTGTTGCCTATTAGAAATACGTGCTGCCGTGTGGCGCGAATAAATGTGCTTGTCCAATTGTTCCCCGTTTCGCTGCGTCCATTCCTTTGTTTGAATTTCCATCTTGCATCACGTAAGGGATTGATAGTGGGTGTAAGTTCCCGATAAATAATCCGAAACGTCGAGGTCGACGATAACTCCGCTCGGTTATCCCGCAGTACGGAACGAGCCGCTTAAGCGGTTCGTGCCCGGAGTCGACCTGCGGCGTGGTAAAACTCCTCGGTACGCTACCGCGCGGGTACTTAGGTAAATCGACCATTCGCGATCGGACCCTATTTCGCGCGGGTAGAATGCGGACTGAGTTGTGGTGAGGTTAAACCCCCACCCGTGACTAGCTCCCGGCGTTGTTCGAGAGGGTCACGACTGAATTGCACATTCGGTGGGCGAAGCGGCCGCTATTGGTTAAACGCGGTCGTTCGCACGCCGGCGGGGGGCGAATTCGTAACACTGGTGTCAGCGAGCGAGAAACAAACTCTCCCGTTCCAGGCTAAATTCACGGGGATCGGAACAGGGGTGTGCGAGGCGACCCCCCCCCCCCCGTTCCCCCCAAATTACGAGCAGGCAAAATTTTAATCTCTTACGAGAAATAAGAGGGAGTCTCAAGGCGAGCGGGAGCCGGGGGTATTAGGAATGGATGTGGGATTGGTAGAATCCATGGCTCAGGATGGAAAACACGAGCAGGACATTGGTGTGCAGGAACAATTTCCCCCCCAACCGAATCCAGAGCTGGAAATGGCGTGGCGGCCGCGGCTTTCGACACCCCCCCTCCCTCCTCCGTCAAGGTCCTCCCCGGTCCCCGGCGAATCCACGCCTAATGATGGCGAAGCGACTGCAACAGACCCACCTAACATGGGCCAGTTATTAATGGTTTTGCTGGCAAAAATGGATGGAAATACGCAACAAATGAGCGAAATGAAAAACGAAATGAATACAAATGCACAACAGATGGAAAATAAGATGGAAGGCTTGAATAAAAAAAATGGATGGAAACACAAACGGAATGAAGGAAGAAATGAGAGAAATGCGGGGTGAGATGCAGCGCGTGGGGCGATGCCTGCAGGTGGGCATAATGGCGGCGCCACGTGCTGGAGCGAACGAGCTGAGGGGAGTGCAACAGCTGTCAGGCCCGCAATGGAGGCGGGTGAGGGCAAATTAATTCGGGAGACGTGTTGGGCGAGGGTAGTGACAGAGAAAGCAACAGTGATGGTGACACAGAGGGAAAAACTAAATGGGGTGACCGAAACGTGTGAGACGAGACACGAGGTGACGACGGAAAGAATAAAAGAAATAACAGAGACGCGGGAGGTAGAAACGTAGAGGAGAGACTACACGATGAAGACGGGGTTAAGGACGAGCACACACACACGGAGGTAGTGGAGGATAAAGGGGGCGAGCTCGCGGAACGTGTTGGGACCCGGTGCAAGCAGCCGGATAGCCTCCTTCGGAACGGAGGGAGACGCTATGCTCCCTTGAGGCGGATCACGACCAGGCGGGTCCGGTCGTGCCGAGCGAGGTTGAAGGGCGAGTGCTGTTGACGGGTGCACGGAGAGCTTGGGGGGATAGAGGCCCGGAACCCTTGGGTGGCACGAGGCCCCAGTGTGGTTACGAGTGTGGTCCCGGTGTGTTGTGTCAAAATGTGTGTATACGAGCGTGGTGAAATGCGTGCTGCAACGCGCACATAGCGCGGGTGCAAGGGCGTGTGTGAGAGCGACCGCGTGTGTGACAGAGGCCCCGTGTCTGAGCGAAACCCCCTGTGCGAGTGGAAGGCCGTGTGCAAGGGAAATGGCATGCGTGAGTGAACGGCCGAGTGCAAGGGAGACCGTGTGTGTGAGAGAGCGGTATGTAAGGGAGACGACGGTCGGCATGCGGGAGCACGCAGCCGCGTCTCCCGGTGCGAGTGTCATGGAATGGTGTGTGAGCATCGTGACACGCAGGTGTGCGTGGGTCGAATGGAGATGACGACGGCGACAGAGAGACAAAAGCCGAGTAGCAGCCGTAGCTGTATTGGGGACCGTGCCGGGTTTACCCAGCAACGGCGCGAGGTTCGTGCCGTGCAGCGCACGAGGCCGCCACGTGCGCGCTTGCGGGAGTGAAACCGGTCCGGAAACGCCAGGTGGATGTTGCCGATCCCGCGGACGGACAAAGGTTAGGCTGGATGACGGATTTGGACCGGATGGGTTCTCCACGCGGGCGTGTGTGTGAAGCTCTATGTGCCTGTGCAGTGTGTTCTGTTCGCAGAGCGCACGACACAGGTCACGGACGGGCAGAGCACATGTGTTCGTGTGGGGAACCCCTCGAAACGCGAGGTTGCTTTGTAATGCGCAGGGTGACGTCGTGGCTGCACGTAGGGTGGAATCTGGCAGGAGGGTGAATCCCTGCCGGATGGTACCGTCCAAGAGGACGAGGTGCGTGAACAGCTGCCATGACGTCACGGGGAGTAAAAAAGCGTGAGCTGCGAGTTGCCGCGCTGGTCTGCGCGGGAAAAAAAAAGTTGAGCAAAGCAGGCCTCGCTTTCGGGTGAACAGGATTCCCGGCAAGGGGTGGAAGACCCCCGGCCTGGGCACAGGATACCACTAGTTAGGGGGAAGGGTTAGTGATAGACCGGCATCATGGGGCAGGGGTAAGTCCTCATGGGGCCCGTGGAATGGATTAGGTAGAGGGATTCAGTGCAGATTTAGGAAGGGAAATGGGAAATGATTATTTTGAGGACAGTGACAGACTGTGAGTGTGTAGAG
>CM068967.1:54434542-54461095 GCA_035128595.1 Eptatretus atami
CTCTTATTGGGAAGTACGACTGAGGATGCCTGTGACAACCTTTTATGTAAAGTCTGATAGACAGGGATATATATATATAATATATATAATATATATATAATATATAATAAATAATATTATATATTATGGTACCCGGGCGTGAGTGGCGTGCCGCCTGTATCGCGGCTACTCGGAGGCTTGGGTTGGAGGATCGCTTGAGGACGGGAGCTCTGCGCTGGGCCGTGCTATGGAGGGTGCTAGGGCAGCCCGGAATCATGGTGAAACCCAATCCTTATCCCTGTGTCGTAAGAGCGACCAGGGTTGCGTCAGGAAGGGCATCCGGCGTAAAACCTATGCCAAATCAGTATGCGAGATCATAATGGATGATCCGCTGTGGCGACCCCTAATTGGAGCAGCCGAAAGACGAAGAACAACATATATATATGATTATATATATATATATTATATTATATGATATATATATATATATCATATGGAGCCGCCAGTTGAAGATGGAGCCGCCAGGCAGGAGGAGAAGAGGAAGGCCAAAGAAGAGGTTCATGGATACGTGAGGGGCGGACATGCGGTGTGGTTGGAGTGTCAATGAAGATGTGAGGATAGAGCGAAATGGAGACGGTTGATCCGCTGTGGCGACCCCTAACGGGAGCTAGCCGAAAGAAGAGAAGAAGATATATATATATATCATATATAATCTACTATATAAATGGCAATCCTTCTGTCTGTCTGTCTGTTTGTTTGTAACCAATAAGCTCCTAGACCAGTGAACTGATCTTGATGAAACTTTACACACAATATAGACCTAACATTCAGCTCCAGGATGCGCTAAGTGGCTTTCCAATAAAATGAAAAAAAATATATATAAAAAAATAAAATTTCCATTAAAAAAAAATGGCTTTCGAATAGTGCGCCGGCGTATTAATCGTAACAAAAAGGCTTCATGGTTAACACGCTAGGTGTTTTTGAAATACAAAATGTTCGTATTCGTTGACTTTTTAACATACACATTCTCCTGTTATTTGAATTCTCGAACTGCACGCGCACGGCAACAGCTAACTGCTGATAAGATTGCTCATGAAAGAGCCAGGCAAGCAGAGTCGGCTGCAGAGAGAGAGCGTCGCCTAACTGCAAAATAGAGCGTCACACCGACGGGCGAGAGAAGCACAAAACTCACGTTCCAGCTTTCTAGGTCCGGGTTTTTGGCAGGAATCAAGGACAGTTGCCACTGCTGCTAGAAACATTGAGTGGCTCAAGGCCGCCTTCAACTATGACCTCTCTGAGGATTACAGCAGCATAAAGCCTTCCTTCCATAAATCTGAGGAATAAAAGAAAGCCTTCCTAATTTTCTCCATACAACTAATGCCTCAGTCTAACTAGCGTGAGGAAAATAGGGCAAATTTCCCGGGTATTACCGGGTACTTCAGCTAGTATATATATATATATATGAATATATATATATATATACAAGCCGGTAGGCGACATGGGTAGTCGACTACCCAATAGAACCTGACGTGATGGGCCTGTTCGATGGGGAATGACCTGAGGATTAAGCACAGAAAAATTCATGATTCTAGCTTCAAGGGTTAATGCTGCAGATTGTTTTTTCGTTAAAATACCCCCACATTTAGAGGTTTTCGGCCGTTGCTAGGCAACGGAGGGGGTCCATAGCAACGGTTCTTTCTCACACATAACTAGGACATACCATGAACCTACCATACAAGTTTCATGTAGATCTGACTCATCGTCTCTGAGATATAACGAACTTCGTTTTTTTATTGTTTCGACCAGGGTTCATTCAAAGTCTATCTTCTCCGACAGTTTCCATAGGATCCGGCTGGAAATTTTTGACAATATGGCTGAATGTACTGCCCACAGTCGGTCGTGGCCCGATTTTTGATTTCGAAAAAATTAATTTTTTTTATGATTTTTCAAAAATTTCAAAGTCCCGTTGCTCGGCAACCAAAGGGGTGTAGCAACCAGTACCTACGCGGCACAACGAGGTCATAAACTGGTCCTACCACCCAAATTTCACCAAAATCGAACAACTGCAAGGGGGTCAAAAACCCCCGACAAACACACACACGGACAGACCGACACACGACCAACAAATAAGGGTAGATCAAAAAAAAATTTTTAATCGAAAAAACTTTTTTTGTCGAAATTTCTTTTTTTCGACTTGATCAACGACCCAATATATATATATATATAATATATATATATATATATTATATATATGTATTATATATATATATATACAGTATATGGTATATGATATATATGATATATATGATATATATGATATATAGATATATATATATATAGTATAGATATAATATATAGATACATATGATATATATATAATATATATAGATATATATAGATATATATGTATATGACGAATTTGGAAGCCTTGTGCACACAGACAGACAGCCGTCCCCTATAGCTCAGTTATATCGGTAAGTGTGTGTTTCTAGTTAGGGTCCCGTCCATAGTCTAGTGGGAATTGGATGTTCATCGCGCTGTGGAGTTATTTTTATAGCTCGGATTTTTACATCAACAACGCCAATAACAACACTCTGCTCGAGGCATTGTCCTCGAGAGGCCGCTCCCGAAGCGCTTCGTTCTGGCCTGGTGCCAATAAGGGTATGCGTCATTTTGGCCGCCAATGAGCGACAAGCGCGAAAAGCCGAGGCGTTCGGCCAATGGGAAGCCAGCGCGGGATACTGTTACTCAACTTCCTGTTGGAGGGCGGTCCTTTGCAAGAAGGCGGAGCCATAACACGCGGTCCGCCCATGAGAGCAGGCCACGCATGAGCGGACCGCGCCGAGAAGGACTGGGAAAGGGAGAACAAATATCAGCGTCTGGTCTGCTCGAGCGTGGAACGCGTCTCGCTGGCGCTTCTTCTGCTCTCGTCTCGTCGACGACGCTGGGCTGGTCTGGTCTGATCTCGACAAGAGCGCTGGTCTGGTCTCATCCTGGTTCGCTGTCGTCTCGGCCAAACCGCACGAGGCGGAAGGTCCATTTCTCTTTCTGGGAATTTGTGTGTGCGTGTGTGTGTCTGGGGCCCCGTCTTTAAGTAGCAACTGGATAAGTGCTTTTGCTGTACATTGCATTTCATTTCTTATCGTGGTTTAACTCTGCTCTTATGTGTTCTTCCCCACCTATTGTAAATAAATATCCATGTGTTGAATGGTTCAGCTCGTTTCTGTCCCTTCCTTCATTGGCTTAAGGCCCAGTCACACCTTGATGTTTTAGCCAGCTTTTGCCGATTTTTGAAAAATTTGTCTAAAACGCTGGCGCACAGTCCAATACTTTATGGGTAAGTTTTGGAAACATTGAGAGCACGCTGAAAAACACTGCCATATCGTAGTACGTGGCTTTCATCGTTGTACTTTGCGGTTGTCCTCAAATTTTCCATGCTTGAAATTTTACGACGTATGCCAGCGTATGACTCACAAGTTCCGCTACGCTGGCCATAAGTTGCAGGCACGTTATGCGATCGTTGACAACTCACAATGTTACTTGTAGTTACTCATAAGTCGAAACACACCGAGGTAATGTTTAGCGTACCGAAACTTATTTCTAACCTATGAGTAACGTGTTGTAGGTCACGTTACGCGATCGTCGACACACGTTACTTGTAAGTTATTCATAAGTCGAAACACGTCGAGGTAATGTTTAGCGTCAGTGTTCCAGACTCCCTGTTTTTTTTTTGTTTTTTTTGCTTCGGTATGACGGTGATGTTGACACTTCGATTTCTAGTGCGGTTATAATATAATATAATTTAATAGGCTGCACTCAACGATTTAAATCATAAACCACATAGAAATCGAAGTGTCAACATCACCGTCATGCCGAAAAAAAATAAAAAACCATGGAGTTCTGGAACACTGACGGGTTCCTACTTGTGTGAACCATTTTTAGGTCATCTCTATCATCTCAGTAGAGATGACCTAATAAAGCCAGTCTCGAAGTCTGTCCCCGCCTCCGTCCGTCCACAATCAAACGAGTGGAGACAAATAACCAATAGTGGAAATGGATAGAGGTCGATGAGACATGCACAAACGATATAACTTTCAAGGTCGCAAGGTCGATCAGGTCACGAGGCTGTTCAAAGTTGCGAAAATCGTCGATTTCAAATCGTATCTCCTCCCTCATTTATCAAGAGAGATCAAATGTTATTAATGATTCAGATACTATGGACTATTATCTAGAACACACGAGCCATTTTTTTGAAATTTGCTCTCGTTCCGATTTTATAAGTATTTATCCGCCCGTGGTGCGCCGGAGACCTCAACATGGTCTCCTGCGCTGATTTTAACTTCAAAAAAAAGGGGGAAAGTCTAATTTTGTTGTTGCAAACTAAGGGAGTGGGTGTGGACAAAGACAGGTAAAGGCGATAGGTTGGGGGGAGACAGTAGGGAAGGACCGACGGATCATTTGGACGCACGGATCTTGGTAATCCCCGCTCGGTTTACACCCGGATCGGGCTCGGTAAACGGTCCGTTCCGCCCGAGGTCCGTCGAGGGTGTGGTTTTCCCTGGTAGTTGGACGACGTGGGTATTTAGGTATATTGAAATTAGGCAATTAACCCTACCCACCCCGTCGTAATATTAGCGACCACGGTCTACTAAGGGACCTGTGAATCTCGGACTTATCCGAGAGTCACGACCTAAATTCCGGGTGTTCGTGGGAGACGACTCCACTGCTAACCTAGTGGTCGTTTATCGCCACCGACCCCTGGCCCACAACAATATTAGGTCAGCAGAAATTGAAAAAAATGCAGGTGAGTGACCCCAGACAATGGGATGCACTATTCGTTATTGCTCACAATGTGTAAGCATTCCTCTAGTCGTGTATATATATATATATGTGTGTTATAAGGTGATCTTCTGTTCATCTGGTGTTTGTAATTGTTATTTGTATCTTCTAAGCGAATATAGCTATGTTTTTAAAAGCATATCTCATACTCTTATTATATGAACTCCTACAACCCTCCAAAGCTCTTTCCTCAAACTGTTGATGTGAGCTTATGCAGACATAGAACTGCAATCTCAGACTTTTGAAACAATAGCTTGGACTTCAATCGAAGTTTCCTGCCACATCCCCCTCCCAAGTTCCCACATTTCCTGTCCCTCTCTCTCCTTTCCTCTTGATGGTGACCGGCCTCTTGAGAGGTACAAGGATATAGCAGCAGAAGCAGCAGACTTGCATCGCAGATTACCTTCAGACACCTGTTGGACATTGCTGGCTGTTGGTGGTAAGGATTGTCATTTCGTGTAAATATCTCCTGTGGATGTACGTATTGTAAAAATTATTTCATGTGATAGAATTAAAACAAGTTTTGTTTCCCTCTGTCCTTTTTTTAGTTAGATACGAAACAGACCGAATGCTTGAATATAGCCAGATTGTATCCATCGATGTGAGAAACAGAATATCGTCACCATCGAGCTCATGCTCTTTATTGTAGCTTCATATGTAGCAGCTTTTGATCACAACAAAAAGCAACAATCAAAACTAAACTTCTTTAATCGAGTTCTTCCTCGAGCAAATTTAAAGTGTAACCCTAAACGATACACCGGTTTAAATGCCTTGTCATTATAGGTTTACAATGCCAACGTCCAGAAGAGCTGGAAAAGAAGAAAAAGAGATGGAAAGTCCTTTTCTGTGTCTACTCTGCCCACTTTCAATTTGTGAGTTATTAATCTCTTTCAACATCACTTGTGAAAAGGGCTTTGCGGTCTACTTATTCTTTGATATCCAGTACATGTCTGCGGTCCTGCGAGGTGGCATCATTTGTTATGGGGGTGGCTGTGCTGCTGATGCAACGTCCACTATGGTAGGTTAAGAGCAGGGATTTGGAATTTCAGGGTGCTGGCGATAGCTCACGTACTCTTCATGAAGGATACCGTATAATATTTTCCATCCACTAAAATGCTGGCAGATAGGACGCTCAGTTTAACGTCCATCCGAGGGATGGCATATACACATTGATGCGTTGGCTGACCCGCGACTCACCAGGACGACGGTTTGTAGCTGGGCCAGATTCAAGCCCAAGCTTGACGGCTCAGAGGTGAGTGTTCATACCTCTCGGCCATCCTGCAGCCCTTGCATTTGTTGTGACTAAAACAGTTATTACCTCCTCCATATGCGATGGATGGCCGATGGAGGTTATTGTTTCACCACTGTCTGTTTGTGTGTTTTTGGACTTGCAAAATGGAAGATTTGCAAGTATAGTGGTCAGTCGATTTTGTTAGTTTGTCAATCGTCTGCAGGTCGCGTTCTCAACCGAACGTCATGAAACTTCACGAAGTTGTAGAGGTAGTCTCAACTGAGAAGCCGATTGATCTTGAGGTCAAATCTCTCAATCGTCATTTTTCATCCGATTGACTTGAAAGTTGAACAGGATTTGCATATTGTGTCACTGAATTGGGAAACCAACTAGTCGAGGTCAAAAGGTCAAATCTTAAAATCATCAAATTCAAATGTGAAAAGCAATCAATTTTCATCCGATTGACCTGAGCGTTGATTAAGATTGTCAATTTTAATCTTAATGAAATGGAAAATTTGATGTATCCATGGCAACCTTTGGAGAGGAGGTGGATTTTGCAAGTACCGTGCTCTGCACGACGTCTTTTTCTTGTTTGTGCGTTTGTTTGTTTGTGTGCAGGATATCTAAAAAAAGTTGTGGACAGATCCAGATGAAATTTTTGTGCACAGGTTCGGTGTATGACAAGGACGAACTGATTACATTTTAGTGAAGATCTGAATCCGAGAATTATTTAATTTTTAAAGTGATTCTTCACCATTTAGAGATGGGGTCAAAAGATATAGTACTGTATAGCATGATATTTCGAAAATGTATCGATTGGGCCCGCTATGTTCTCGTGGATCAGGCATTACGTGGCGGAGATATGCGCTCTACCGATGGCCCTTCTAGTTAATCAATCTAATTGGGTCTTGAATGTGCACAATAGGCAAAACTAATTTCCATTTCTGGCTTGTTCTATACTTCAGGTGTTTTTGACTCGTTTCATTCTCTGTAATGAACCGATACACGATGTAGCAAAGTATGTGAGGAATACATACAACACATTAATGGTCAGGTCAGGTATGGGAGCATGTGCCAGAACAGCGCGTCGCTGCGTCCACTTTCCGCCGGTACTCCAGGGGCCTCCGTCTGGCCATCCCCCAGGCAGATGCCAGGCCCATCCCCATCTCCTTGAGATGATGGTCAACCTGCTGCAACCACGAGGCACGTGGTCGGCCACTGGCCTCCTCCACTCATGAGACTCCCTCGCTGAGAGAATCTGGTGAGCAGGATCAGCGTCAGGAAAAACGAGCCACATGTCCATACAGCCGCAACTGACGCTCAACGGACTATGCAGGTAACAAATCTCATCCGAGTCTCTCTCAGCAACCGCTCGTTGGACACAAAATCCGACCAGCGATAGCCAAGGATTCTCTGAAGAGACCTGGTACCAAAGGAATTAAGTCTCCATCTCAGATCCTTGGTGAGAGTCAAAGTTCTCGCATCCATAGGCAAGACTGGAAGTACGCAAGGAACCTGAAGACTCGGACTTTCGCCTCCCGCACAGGTACCGGCAGCGCCACACCCCATGATCCAGTGAATCCATGACTCCCAGGCCCGACCCAGACGTCTATTGACCTCTGACTCACAGCCAGCAGAGACATGAATATCACTGCCAAGGTAAGTGAATCTTCTCCACGACCTCAACACCTCACCACAAACAGACACAGACAGGACGCAGCATCCAAGATGTCAACCAGAAGCCTGGATCTAAGTTTTGACCCAAGAAACCCGTAATCCCAGCGGCTCCGACTCCTCATTCAAGCACCTCGAGGGCCCCCAAAAGGGTATCTAAAGTCTCCGCAAGATGACTGCATCATCTGCAAAATCAAGGTCCGAGATCTTTACATTCCCAAACGATGCACCGCAGCTTGATTCTCCGACATCCTCCTAAAATCCAGTCCAATACAAGTGCTGAAAAGTGTGGGGGCAGTACACAACCCCTGACGAACTCCAGTAACAACTGGAATAAGTCAGAGATGGTACCACCCACACTTCACAGCACTCTCAGTACCAGAGTAAGGTTCGACATCAGATCGATCAGTTTGGTGGCACCCCAACAAGACCAAATCTCTCCAGAGGACATCCCGATTCACTGAAATCGAACGCTTTAGAGATGAACATAGCTGCAAGCCCCCTGCCGAAACTCTCGCCTGCGTTCGGTGAGGACACGAAGAGCAAGGATACGGTCCATCGTTGACCTCTTTTGGTGTAAAGCCTGACTGCTCTGGACGCTGGTGCTCAAGCCAGATGGTGGCGAACCCTATCAAGATTATCGCGAGCAAAGACCTTGGCCCGGCACTGAGAGCAGCGTCACCCTCGGTAGTTGTTGCAGTCTTGGCGATCACCCTTCCCTTTCCAGAGAGGACAACAAGGCCCCTCTTCCAATCGGTTGGGATGATGCCTGTGTTCCAGGCAGAGCACAAAACTGCATGCAACGACACGAGTGCAGCATTTCCACCAGCCTTGAGAAGTTCAGCATGGATGCCACAGATCCCTGGAAGCTTTGCCCGTTTCAACTGGTTCACCGCAGCCCGTGTTTCCACAAGCGGAAGGTGGACCACAGTTGATTCGAGGTCAGAACAGGATTGTAACACCCTTGACAATCCAACTCAACAGCTGGGGGATCAGCCTGGTACAACCGCTCAAAGTAACCGGCCCGCGGGCCTTCACTTCAGACTCCTCTGTCAAGAGCCTACCACTCTCTGCTCTTACTGCAGTGCTACGAGGGATGGGCTTGGATGAACGCAATGCGCGAATTCCCCTGTAAGCGGGACGAGAATCACCTGTCCACAGGTGATGCTCTACCCCCTCACAGATTCCTCGCACATAGCCTCCTTGTCCACCCTCGTGCACGTACAGTTTTTACGCCTCAGCTCCCTGAACAGCTCAGCTCTGCCATTCAGCCTGGCCCTGCGACTCTGGGTCAATGGTATCCAGTGTCCCTTGAGAGACAAAATTCTTCTTTGCCCTGCGGTGAGTTCCAAGACATCCACAGCAACATCAAGGACGGTGTCTTGAAGCACTCCACAACTCTTCAGGACCCCCCAAAGCACCCAGACCCCCCAAGTGTCCACTCAGCCTGTTCGCAAACTCCTCAGCTACACTCTCATCCCTGAGCTTGCCCATCCAGCCTAGGCTGGGATGGGTACCATTCTCCAGGATTTAAGGTTCAGCTTTAGAGTTGCTACAACAAGCCTGTGGCAGTATTGAGGAACTGAGCACTCCGGTAGACCCTGCAGTTCTGGATCATCCTCCAACGACCGTCAATGAGGACATGGTCAATCTCCTTTGCCACACCGCAGCGTTGGAAATACCAGACCAGCGATGAGCTTGTGGGCGCTGAAACCATGAACCAGCCACACCTAATCATGACTTCTTTGCAAAGTCAAGGAACTTAGTGCTATTCTGGTTCATAGTTCCTGACCCATGGGGACCAACACCACCTCATAACCATCCCTATCAGTTCCAGTCGATGCATTGAAATCCCCCAAGACTAGAAGTGTATCTCGTCTGGGGCACTGATTCAACCACAGACTCGAGCGTGGCGTAGAATGCATCCTTCAACGGTGAGATCACTCGCCTCAGTCGGAGCATAAAACAGAGACCAGGGAATGACACCTAAGGAGTGACGAATCCTTAATCTCATAATACGCTCGTTGACCGGTGTTACCTCAATTATCATTGGGGTAGGCTTATTGGACACAGCTACAGCAACTCCTTGGGTATGGTAAACCATCAGAGCGACCAGACCAAAGTAGGTGTAACCACCCACGCATTATCTCGCCGAATCCGGTCTCCGAACCTCAGAGAGAGCTGCAATCCCGAAAGTCCAAACGCTTGAGCTCAGATGATAACAGAGACAGGTGATCATCCTCTCTTAGGGAATAGGACATTCCAGGCGCCCACCCGAAGGGACCGCCTCAGGTTAACCCAAGGAGACCGCCGTCTGGTGACCGACACCTCAGCACCACTCTGACACACTCTCCCGCAATCTGACCCAGGGATGTTACCCCGTGTTTCCCTCCTATCATCAAAGATTGGGGTCCCGAAGGCTTTGCCCAATCCCGTCATCCGCGGCAGAGCTGCCCTGCGAAGGAAAGCTGCACAGGAGGTACTCCCACGGAGTGGGTTTTCAGATTTTTTTGCGTTTTCGTGTTTTTGGCGGAATGAAGGGTTTTACGGTGGCCGGAGCGCAAATCCTGCCACCAACCTCCTAATAAAAAAGTAACCCAACTGCAGGAGGATGTCGCAGACACAGTTGGGCACTAGATATGGATGGCCGTTGGCTCACAAGGAGCTCCTCCGCCCTTTGACAGGTTTTGTTTTAATCCTGCTGGGTGTCCCATATCCAAACACCTCCCTCACCAGAAAACCTGGTGGGGAGACGGTTTAGTCGCCGACAACCCGACCATGGAACAGGTTACATGGTACCTGTATCAGGTCACAGATCTAACCTAACCTGACAAACATTAATGAGCATGAGCCATTTAGCTGATAGAAAATAACTGCACTGAAGCGAGATTGGAAACAATATAAGAGTAAAACTGTGAATAGTTAAGAAACAATCGAGATAAGCCAGAGGTGATTATGACAACGAGCATGAAAGTCATACCAACTTGAAGTATCACATGCCGACCTCCAGATCCTTTGGTCAGGAACCACCTTGTATGGTTGGGTTGCACAATGGGATAATTGTATCCCAATGTTGAAACCACACATTAGTGTAGTAGATAGTAGAAAAATCGTGCAAATTATGATACAAGCATCAAATTTGGCATTTCTGTTCTGCAGGGCTTTCTGATCAAATCTTCTGCCCGATTGGCCATTTGAAAAATCCAAATTTTGAAAAATTTGAAAAAAAAAAAAAAAAACTTCAAAAAAATTTGAAGTCACAGCTGGCTGAAATTCTTGAAGCGCAAGTGAACATCCCAGACAGAGAACCAAGGGGAGATGCAGTCATCATTGATGGCTCAGCACTTATCAATCGCCTACTCCATGCACTTCTTCAAAGATATTTGATGACTATGCTAAGAAGACATCATCCCAAAGGTGGAATCCTATGGTGCCAGGTACGAGAAGGGTGGACGTAGTGTTTGATGTGTACAAGAAGTCAAGTCTGAGTTCCGAGGCAAGGTCGAAAAGGGGGCAAGGAACAAGAAGAAGAGTGACAGGAACCAGTAAGACCCCAAGTAAAGGCACTGTCACACCTTGACGATTTAGCCAGCAATGGCAACGTATAAAAATGTATGTAAAACGTTGGCGTAACGCTGAAATTTAGATGTTTTTTTATTATTAAGTTTTGGTCGTTTCATAACGTGTGGTCGTAATGCGATAACATAATTAAGTAACCTGATTTTAACTTCAAAAAAAAGGGGGGAAAGTCTAAATTTTGTTGTTGCAAACTAAGGGAGTGGGTGTGGACAAAGACAGGTAAAGGCGATAGGTTGGGGGGAGACAGTAGGGAAGGACCGACGGATCATTTGGACCGACGGATCTTGGTAATCCCCGCTCGGTTTACACCCGGATCGGGCTCGGTAAACGGTCCGTTCCGCCCGAGTCCGTCGAGGGTGTGGTTTTCCCTGGTAGTTGGACGACGTGGGTATTTAGGTATATTGAAATTAGGCAATTAACCCTACCCACCCCGTCGTAATATTAGCGACCAGGTCTACTAAGGGACCCGTGAACTCTCGGACTTATCCGAGAGTCACGACCTAAATTCCGGTGTTCGGTGGGAGACGACTCCACTGCTCCACCTAGTGGTCGTTTATCGCCACCGACCCCCGCCCACAACAATATAGTCAGCTCGCGAAATAAATGAAAAAAATGCAGGTGAGTGACCCCAGACAATGGGATGCACTATTCGTTATTGCTCACAATGTGTAAGCATTCCTCAGTCGTGTGTTGTGTTTTTTTATATATATGTGTTATAAGGTGATCTTCTGTTCATCCTGGTGTTTGTAATTGTTATTTTGTATCTTCTAAGCAAATATAGCTATGTTTTTAAAAGCATATCTCTTACTCTTTTATGAACTCCTACAACCCTCCAAAGCTCTTTCCTCAAACTGTTGATTGTGAGCTTATGCAGACATAGAACTGCAATCTCAGACTTTTGAAACAATAGCTTGGACTTCAATCGAAGTTTCCTGCCAACTCCCCCTCCCAAGTTCCCACATTTCCTGTCCCTCTCTCTCCTTTCCTCTTGATGGTGGACCGGCCTCTTGAGAGGTACAAGGATATAGCAGCAGAAGCAGCAGACTTGCATCGCAGATTACCTTCAGACACCTGTTGGACATTGCTGGCTGTTGGTGGTACGGATTGTCAATTTCGTGTAAATATCTCCTGTGGATGTACGTATTGTTAAAATTATTTTCATGTGATAGAATTAAAACAAGTTTTGTTTCCCTCTGTCCTTTTTTTAGTTAGATACGAAACAAGACCGAATGCTTGAATATAGCCAGATTGTATCCATCGATGTGAGAAACAGAATATCGTCACCATCGAGCTCATGCTCTTTATTGTAGCTTCATATGTAGCAGCTTTTGATCAACAAACAAAAACGCAACAATCAAAACTAAACTTCTTTAATCGAGTTCTTCCTCGAGCAAATTTAAAGTGTAACCCTAAACGATACACCGGTTTAAATGCCTTGTCATTATAGGTTTACAATGCCAACGTCCAGAAGAGCTGGGAAAAGAAGAAAAAGAGATGGAAAGTCCTTTTCTGTGTCTACTCTGCCCACTTTCAATTTGTGAGTTATTAATCTCTTTCAACATCACATTGTGAAAAGGGCTTTGCGGTCTACTTATTCTTTGATATCCAGTACATGTCTGCGGTCCTGCGAGGTGGCATCATTTGTTATGGGGGTGGCTGTGCTGCTGATGCAACGTCCACTATGGTAGGTTAAGAGCAGGGATTTGGAATTTCAGGGTGCTGGCGATAGCTCACGTACTCTTCATGAAGGATACCGTATAATATTTTCCATCCACTAACTAATGCTGGCAGATAGGACGCTCAGTTTAACGTCCATCCGAGGGATGGCATATACACATTGATGCGTTGGCTGACCCGCGACTCACCAGGACGACGGTTTGTAGCTGGGCCGAGATTCAAGCCCAAGCTTGACGGCTCAGAGGTGAGTGTTCATACCTCTCGGCCATCCTGCCAGCCCTTGCATTTGTTGTGACTAAAACAGTTATTACCTCCTCCATATGCGATGGATGGCCGATGGAGGTTATTGTTTCACCACTGTCTGTTTGTGTGTTTGTTTGTGACTTGCAAAATGGAAGATTTGCAAGTATAGTGGTCAGTCGATTTTGTTAGTTTGTCAATCGTCTGCAGGTCGCGTTTCTCAACCGAACGTCATGAAACTTCACGAAGTTGTAGAGGTAGTCTCAACTGAGAAGCCGATTGATCTTGAGGTCAAATCTCTCAAATCGTCATTTTTCATCCGATTGACTTGAAAGTTGAACAGGATTTGCATATTGTGTCACTGAATTGGGAAACCAACTAACTAGTCAAGGTCAAAAGGTCAAACTTCTAAAATCATCAATTTCAATGTGAAAAGCAATCAATTTTCATCCGATTGACCTGAGCGTTGATTAAGATTGTCAATTTTAATCTTAATGAAATGGAAAATTTGATGTATCCATGGCAACCTTTGGAGAGGAGGTGGATTTTGCAAGTACCGTGCTCTGCACGACGTCTTTTTCTTGTTTGTGCGTTTGTTTGTTTGTGTGCAGGATATCTTAAAAAAGTTGTGGACAGATCCAGATGAAATTTTGTGCACAGGTTCGGTGTATGACAAGGACGAACTGATTACATTTTAGTGAAGATCTGAATCCGAGAATTATTTAATTTTTAAAGTGATTCTTCACCATTTAGAGATGGGGTCAAAAACGATATAGTACTGTATAGCATGATATTTCGAAAATGTATCGATTGGGCCCGATATGTTCTCGTGGATCAGGCATTACGTGGCGGAGATATGCACTCTACCCAGTGCCCTTCTAGTTATCAATCTAATTGGGTCTTGAATGTGCACAATAGGCAAAACTAATTTCCATTTGCTGGCTTGTTCTATACTTCAGGTGTTTTTGACTCTTTTCATTCTCTGTAATGAACCGATACACGACGTAGCAAAGTATGTGAGGAATACATACAACATTAATGAGCATGAGCCATTTAGCTGGTAGAAAATAACTGCACTGAAGCGAGATTGGAAACAATATAAGAGTAAACTGTGAATAGTCAAGAAACAATCGAGATAAGCCAGAGGTGATTATGACAACGAGCATGAAAGTCATACCAACTTGAAGTATCACATGCCGATCCTCCAGATCCTTTGGTCAGGAACCACCTTGTATGGTTGGGTTGCACAATGGGATAATTGTATCCCAATGTTGAAACCACATTAGTGTAGTAGATAGTAGAAAAATCGTGCAAATCTAGACGGTGCAGTAACTGCCAAATCAGTACTATTCTTGAAGAAAGAACTCTCAAGCAGTGTAGTGGGGCAGATAACGGCAATTTTTGAGAGGAATCGTGCAAATGATGATACAAGCATCAAATTTGGCACATTTGTTCTCCAGGGGATTCTAATGAAATCTGCCTGATTGGCCATTTGAAAATCCAAATTTTGAAAAAAAAAAATAAAAGCTTCAAAAAAGTCAAGATCACAATCAATGTTGGATGCTGGCTGAGATTGGTGAATGTTTCAGAAACAATCAAAGACGTTCCAAGTCTGCCATGCAGTTTTCTTCCTTTACCGCGGAAGGCAGACACGACGTCACATCCAGTGAACGCATGGAAGTATGGGATCCCTCTAGCTTTCTCAGGCCCTATTGCAGAAACTACCTCATGGACTGGAATCCATCGCTCCTTGGCCAAAGGCAATCCACATGTTCTCAGACCTAGTTCCTGTAAGGTTGGCAGTACAGATATTGCTACGACTAGTACGTCCGTGTCATTAGCCTTAATGATAATGGACTTGCTACCATCCGTCGTTGCATCCCTGGCGTGTACAAATATTCGAGTGTCAGCTTCTTCATGACAACATGGAGACACAGCATCCAGTGACTTCCTTGTGTTGCTAATGGCATCTTCTCCTTTGTGACAATGACTGTGCTTGTCGTCTGTGCTTCACACATATTTTCCGCAAGGAAGTGAAACAGCTCAGTCTTGTTGCAGTCATCTCGAAGAAAGCTTCTCCAGTTAAGGCGCTGTCACACCTTGACGATTTAGCCAGCGTATGCCGACTTATGAAAAATTTGTCTAAAACGCTGGCACACGTCGAATACGTTATGGGTAAGTTTTTATAACATTAGAGCACGCTGAAAAACACTGCCATACGTCGTAGTACGCTGGCTTTCATCGTTGTACTTTGCGGTTGTCCTCAAATTTTACGACGTATGCCAGCGTAGGACTCACACGTTCCGCTACGCTGGCCATAAGTTGTAGGCACGTTATGCGATCGTTGACACACTTAGTTACTCATAAGTCGAAACACGTCGAGGTAATGATTAGCGTACCCGAAACTTATTTATAACCTATGAGTAACGTGTTGTAGGCACGTTACACGATCGTTGACACACGTCGAGGCAGTTATGCGATCGTTGACACACGTCGAGGCATTGTTACTCATAAGACTAAACACGTCGAGGTAATGCTTAGCGTACCCAAAACGTATTTCTAACCTATGAGTAACGTGCTTTGAACCTATGTGTAACGTACTCCAACGCATATTGACATATGTAGACGTATTTGATTGACGTCTTCCGGACGACCACAGAACTTACTGAACGTGTTTCTAACTAACAGCTACCGTATAATGGTGTATTGGCAGCGTTAAAAAAAAAAACAACAACAATAACTTCCGATATTTCGTCACGTGCCGTTACGTCACGTCCGATTGCCTCTTCAGTTTGCTCAGTCTTATTCTTAGTTCCTCCTCTGTGAATATTTTCTGTTTGAGATATTGTCACGTCGACGTCGAAACTTAAAAGCAAATGTCCGAATATATTTTAAAATTCGTGATAGAATAAAAAAATAATAATAATAAAAAAACAACAACAACTTCAGATATTTCGTCACGTGCCTTCACGGAGCCAAGGAAAAAAAAAGAAAATGTGCCTTGACGGAGAAAATAAGTTTCGGGTATGCTAAAGTTACCTCGACGTGTTTCGACTTATGAGTAACTTACAAGGAACTTGTGTCGACGTGTGTCAACGATCGCATATCGTGCCTACAACTTATTCCCAGCGTAGCGGAACGTGTGAGCCATATGGCGAGTACGTCGTAAAATTTTCAGCATGCTTGAAATTTCACGACGTACTAGACGTACCACGAAATATGACAGCGTACTTCATCGTTTTTCAGCGTGCTCTTAACGTATACACAACTTACCCATACCGTATTTGACGTGTGCCAGCGTTTTAGACACATTTTTCATAGGTCGGCATACGCTGGCTAAATCATCAAGGTGTGACTGCGTGGTTGACACTTCCATTTCTCAGGCGGTTATGATTTAAATCGGTGCGGCAGGTTTTTAACAGGCTACGCCATGAGTTCGTCGGCGATACGTGCAGCGCGCTATCCTAAGTTAAACTATCGTTGGGCATAGGTTGTGAACGCCGCAACACGCTAAGCATTCGTTGGTATACGTTATCTATAAGACAACGAAACTTCTGTGCCCGTTACTAATATGTTATGCATACGACCAACACGTTATGAATACGACCAAAACTTAAAAAAAAAACATCTAAATTTCAGCGTACGCCAACGTTTTACATACATTTTTATACGTTGCCATTGCTGGCTAAATCGTCAAGGTGTGACAGTGCCTTTACTTGGGTCTTACTGGTTCCTGTCACTCTTCTTCTGATTCCTTGCCCCCTTTTCGACCTTGCCTCGGACTCAGACTTGACTTCTTGTACACATCAAACACTACGTCCACCCTCTCGTACCTGGCACCATAGGATTCCACCTTTGGGATGATGTCTTCTTTAGCATAGTCATCAAATATCTTTGAAGTGCATGGAGGTAGGGCATTGATAAGTGCTGAGCCATCAATGATGACTGCATCTCCCCTTGGTTCTCTGTCTGGGATGTTCACTTGCGCTTCAAGAATTTCAGCCAGCTGTGACTTCAAATTTTTTTGAAGTTTTTTTTTTTTTTTCAAATTTTTCAAAATTTGGTTTTCAAATGGCCAATCGGGCAGATTTGATCAGAAAGCCCTGCAGAACAGAAATGCCAAATTTGATGCTTGTATCAATAATTTGCACGATTTTTCTACTATCTACTACACTAATGTGTTTCAACATTGGGATACAATTATCCCATTGTGCAACCCAACCATACAAGGTGGTTCCTGACCAAAGGATCTGGAGGATCGGCATGTGATACTTCAAGTTGGTATGACTTTCATGCTCGTTGTCATAATCACCTCTGGCTTATCTCGATTGTTCTTAACTATTCACAGTTTACTCTTATATGTTTCCAATCTCGCTTCAGTGCAGTTATTTTCTATCAGCTAAATGGCTCATGCTCATTAATGTTTGTCAGGTTAGGTTAGATCTGTGACCTGATACAGGTACCATGTAAACCTGTTCCATGGTCGGTTGTCGGCGACTAAACCGTCTCCCACCAGGTTTTCTGGTGAGGAGGGTGTTTGGATATGGACACCCAGCAGGATTAAAAACAAAACCTGTCAAAGGGCGGAGGAGCTCCTTGTGAGCAACGGCCATCCATATCTAGTGCCCAACTGTGTCTGCGGACATCCTCCTGCAGTTGGGTTACTTTTTTATTAGGAGGTTGGTGCAGGATTTGCGCTCCGGCCACCGTAAAACCCTTCATTCGCAGAAAACACGAAAACGCAAAAAAATCTGAAAACCCACTCCGTGGGAGTACCTCCTGTGCAGCTTCCCTTCGCAGGGCAGCTCGCGGATGACGGGATTGGGGCAAAGCCTTCGGGCCCCAATCTTTGATGATAGGAGGGAAACCACGGGGTAACATCCCTGGGTCAGATTGCGGGAGAGTGTGTCAGAGTGGTGCTGAGGTGTCGTCCACAGACGCGGTCTCCTTGGGTTAACCTGAGGCGGTCCCTTCGGGTGGGCGCCTGGAATGTCCTATCCCTAAGAGAGGATGATCACCTGTCTCTGTTATCATCTGAGCTCAAGCGTTTGGACTTCGGGATTGCAGCTCTCTCTGAGGTTCGGAGACCGGATTGCGGCGAGATAATGGTGGGTGGTTACACCTACTATTGGTCTGGTCGCTCTGATGGTTACCATACCCAAGGAGTTCGCTGTAGCTGTGTCCAATAAGCCTACCCAATGATAATTGAGGTAACACCGGTCAACGAGCGTATTATGAGATTAAGGATTCGTCACTCCTTAGTGTCATTCCCTGGTCTCTGTTTATGCTCCGACTGAGGCGAGTGATCTCACCGTGAAGGATGCATTCTACGCCACGCTCGAGTCTGTGGTTTGATCAGTGCCCCAGACGAGATACACTTCTAGTCTTGGGGGATTTCAATGCATCGACTGGAACTGATAGGGATGGTTATGAGGTGTGTTTGGTCCCCATGGTTCAGGAACTATGAACCAGAATAGCACTAAGTTCCTTGACTTTGCAAGAAGTCATGGACTTAGGGTGGCTGGTTCATGGTTTCAAGCGCCCACAAGCTCATCGCTGGTCTTGGTATTCCAACGCTGGCGGTGTGGCAAAGGAGATTGACCATGTCCTCATTGACGGTCGTTGGAGGATGATCCAGAACTGCAGGTCTACCGGAGTGCTCAGTTCCTCAATACTGACCACAGGCTTGTTGTAGCAACTCTAAAGTTGAACCTTAAATCCTGGAGAATGGTACCATCCCAGCCTAGCTGGATGTTGGCAAGCTCAGGATGAGAGTGTAGCTGAGGAGTTTGCGAACAGGCTGAGTGGACACTTGGGGGTCTGGGTGCTTTGGGGGTCCTGAAGAGTTGTGGAGTGCTTCAAGACCACCGTCCTTGATGTTGCCGTGGATGTCTTGGAACTCACCGCAGGCAAAGAAGAATTTTGTCTCTCAAGGGACACTGGATACCATTGACCAAGAGTCGCAGGGCCAGGCTGAATGGAGAGAGCTGAGCTGTTCAGGGAGCTGAGGCGTAAAACTGTACGTGCACGAGGTGGACAAGGAGGCCTATGTGCGAGGAATCTGTGAGGGGGTAGAGCATCACCTGTGGACAGGTGATTCTCGTCCCGCTTACAGGGGAATTCGCGCATTGCGTTCATCCAAGCCCATCCCTCGTAGCACTGCAGTAAGAGCAGAGAGTGGTAGGCTCTTGACAGAGGAGTCTGAAGTGAAGGCCCGCTGGGCGGTTACTTAGCGGTTGTACCAGGCTGATCCCCCAGCTGTCGAGTTGGATGTCAAGGGTGTACTAATCCCTGTTGCTGACCCTCGAATCAACTGTGGTCCACCTTCGCTTGTGGAAACACGGGCTGCGGTGAACCAGTTGAAACGGGCAAAGCTCCAGGGATCTGTGGCATCCATGCTGAACTTCTCAAGGCTGGTGGAAATGCTGCACTCGTGTCGTTGCATGCAGTTTTGTGCTCTGCCTGGAACACAGGCATCATCCCAACCGTTGAAGAGGGCCTTGTTGTTTCCTCTCTGGAAAGGGAAGGGTGATCGCCAAGACTGCAACAACTACCGAGGGGTGACGCTGCTCTCAGTGCCGGGCAGTCTTTGCTCGATAATTTTGATAGGGTTCGCCACATCTGCTTGAGCACCAGCGTCCAGAGCAGTCAGGCTTTACACCAAAGAGGTCAACGATTGACCGTACCTTGCTCTTCGTGTCCTCACGAACGCAGAGGCGAGAGTTTCGGCAGGGCTGCTTGAGCTATGTTCATCTCTAAAGGCGATTCAGTGAACAGGGAATGAGTCCTCTGTGCGATTCTGGTTGCGGGTGCCACCAAACTGATCGATCTGATGTCTGAACTCTACTGCGTCTGGAGAGTGCTGTGAAGTGTGGTTGGCACCACTCTCTGAATTTCAGTTGTTCTTGAGAAGTTCGTCAGGGGTGTGTACTGGCCCACACTTTTCAGCATTGATATGGAGGATTTTAGGAGGATGTCGGAGAGACAAGCTGCGTGCATCGTTTGGAGAATTGTAAAGATTCGGACCTTGATTTGCAGATGCAGTCATCTGCGGAGACTAGATACCCTTTTGGGGCCTCGCGGGTCTGAATAGGAGTCGGAGCCGCTGGGATTACGGGTTTCTTGGGTCAAAACTAAGATCCAGGCTTTCGGTGACATCTTGGATGCTGCTGTCCTGTCTGTGTCTGTTTGTGGTGAGGATGTTGAGGTCGTGGAGAGATTCACTTACCTTGGCAGTGATATTCATGTCTCTGCTGGCTGTGAGTCAGAGGTCAATAGACGTGGGTCGGGCCTGGGATCATGGATTCACTGGATCATGGGGTGTGGGCTTGCCGGTACCTGTGCGGGAGGACGAAAGTCCGAGTCTTCAGGTCCTTGGTACTTCCAGTCTTGCTCTATGATGCGAGACTTGGACTCTCACCAAGGATCTGAGATGGAGACTTAATTCCTTTGGTACCAGGTCTCTTCAGAGAATCCTTGGCTATCGCTGGTCGATTTGTGTCCAACGAGCGGTTGCTGAGAGAGACTCGGATGAGATTGTTACCTGCATAGTCCGTGAGCGTCAGTTGCGGCTGTATGGACATGTGGCTCGTTTTTCCTGACGCTGATCCTGCTCACCAGATTCTCTCAGCGAGGGAGTCTCATGAGTGGAGGAGGCCAGTGGCCGACCACTGCCTCGTGGTTGCAGCAGGTTGACCATCATCTCAAGGAGATGGGGATGGGCCTGGCATCTGCCTGGGGATGGCCAGACGGAGGCCCCTGGAGTACCGGCGGAAGTGGACGCAGCGACGCGCTGTTCTGGCACATGCTCCATACCTGACCTGACATTAATGTTGTATGTATTCCTCACATACTTTGCTACATCGTGTATCGGTTCATTACAGAGAATGAAACGAGTCAAAAACACCTGAAGTATAGAACAAGCCAGTAATGGAAATTAGTTTTGCCTATTGTGCACATTCAAGACCCAATTAGATTGATAACTAGAAGGGCACTCGGTAGAGCGCATATCTCCGCCACGTAATGCCTGATCCACGAGAACATAGCGGGCCCAATCGATACATTTTCGAAATATCATGCTATACAGTACTATATCGTTTTTGACCCCATCTCTAAATGGTGAAGAATCACTTTAAAAATTAAATAATTCTCGGATCAGATCTTCACTAAAATGTAATCAGTTCGTCCTTGTCATACACCGAACCTGTGCACAAAATTTCATCTGGATCTGTCCACAACTTTTTTAAGATATCCTGCACACAAACAAACAAACGCACAAACAAGAAAAAGACGTCGTGCAGAGCACGGTACTTGCAAAATCCACCTCCTCTCCAAGGTTGCCATGGATACATCAAATTTTCCATTTCATTAAGATTAAAATTGACAATCTTAATCAACGCTCAGGTCAATCGGAGAAAATTGATTGCTTTTCACATTGAAATTGATGATTTTAGAAGTTTGACCTTTTGACCTGACTAGAGTTGGTTTCCCAATTCAGTGACACAATATGCAAATCCTGTTCAACTTTCAAGTCAATCGGATGAAAAATGACGATTTGAGAGATTTGACCTCAAGATCAATCGGCTTCTCAGTTGAGACTACCTCTACAACTTCGTGAAGTTTCATGACGTTCGGTTGAGAAACGCGACCTGCAGACGATTGACAAACTAACAAAATCGACTGACCACTATACTTGCAAATCTTCCATTTTGCAAGTCACAAACAAACACAAAAGACAGTGGTGAAACAATAACCTCCATCGGCCATCCATCGCATATGGAGGAGTAATAACTGTTTTAGTCACAACAAATGCAAGGGCTGGCAGGATGGCCGAGAGGTATGAACACTCACCTCTGAGCCGTCAAGCTTGGGCTTGAATCTCGGCCAGCTACAAACCGTCGTCCTGGTGAGTCGCGGGTCAGCCAACGCATCAATGTGTATATGCCATCCCTCGGATGGACGTTAAACTGAGCGTCCTATCTGCCAGCATTAGTTAGTGGATGGAAAATATTACGGTATCCTTCATGAAGAGTACGTGAGCTATCGCCAGCACCCTGAAATTCCAAATCCTGCTCTTAACCTACCATAGTGGACGTTGCATCAGCAGCACAGCCACCCCCATAACAAATGATGCCACCTCGCAGGACCGCAGACATGTACTGGATATCAAAGAATAAGTAGACCGCAAAGCCCTTTTCACAATGTGATGTTGAAAGAGATTAATAACTCACAAATTGAAAGTGGGCAGAGTAGACACAGAAAAGGACTTTCCATCTCTTTTTCTTCTTTTCCCAGCTCTTCTGGACAGTTGGCATTGTAAACCTATAATGACAAGGCATTTAAACCGGTGTATCGTTTAGGGTTACACTTTAAATTTGCTCGAGGAAGAACTCGATTAAAGAAGTTTAGTTTGATTGTGCGTTTGTTGTTGATCAAAAGCTGCTACATATGAAGCTACAATAAAGAGCATGAGCTCGATGGTGACGATATTCTGTTTCTCACATCGATGGATACAATCTGGCTATATTCAAGCATTCGGTCTCTGTTCGTATCTAACTAAAAAAAGGACAGAGGAAACAAAACTTGTTTTAATTCTATCACATGAAAATAATTTTAACAATACGTACATCCACAGGAGATTATTTACACGAAATTGACAATCCGTACCACAACAGCCAGCAATGTCCAACAGGTGTCTGAAGGTAATCTGCGATGCAAGTCTGCTGCTTCTGCTGCTATATCCTTGTACCTCTCAAGAGCCGGTCCACCATCAGAAGGAAAGGAGAGAGGGACAGGAAATGTGGGAACTTGGGAGGGGGAGTTGCAGGAAACTTCGATTGAAGTCCAAGCTATTGTTTCAAAAGTCTGAGATTGCAGTTCTATGTCTGCATAAGCTCAACAATCAACAGTTTGAGGAAAGAGCTTTGGAGGGTTGTAGGAGTTCATAAATAGAGTATGAGATATGCTTTAAAAACATAGCTATATTTCGCTTAGAAGATACAAATAACAATTACAAAACCAGATGAACGAAGATCACCTTATAACACACATATATATTATAATACACGACTGAGGAATGCTTACACATTGTGAGCAATAACGAATAGTGCATCCCCATTGTCTGGGGTCACTCACCTGCATTTTTTTCATTTCTCGATGACCTAATATTGTTGTGGCCAGGGGTCGGTGGCGATAAACGACCACTAGGTGGAGCAGTGGAGTCGTCTCCCACCGAACACCCGGAATTTAGGTCGTGACTCTCGGATAAGTCCGAGAGTTCACGGAGTCCCTTAGTAGACCGTGGTCGCTAATATTACGACGGGGTGGGTAGGGTTAATTGCCTAATTTCAATATCCTAAATACCCACGTCGTCCAACTACCAGGGAAAACCACACCCTCGACGGACCTCGGGCGGAACGGACCGTTTACCGAGCCCGATCCGGGTGTAAACCGAGCGGGGATTACCAAGATCCGTCGGTCCAAATGATCCGTCGGTCCTTCCCTACTGTCTCCCCCCAACCTATCGCCTTTACCTGTCTTTGTCCACACCCACTCCCTTAGTTTGCAACAACAAAATTTAGACTTTCCCCCTTTTTTTTGAAGTTAAAATCAGCGCAGGAGACCATGTTGAGGTCTCCGGCGCACCACGGGGCGGATAAATACTATAAAATCGAACGAGAGCAAATTTCAAAAAATGGCTCGTGTTGTTCTAGATAATAGTCCATAGTATCTGAATCATTAATAACATTTGATCTCTCTTGATAAATGAGGGAGGAGATACGATTTGAAATCGACGATTTTCGCAACTTTGACAGCCTCGTGACTTGACCTCGACCTTGAAAGTTATATCGTTGTGCATGTCTCATCGACCTCTATCCATTCCACTATTGGTTATTTGTCTCCACTCGGTTTGATTGTGGCACGGACGGCGGGCGACAGACTTCGAGACTGGCTTTATTAGGTCATCTCTCCTGAGATGATAGAGATGACCTAAAAATGGGTTCACACAGGAGGAACCCGTCAGTGTTCCAGACTCCTGGGTTTTTTTTTTTTCTTCGGCATGACGGTGATGTTGACACTTCGATTTCTAGTGTGGTTATGATTTAAATCGTTGAGGGCAGCCTATTAATTATATTATATATATAACCGCACTAGAAATCGAAGTGTCAACATCACCGTCATACCGAAGCAAAAAAAACAAAAAAAAAACAGGGAGTCTGGAACACTGACGCTAAACATTACCTCGACGTGTTTCGACTATGAGTAACTTACAAGTAACGTGTGTCACGTTACGCGTCGTTGACACACGTACACACGTTACTCATAGGTTAGAAATAAGTTTCAGGTACGCTAAACATTACCTCGAGTGTGTTTCGACTTATGAGTAACTACAAGTAACTGTGTGATTGTCAACGATCGCATAACGTGCCTACAACTTATGGCCAGCGTAGCGAACTTGTGAGTCATACGCTGGCACACGTCGTAAAAATTTCAAGCATGGAAAATTTGAGGACAACCGCAAAGTACAACGATGAAAGCCAGCATACTACGACGTATGGCAGTGTTTTCAGCGTGCTCTCAATGTTTCCAAAACTACCATAACGTATTGGACGTGCGCCAGCGTTTTAGACAAATTTTTTCAAAAATCGGCAAAAGCTGGCTAAAACATCAAGTGTGACTGGGCCTAAGCCAATGAAGGAAGGGACAGAAACGAGCTGAACCATTCAGACACATGATATTTATTTACAATAGGTGGGAAGGAACAACATAAGAGCAGAGTTAAACCACATAAGAAATGAAATGCAATGTACAAGCAAAAGCACTTATCCAGTTGCTACTTAAAGACGGGGCCCAGACACACACACGCACACACAAATTCCCAGAAAGAGAAAATGGACCTTCCGCCTCGTGCGGTTTGGCCGAGACGAGCGAACCAGGATAGACCAGACCAGCGCTCTTGTCGAGATCAGACCAGACCAGCCCAGCGTCGTCGACGAGACGAGAGCAGAAGAAGCGCCAGCGAGACGCGTTCCACGCTCGAGCAGACCAGACGCTGATATTTGTTCTCCCTTTCCAGTCCTTCTCGGGCGCGTCCGCTCATGCGTGCCTGCTCTCATTGGCGGACCGCGTGTTATGGCTCCGCCTTTTTGCAAAGGACCGGCCCTCCAACAGGAAGTTGAGTAACAGTATCCCGCGCTGGCTTCCCATTGCCGAACGCCTCGGCTTTTCGCGCTTGTCGCTCATTGGGCCAAAATGACGCATACCCTTATTTGGCACCAGGCCAGAACGAAGCGCTTCGGCAGCGCCTCTCGAGGACAATGCCTCGAGCAGAGTGTTGTTATTGGCGTTGTTTGATGTAAATCCAGCTATAAAAATAACTCCGACAGCGCATGAACATCCAATTCCCACTAGACTATGGACGGGACCCTAACTAGAAACACACACTTACCGATATAACTGAGCTATAGGGGACGGCTGTCTGTCTGTTGCACAAGCTTCCAAATTCGTACATAATCATATATATTATATATTATATTATATAATATGTATATATCATATGTATCTATATATTATCATATATATCTAAATATATATATATATCATATATATCATATATATCATATATATCATATATATCATATACATACTTATTATATATATATATCATAACATATATATATATATTATATATAATATATATATATATAATATGGGTCGTTATCAGTCGAAAAAAGAAATTCGACAAAAAAGTTTTTTCGATTAAAATTTTTTTTTTGATTACCCTTATTGTTGGTCTAGGTGTCGGTCTGTCCGTTGGTGTTTGTTTTTCGGGGTTTTTACCCCTGCAGTTGTTCGATTTTGGTGAAATTTGTGTAGGACCATTTTTACCTCGTTGTGCGCGTAGGTACTGGGTGCTAACACCCCTTGGTTGCCAGCACGGACTTTGAAATTTTTGAAAAATCAATAAAAAATTAATTTTTCAAATCAAAAATCGGCCACACCGACTGTGGCAGTACATTCAGCCATATTGTCAAAAATTCCAGCCGGATCCTAATGGAATGTCGGAGAGATAAGACTTTGAATGAACCCTGGTCGAAAACAATAAAAAAACGAGAAGTTCGTTATATCTCAGAAACGATGAGTCAGATCTACATGAAATGCTTATGGTAGGTCATGTATGCTAGTTATGTGTGAGAAAGAACCGTTGTCTATGGACCCCTCCGTTGCCTACAACGGCCGAAAAACTGCTCTAAATGTGGGGTATTTTAACGAAAAACAATCTGCAGGCATTAACCCTTGAACTAGAATTCATAATTTTCTTGTGGCCTAATCCT
>CM068967.1:54467963-54489029 GCA_035128595.1 Eptatretus atami
GCAAAAAAAAAAACGAACCAGCAATGGCCATCCCATTTCTTGCCACCAGCCCAACCCTCTCTATTCTTCATTCCCCAACATTCCTCTTCACCTGGTTCCGCTACTCCCACAAGCACGTTAAAGTCTCCTGCAATGCACATCATCAACCTCAGCTCAACCATTCCCATCATCCTCTCCAGAATGATCCTGAACCCCTGCTTTTTCATATCAGTCATTCCAGCTTGTGGCCGACAAGCCAACATAACACACGCCATAACTATCCATCCTTCCCATCTTTCCACTTTTATTCCCACTCCATTACTCCTTCCATGTGTAACTTGTATCCTCCTACCAACTTCCTCAACATCTCTCCCATCGATTCCACATACCTATCCAGCCCTTGTTTCTTAACCACTCCCCATCTTGAAGAACCACCATCTGGATTAGTTTGGGACGTTCAGGTTACCGATCAGCAGTGCTGCCCAGACTGACCTGCAGGAACTACACGAGCCTGCAGTCATCATCCTGTGTTATGTTCAACACATGACACCACAGCCGCACGAGCTAGATGCAGGCACCCCAGGAAGTGCCGCAACCACTTGTGACTGCACAGTGGGATGTAGTGCTCCCATCAGACCCACTCAAGCTGTTCCACACACATACCTATCTTATTAACCACTCGAGCTGTTCACTCCCTTAGCCTCCCCACAGCCACGTGAGCACGGCGGCTCCGATCAGCAGGTAGAGCAAGATCACCAAGCAATTAGCACACCTTTTCTATCCTGCACATATGTCCTATGTTTTCTAAAGGCGAACAAAGCCTAGCAGGCCATGTATAAATATAATAAAGTGTGTGTGTGGGGGGGGGGGGGGGGGGGTGGGGGTAGTTCGAATTCTACAAAAAAAAATTAAGAGAAGAAAAGGTACACCAAAAAGACAAACACTTAAAATGGAAAAAAAAAGGGATACTTTATTGTTTTAAAAAAGAAAAAAAAAAGGATAGCAATTACATTTACAAACATCTGCACATTCTGATGTCCATTACAGTGTCTATTCAGAGCCTTGGAAAATGGGGGCCTTGGGGGAAATGCTCAGAGTCCTGTGGTATTGGCATACGGAAGAGGGAATGGCTCTGCAGCCATGGAAACCCTGTTCCGAGAACATGTGGTGCAGAGTTGGCAGATAAAGTCACTCCCTGCTTCCTGAGTGACTGTCCACAAGCTACACTCCACACAACCACAGGTACCACAACACCAAAAATGCATCACTGATAAAGCTGTCTGCTGCCTTGGAATTTTGCATATAGGAAGGAAAATGCTTCAAGCTAAGAAACAAAATTTGTAAAACTAAGAAAAATTCAACATCCTCTGCAAAAAAAAAAAAAAGTTTTCAATGATCGCTTGTTTATTTTTGTTTCTTTTTGCAGCTGAGACGAAGAGTGACGATTCAGCTCCACCATTAACTTCAGGTCTAGCTGGAGGGATCACTGCTTTTGGAATGGTGCTCTGCTCGATCGTTATCGTGGCAACTTTGGCCTTGGTGCTGCACGCCCGCCTTCGGCGTCCCGTCTCCATGGCACCAGTTGCTGTAGCAATGCAGGAGATACACCAGAGCCACAGACACCTGGCCCCACCTTCTTTTGGCTATGCTCTTGCTCAGGAGCAGCTGCGTCGACTCCGCCGTGAAGGTCGAGATGCAGGAACAACAACGTACCTGGTGCTGAGACACTCCGTTGGAGAGCAAGCAGTGTGGGCACTCAATGGCCTTCTCCCAATAGAACCGATACAGCTGGAACACGGGCTGCCTTCGGCATATAGCACGGAACGTAGGGCAACTTGGAGTGGGCCAAGGCATGCGAGGCCATCTTCTGAAGTCCGTTTCCAGCAACAGGGATTGGTATATAGTGTGGAAGAACAGAGTACCGATCCAAGCACACCCAAAGAGTACCAGAATATGCCAACACCCTCACAGTTGAGGTCTGTGCCACAAACTCTGTACTTATGACAGTGAGGAGATGTAACAAGGAAACATGCATAGGAGAATCAACAAATACAAATAACAAAATATTACAACAATGTTCTAGAAAACATGTGAGAACACACTGGTGTGATGGGCCTCACAATTTTGTCCTTAAATAATACAAATGCTTCTTGAAAGAAATTGTTGTACTTTTCCTAACCACGTTTCAAGGTTGTAAAAGTTGAAGAAGAAGAACAATAATAAAAAAATAAAAAAAAAAGTACATAAGAACCAGTGACAAGAGCACAAAATAAAATAAATGCATCACATAAACAAACATCAGACCTTTCAAGTTACCATCTGGGTTGTTTTTTAAAAAAATAAATAAATACCCTGTAAAGATAATTTTTTGGGGGGTCCGACTCATACAGGGCAATGTAAAGCTTAGTAGTTTAACTTCCTTTCAGATTGTGTTGCACAAAATGAAATGCTCAGACTTGGAAGCTGATAAATATCATTGGAGTGGCATTGCAGGACGGGGAAAGGGGAAATGGGGGAGGCATCTGGAGCTCCTTCATGAGCCACATGGAGATGAAGGCAAGAAGTCACAAGATAAGTTCAAGGATTGCCTGGAGTGAAACTTCAACACAAGAACAGCTGCCATTTTGTAACGTAGTAATGAAAACTGGAAAATACAATTTGATGTGAATGTCTCAACGGGTATGCCTCCACCCACGTTAGATGTCAATCCATTGTTTCGTTTAATCCCAATTAAAGGTCACATGAGAGAGAGGGACAAAGAAAGAGAGAGAGTGGGACAAAGAAAGAGAGAAAAAGTCAAAGGCTTCGAACGAGAGATGATCTAAAGTGATTTTAAAAGAGCACATGACCTTTGAGCTGTTGAACCCAAAATCGAATCAGTTCATCTTGGTATTACAGTTAATACCTTTGCCAAGTTTAGTTGGAATCCCTTCTCTAGTTCACAAGTTATCATGGTAACTGCCTCCAAGTTATCTATTCTGCCTCAGATCCTTTTAAATCGATCCAGTGAATGTAGTTCTCCATCTCCCTCACATGGTGGAACATTTGAAATGGTACTCCTCCCCTCGCTGCTATGTGATATTCCATAGAAGAAGTAAATGATAAAGCCTGCAAGAAAGACAGCATCAAGAGTGTGGTGACATTTTTAGACCTACATACATAAACTGACACAAGTGACTCTCCACATATGGCAATCCTATACTACCATAACCATCCTTGAACTAAATAACAAAAACCAAACAAATCAATTCAGCATATGCCTCATTTTCATAACATCGCATAGACAGCATGCAACCAAAGAGTTATCGTCACGCTCAGGGCCGAGACTGCAAAAGATGGCCAAACTCAAACCGCTTGAGCAAATGCTGAACGCTGGCTTGTGGTGCAGAGGAGGCTAATCCAAAACAGGATTAAAATATATTTAACCTTTGAGGCATCCAAAATTAACCCGATTATTTGCACAACAAAATGGCAGCAACATTTGGCAAGACATTCCTCAAGTAAAATATTACATGACACAATATGCAAAACAATTCAGATGAGATGAAACCACACATAAATAACCTATCTCCCTACTTCTTCATTCGTATGCAGCACAAGGCTGCGGGTACCATCACTGGCAGAGGGCATGGCTGTGCTGCTGAGCCAAAGCCATCTGCAGGTAACGGAAAGAATTTGTCATTTGGCCACTGTGCCAGCGATAGCTCGCTTACTCTTCACGAAGGACACCATGGGATATTTGATGTCCACGAATGAATGCTGGCAGATGGGACACCCGTTTAACATCCATATGAAGCACAGCACAGACAGACAATGATGAATCACCCTGCTTGTGAAACACCAGCATGACATTTTATAGCTGGGTCAGGATTCAAACCCAAGCTCGACAGCTTGGAGGCAAGTGTGCGTACCGCTAGGCCATCCTATCAGCCCTCTACCCACCCATCCACCCCTTCTCCCGTTTGACACCACACGCACACCAGTGAAACAAGGAAGGCTGAAGCACGGCTTTATGCTGACTGGGGCACATGTTACGGTCTGTGACCTTTCTTTTCCTTCTTCCTCTTCCCCCCTCCCCACCCCGAGTTCGACCAAATGGTCCAGCCCATGGGTATAAATCCTGTGATTGGCTGTGGGGCAGAGAGGGAACTAGGAAGTTGATGCAGAGGAGGAGAGGGTGGCCATTTTGAGGAGGGCTCATTGCTGAGTGCATTTTCGGGTTGGAGTTTCTATCTGCAGTATCTTTACCGGAAGGTTGTGTTTGGTTGAACCCTTATTGCAGTATCTACCTTGCGGACTATATTGGGGCCTGCCTTGGGCCTACATTGGGGTCTACTGTGAGGCCTGGATTGTGGCCTCCTGAGGTGGGCTGCATTGAATGCTGTGCTTGCTCGAACTCTTGCTGCAGCTCCACCAGTTCGGATCCCTAATCTTGCCTCGAGTTTGGTACTGGAGGATACGGTGCTGCTCATATACACAACGTCTGGGTCTCTCCTCTTCTGACATTTTTAGGACTATTGGACTGCACGGATTCCAAAGGGGTTCCATCCGGTCACCACAGTCTTTTACATGAACAGCACCCTCCAGCTTCACCCTTGTGCTGACCTAATTGGGTTCTTTCCCCTTCCTCATTATGTATATGTATAATTTTGTATATGTTGTTGTTGTTCGTCTTTCGGCTGCTCCCGTTAGGGGTCGCCACAGCGGATCATCCGTTATGATCCGCATACGTTTTACGCTGGATGCCCTTCCTGACGCAACCCTGGTCGCCTCTTACGACACAGGGATAAGGATTGGGTTTCGCCATGATTCCGGGCTGCCCGACACCCTCTCATAGCGCGGCCCAGCGCAGAGCTCCCGTCGTCAAGCGATCCTCCAACCCAAGCCTCCGAGTAGCCGAATTACAGGCGCACACCACTACGCCCGGTATGTATATGTATATGTATATATTTCTGATGGTTACACTTCCTAAATAAAAGCGGGTTGATCATATGTTGGCTTGGTGTGCTACAGGCCATAACAAATAAAACTGGAGCCAAGTTTATTATTCAACCCCATCCCAAAGCCATCCACTCACAGGCTGCAAGAGTCTCCACCAATCACAGGCTGCAGGGGTTCTACAAAATCCACCCTGAAACCCTCATTAATCTCCACCCTGCTACCTCCACCAAACCCTGAAGCCTTCACAAGTCTCCTCACAGAAGACAATCAATCCAAACCTCCTTCCCCACCCTCCATCCATCCATCTCCCACGTGCTTGTGAGACAGAACGTGGATTTTTAATGCCTACAGATATGTTGCATTATCCTGCAGCTGTCATGGCCTCTGCCAGAGTTTCACAGGGGTTTGAGTCCCAATCAGCTTTCAAGCTTTCAACCATTGTCCCAGTGTTTCACAGGCAGGGTGATTCAGTGTGTGCCATCACTTGGATGGCTGTTAAACTGGCATCATGGTTGCCAGGATTAGTTGGTGGAAGTTAAAGATCCCAGGGTGTCCTTCGTGAACAGTAGGCAAGCTATCGCCGGCACCCTGAACAAATTCCAAATTCCTGCCACAACCAGCAGAGGACATTGCATCAGTGGCACAGGAACACCCTCAGCCAATAATGCACCCTCAGCCAATAATGCACAGCCTTATGCTGCATACGAATGAAGAAAACTATCTATTTAACATAGTTAAATTCTAAAGCTATACAAACAAACATACAAAGGTGTCAACAATGCAAATCCCACTATTCTCCCTTCCCACAAACACGATATACATCAAACCATCTCAAACAACCTTCAAGTTGTGAAGTGCTCATACCTATAAGCATCCACACAGAAAAACGAATCCACGTTTCCCAGCTCAGAATGACCATCAGGTAGGTGTTAACAAGAATGCTCAGCACGGGAAAAAGAGGTACAAAGGGTACCTGGAAGTGCAAGAAGAGGGATCGAGAGGAGGGTTGGTTATGTGTTTACTTCAAGTAGAAAAGGACGGATTTTAAAACAATAAGCAATCCTAAGCTTTAAAATGAGACAATTTTTGTCCAAAGCTATATTCAAAGTATAGTAATTGCTGAAAATCTGTGAAGCATTCAATGACGGTACATTTTCAATTTGCAGTTATTCATTGCAATCATCAGTGCATGCTTGAAATGTGCCTAAATAAGTTGATAAAATGCAAGCACACACCCCACAATCAGTGCACACTCATAATTGCAGACATCCTTAATCAAGTGAGTCTAAAATCATGGTTCTACCTTCCCCGTAATAAAATTGCTCGATGCTTACTCAACAAACTTGAAATACTCTTATTCACTTTCCTACATTGTGGACGTTTTATCCCACTGCCTTTTCGCCACTTTTACCAACATATTTTGTTCCATAGTGTGTTGTGCTGCTATTTTTTCTCCATTTTTTATTTTTTTTTGGTTGTTTGGCTTTTCTCCATTTTTGTTAATGCCCAGATGTCTGTCCCATAGATACAGAATAATGCACTGGTTGAAAGCTTTCTTTTCAGACATATTGCTAAGCTTGTGCTTTGGATACAATCTGACATCCTGCCTTGCTCTTCAAACTCTCTGCCTATGGCATACAAGGCCAACTCCAAACATGGCTCACTAACGTTCTCTACTCTTGCAGCCAATGTATGGCTCCAACAAAATCCTTTCATCTCCTCTCTCTGTCAAGGCTGGAGTGCCCAAACACAGTGTTCTGGTACCAGTCTTATCCTGATCTTCATCAATGATGTCCTGGAAATCCTCTATCTATTTGCTGATGACTCTACCCTCTGCCATGACATCCTAATCATTCAGACAAGTAGGCTGCAGCCTCTTCCCCCTCTTCAGACCTTGGGGGGGGGGGGGACACAAGCTGGTCAAATACTTGGAATACATCTTTTAATCCTGACAAATCACTCGTCATTTTCTCCGAAAAACCATCTGGCAAATCCTCCTACCTACTTTCAACAATCCTCTTGAGGAAGTCGATCAATCAAACTCCTGGATCTGACTATCAGCCATGATCCTTCTTGGGCAAACCACATTTCAAATTGGCGACAAAGCCAGCCACCAACTGGGCATTCTCCATTGTGCAAAGCCCTTTCTTGGCACACTTTAAATCCTATTCACCGACAAAGCCTTCATCCGCAGCTTGATGGAGTACTGCTCTTTGGGCTGTCTCCCCTGCCTCACATCTTGCTGAGCTTGATGCCATGGAAACAAAGGCCTCCAAGCTATTATTGGAATCTCCCACAATGAAGCTGAGTCTAGAGGCCGATCACATCACCATCGCAGACAGGCCAGTGGTCTCAGTTTTCCACCTTCTGCTCTTTCCGTGCTTTGTCCCCACCCAGGTTTCTGCAGGGCACACACGGTCCACCATCAACCCTTTCTGGTGAAGCAACCTAAATCCAAGATCACTGCTCACCTCAACTCATTTGTTCCTCTTTTTCTCCAACCTGTGGAACCAACTTCCACATCCTGGTCAACCTTATTCTTTCCTCCAGGTCTTCAAGACAGCTGTTCACCATCTCAGATAATCTCCAATCCAAAAACCATGATCTTTCCTACCGCCATTAGCCCCCAAGTCAAAACCTCAATTCCACCCCCCCCCCACTTCTAAATTTTCAGTTTTCCCTCCGAGTTTCCTTCTTTATCCATATTCTCTACCCCATGCAGCCTCCCTTCCCCCCAACCATTAATTGTCTGCCTCCCTCTTGGCCTTCAGCTCTGCTGTTGGCATTTCACCGCCTCACTGCTAACCTTTTGGCCTGTTGCGTCCTGACCTTCAGTGCAATAGGCACTAGCTCTTCCACGAGCCTTGACTATGTCTACGAAAAAAACAAAAAACTGGAAGGGCACTCTTCGACATCGCCAGATATGCTTCCACCCACGTCATTATACATACTTGTACCAAGTTTGATTTAAATATCTGAACCCAGATTCAAAATATGAAAAAATTCTGGCTGCGAGACCATGCATCTGATCAGGTTGAAATTTAAAACATATTTTCTATGACTACTACATCATAATTCTGAAGTTTCACGTCAATTGATTCAGCGGTTCAAGAGAAAGAACTTTTAAAAGATTTTCCCTCAATCCAAATGGCTGTCAGACCATGCGACACCAATTATTTGTGAATACCCTGGTATCCCCAAGGCCTGGGGAACATGTGGGTGGTTTCCCCTCGATCTGTCTTCAAGTTTTATTCTTCAAAAAAAAATAAATAATAATAATCAGCTGTCAAATCATGTGACCTATGACCTCAAAGGTGGAGAACTTTTTGTTCCTCATGGATAAGTGATCATACCTGTAAAATTTGCCTCGATCTGTTCAACAGTTTCGAAGATTTTATGTGAAAAAATACGGATACCAAACCGTGACCGATGAAGTCATCGATCCCCCCCCCCCCATACAATTTAGCCCTGGATGACCCTCAAAAATTTTCATACTGATTGGATAAAGCATTCGACACATGCAATTACGATGTCACACCGAAGTCACCTATGACATCAAATAAATAAATAAATGATATAATAAAAATAAAATCCCAGAGAGCGGTTTCGGAGATACAGAGGTCCAAAGTATTTCTTTTTTCCAGCATGGCTGGCACACCACGTGACCTATGACATCATAATCATCAAAACATTCTAGATGAGTAGTCGCAACTATGGTGAAAATTTCATGTCAATCGGATAAGCGGCTGCAGGGGGGAAAAAAAACAAGAAACCAATTTGCATGGACAGACGGATGTACAACCCGAAAACATAATGCCTCTGGCGACTGTCAGTGGAGGCATATAAATAAAATAAAAATGGCTACCTCTCATGACATTACCAAGTTCACCATATAGTCTCCATCCAAATTTGATTCTGCTCTATTTCTTGTTCTGATTACAAGTCCCCTACCAGTTTCACCAGAAGGGACAATAGGTTTGCTCACCATCGGTCCCACCTGTGGGGTTTTTTTTTGTCCATTTTTTTATTTTCCCCATACCCTTTAACATGATTATGATAAGTTGCAGAAGACATTCGAGTTTCAGGACGTTCTGTCAATTTTTCAGAGTTATGCCCTGATTAAACTTGGAAAATATCACATCGGTAAGGGACATGTATTGCAAAGCAATCCTCGCTCTTGTTTTCCTTGAGGCAAAAGCTTTGCACTCGGTTATACGTATCATTCTATTTGGTTTCCATTTATTACGATTTCTCCATGAAGTAGATGGGGATTCATTACCACGTTGGGTTTTTGACATGTTGATCATCAGCCCACAATGTAAGGAAATCTGAAAACCCACTCCGTGGAAGTACCTCCTGTACTGCTGCCCTCCGCAGGGCAGCTCACAAGTTGACGGGATTGGGGCAAAGCCTTTGGAGGTTTACCCCATGGTTTTCCTCTGATCAAGGAATGGGTGTCCCAGTCAGATTGCAGTGGTGTGTGGCAGATTGGTGCTGAGGGGTCATCCAAAAGACAGCAGTCTCCTTGGTTTAACCTGAGGTGGTCCCTTCAGGTGGGTTCCTGGAATGTCCCATCGCCAAGACAGGATGATCACCTGTCTCGTTATCATCTGAGCTCAAGCGTTTGAACATAGGTATTGCAGCACTCTGAGGTTTGGAGACCAGAAAGTGGCGAGATCATGGCAGGTGGTTACACCTACTATTGGTCGAGTCGCTTTGATGGTTACCATGCCAAAGGAGTTGCTGTAGCTGTGTCCAATAAACTGACTCCAATGATAATTGAGGAAACACCGGTCAACGAGTGTATGAGACGAAGGATTGGTCACTCCTTGGGTATCGTTCCCCGAGTCTGTGTATGCTCCAAATGAGGTGTGTTATCTCACCGTGAAGGACGCATTCTTTTCCGTGCTCGAGTATGTGGTTGATCAGTGCCCCAGGCGAGATACTCTTCTAGTCTTGGGGGATTTCAATGCATCGACTGGAACTGAGAGGGGTGGTTATGAGACGTGTGTTGGTCCCCATGAGTCTGGAACTGTGAACCAGAATAGCACCAAGTTCCTTGAGTTTCAAAGAAGTCATGGACTTAGGGTGGCTGGTTCATTGTTTCAGCACTTACAGGCTCATCGCTGGACTTGGTATTTCAACGCTGGCGGTGTGGCAAAGGAGATTGACCATGTGCTCATTGATGGTCACAGGAGGATAATCCAGAACTGCAGGGTCAACCGGAGTGCTCAGTTCCTCAATACCGACCACAGGCTTGTTGTAGCAACTGAAGTTGCAGCTTAAATGCAGGAGAATGGTACCATCCCAGCCTCGGCTGGATGTTGGCAAGCTCAAGGATGAGAGGGAAGCTGAGGAGTTTGCGAGCAAGGTGAGTGGGGATTTGGAGGGTCTGGGTGCTTTCGGGAATCCTGAAGAGTTGTGGAGTGCCTTCAAAACCATCGTCCTTGATGTTGCCGGTGGATGTCTTGGAACTCACCACAGGGTGAAGAAGAATTTTGTCTCTCAAGGAACACTGATACCATTGACCAGTCACAGGGCCAGGCATAATGGCACAGCTCAGCTGTAAAACTGTACATGTGCTCAGGGTGGACAAGGAGGCCTAAGTGCGAGGAATCTGTGTGTGTGTGTGTGTTGTGTGTGTGTGTGTGTGTGTGTGTGTGGGGGGGGGTGGGGATTGGATGGAGCATCACCTGTGGTCAAGTAATTCTCGTCCTGCTTAAAGGGGAATTCGCACATTGGGTTCCTCCAAGCCAGTTCCTCGGTGGACTGCAGTTAGAATGGAGGGTAGTGGGCTCTTGACAGGAGTCCGACGTGAAGGCCTGCTGGGGCGGTTACGTTGAGCGGCTATACCAGGCTGATCCACCAGTTGTCGAGTTGGATGTCAGGGTGTTACTATCCTTATTGCTGACCCTACAAGAAACTATGATCCACCATAGTTTGTGGAAAGAGAGGCTGCGGTGAACCGGTTGAAATAGGGTGAAGCTCCTGGGATCTGTGGTATCCATGCTGAACTTCTCAAGGCTGGTGGAAATGCTGTACGTATGTCATTACATGCAGTTCTTTGCTATGCTGGAACATAGGCATCATCACAACTGACTAGAAGAGGGGCCTTGTTGTCCCTCTCTGGAAAGGGAAGGGTGATCGCCAGGATTGCAACTACCGAGGAGTGACGCTGCTCTCAGTGCCGGGCAAGGTCTTTACTCAGATAATTTTTGATAGGGTTCACCACCATCTGCTTGAGCACCAGCATCCAGAGCAGTCAAGCTTTACACCAGAGGTCAACGATTGACCGTATCATTGCTCTTCAGGTCTTCACCGAACACAGACGAGAGTTTTGGCAGGGGCTGCTTGCAGCATATGTTGATCTCTGTAAAGCATTCAATTCAGTGAATCGGGTGCCCTCTGGAGAATTCTTGGTCTCCGTGGTGTGTGCCACCAAAACTGATCAATCTGATGTCTGAACTATACTCTGGGACCGAGAGTGCTGTAAGATGTGGTGATACAATCTCCGACTTATTTCTAGTTGTTACTGGAGTTTGTCAGGGGTGTGTGTTGGCCTCCAGACTTTTTAGTACTTGCATGGACTGGATTCTGGGGAGGATGTCAGAGAGATCAAGCTGTGGTGCATCGTTTGGGAATGTCAAGATCTTTGGCCTTGGTGTCACAGATGATGCAGTCATCTTTGCGGAGACTCTGGATACTCTTTTGGAGGCTCTAGCGCTGCTGAATGAGGAGTCGGAGCCACTGGGATTACGGGTTTCCTGGGTCAAAAACCAAGATACAGGCTTTTAATGACATCTTGGATGCTGCTATCTTGTCTGTACCCATTTGTGGTGAGGATGTTGAGGTCACAGATTCATTTCCCGCGGCAGTGATATTCATGTCTCTGCTGGCTGTGAGCCAGAGGTCAATAGACGACTGGGTCGGGTCTGAGGAATCATGGATTCACTGGATCATGGGGTGTGGCGCTGTCGGTACCTGTGCGGGCCGAAAGTCCGAGTCTTCAGGTCATTGGTGCTTCCAGTCTTACTCTGCGGATGTGAGACTTGGACTCTGACCAGGGATCTGAGACAGAGACTGAATGCCTTTGATACCAGGTCTCTTCGGAGAATCCTTGGCTATCACTGGTCGGACTTTGTGTCCAACGAGTGGTTGCTGAGAGAGACTGAAATGAGCTTTGTTACCTGCATAATCCATGAGCGTCAGCTGTGGTTGTATGGACATGTGGCTCGTTTTTCTGACGCTGATCCTGCATACCAGATTCCCTCAGCGAGGGAGCCTTGTGAGTGGAGGAGGCCAATGAGCAGACCACGTGCCTCGTGGTTGCAGCAGGTTGATCAGAATCTCAAGGAGATGGGGATGGGGATGGGGATGGGCCAGGCGGAGGCCCCTGGAGTCCCGGCAAAAAGTGGACGCAGCAACACATTGCTCCAGTGCATGCTCCGATATCTGACCTACCTGACACTCTATGTTGGCTTCAACGAGTTCCCCGAATATGGTTTCAATTTTCTCTAAGCTTTCTTCTGCAAATCTTTGATGGTTAAACTCTTCTTCAAGCCTGGTGTTGGCTTCACAATTACGGTGGCTGGCTTGAGATCTTATGGTCCTGAATTTGAGCCCCTGTCAGCCGTTGAATTAACACCAAGTGGGATCGACTCAGCTGATCATCCTTCCGAGGTCGGCAAAATGAGTACTAGCTTACTGGGGTAATAATCATTCAGGGTAACCCGCATCGGAGTGGCGAACTGTCCAGGACTGTACTCTTGCCAATGAAACTGCCTCGACAGCCCAATGCGCCTCACGGTGCGAAAGGAATGGCATTATAATTCATTATTAAACGCTTCTCCATTAATGTGGACACCCTTATCTTCACACTGAAGTGAACAAAATATATACTCCAGATAGGCAGTGAATAATTTGGAGAGATAGTGCCACCTCACATCTTACTCCTTTTTTGATGTTGATATTACCACTTCCTTTGTGCATTGTGTGTAAATACATTTCAGTAATTCAATACATTTCCGTTCTACTCCTTGTTGATGTAATGCATCCACTACAAACTGTTTTCTAGTCTAATGCCTTCTCATTATCGACAAACACCATGCAGAGGTTTATTATATTCCTGGCATTTTTCCTTCAGTTGATCAATAGTATGTATGTGGTCGATGGTGGAATATCCACCTCTGAAGCCTGCTTGCTCTCTTGGTTGGTGCTATCGAGAATGACTTCCATTTGATTGGTCAGGACCCTGATGAAAAGATAATTATATACAGTAATTGAAAGAAGGCTGATTGAAGGATAGTTCTTCAAATCTCATTTGTCTCCCTTTTTAAAGAAGATAATCATGTTGGTTTCTTTCCATTGCTTGGGAACTTTCGCTTGTTTTACGCAAGCTGTGTATAGTTTTGCAAGCTGTACTGTGATGGCGTGCTCTCCTTCCATAATTGTGTCGATCAATATGTTATCCAGCCCTGATGCCTTTCCTCTTTTCATGTTTAACTTCCCAGTTTGTGATGTCTGATGTTTCTTTGGCTGATGTTTGATGCAACTCTTGAACCTGTCACTGTAGTAAAGCGGTTCATAAAATTCTTCCATTCGATGCAGTATTTTGTCTTTATCTCAAATGTCATGTCCATTTTTGTCAAGCAGTGTTACAATCATTTGTTTGCCATTATAGCGGTTTTTTATTTGTTTTCTTCAGGCTTCTATTGTGTTGCATTTCCTGACGTCTTCTCTCATCTTCTTTATAATTGTTAACTCCACCACCGAAGGTGGATGGACGGAGGTGATGTTTTCACCCGTCTGTTTGTGAACAAAGTTGATGGATTTGGATGAAACTTGGTGGACATGTTGGGTATGTGCCAAGGACAAATTTATTAGATTTTGGTGAAGATCTGGACACAGATACGACAATTTTAAAGTAATTCTTCACCATTGAGAGATGGGGCCAAAAACGATATAGAGCACGATATATAAAAAAGTTGGATAGATTTTGGATTGAAACTTCAACAGGTTGAGTGTGTGACAAGGACGAAGTGATTCAAATCCGGATCTGGGCGGAGGTATGCACTCCACCGAGTGCCCTTCTCGTTTAACATGTTTTCTCACATAATCTACGTTTGAATTCCAACCCCATCTCATCATTTCCCCTCTTCCCCCCCCCCCCCCCGCCCCTCCGACAAGGTCAAACTGGGACATTAAAATGAGCTCCATCCGACGGACCCATCATGTCCATATACTTTTGTGACGTGATATTTCAAAAACCGTTAAACATTTAACCTTTCATATTTAGCATGTCAGCAGCTGATTTGCGCCGTGATGACATATCTGCATCAATTCCACTTCCGGGTTTGTTCCATCGTCGCCGCATGGGAGAAGCTTTCCCATGGCATCCTGTCAAGGACGTGGCATGCAGAGTGGCTTTGCCCAAGCATGCGTCTCGCTTGACGAGCCGTTCCAAGCCACCTGTCCCGAGTCTCTCAAGGTTTATGGACGAAGCTGTGACCGATCTGTTGAACGTGGCCCTGACTGAACGTGGCATCGCTGTGTCGAGGCCGGTCTGACCCGTGGCAGTGGGACGCTGGTACGATGACCAAGGTCCAAGTGGAGGGAAGAGTGGCTGAGCAGACGCCATTCACGCAGAAGCACTCTGAGTGAGCTCACCGTTGGGGCGAACAAAGTGCTCTGGATGCTGGAGCGGGACACACTCCATCTCGTGTTGATGTGTGGGAGCGCATGATCCCGGGTTCTGGGCCGGGAGTTCCTGGTGCTCTGCGTCTGCAGGTCCGTACCTGGCCGCACGAGCCGCAGCAGTGCTCGCTCTGTGCACCGTGGGCATTCGCAGGTCCTGCTCGCCGTTTGCGGCAGGTGATCTTGTCGCTGATACCAGCACTCCATGTGCTCTAGCTGAGTGAGCTTTGAGCCATGGGGACTCCGAGCTTGGACACCTTTTGTTGCAATTTAAAATGTCTTTCTGGCTAATTTGCATTTTCATTCTATACATAATACACATATTTCATGCAATTTTATATGATTATTATTCTTTCTATATATGTATATATTTGTAAGTTTGTTTTATAGTTTTAACTTGACAAATATCAGTTTTCGGACTGCCTTGTCCAGTGTTTGAAGTTCTCAATAAACCAAAATGATCGATTGATACATTGCAGATATCTATTCCTCATGACATGACATTATCCTGATCTGATTAGATCACGGCGGTGGTTGACTGAATTATGTTGCCATGACAACCATCTCAGCAACTTGGCTTGTGTACGCAACATTTCAAAAACAGATCAAGATTTAGCTTTCATATTTCACAGATCGATTCTTCATACCACCCAAAAGGTGGGGACCTACAATATCAGCTAGTTGTTCGCTGCTCTGAACTTTTGGATACCCCAACCTTTCTTTACCTGCTCTCTTCAATGCACCTTATTGAAAGATATGAACCGATTGTTCTATGTCGTCAGCTCGGTGTCCTCTTCCTCCTGAAGTGCCTGGAACCAGTTTCCACGCTCGATTTGGCATTATTCTTTCTTAGCTTTCAGGTTTTCTCGATCTGCTTTTCTGCATTTTGCTATCAACAGTGTCTCTCTAATTTGGTATCAATCTTTATTTTGTGGAAAAGCATTCCATGATCACTTCCGGTATTCACTGTTTAATACTTTCACGTCCTGGACAATGTTAGTTTGTTTAAGATGAAATAGAGCTCATTTTTTGTTTGTCTATCTGGACTTTTCCATGTCCATCTTCCAGATGTACTTTTCTTAGTACATCGAGAAGATGAAGATGAAAGAGTCCTACATCACTGGCAGTAATATACAAGAGTGGTGGTTATTTATTTATTACAATGTTAGTTTTCTCAACCTTTTGACACAACACTGAATGCAATTATTCCTCACTTTGAGTTACCTTTTTTGCATTGCATTACCAATAATGTTTAAAAAACTATGTTTCAGTGCTGCCATTATCCTATTTCTTTATTCTCATTTGGTTGGGAATGGTATAACAGCCTTTCATGGATATATGGTTACACCTGATCGTGTTGCAACCACTCAGACTTAAAAGAAACAAAATTTAAAAGAGCAAAACATAACATCTGATCATCAAATAAATTTTCTCTTAAACTCGTTAAAAGTGGGGGGGGGGAGACAAACAAACAAATTGCTTAGTGAACGGGTAAAATGACCAACCTTGAAGGAGAGAGTTTCCCTACTCTGTGGCTGGAACCAAATCAAAATTATTGCGATGATGAATAAGACAAGGAAGAAGATGAAGACAGTGAAGACTGCAGGTGACAGAGAGAAGATTTTCGAACTCCCATGAGTGAGAAAGCAGCACAAAATGACTACGTCCAAGCCTGGAGACAAGAACAACAACAAAAAGCAAGCAAACACAATGGCATTAAAACAATGCAAAGACGAGAAAGCGCCTCAAAATGCAAAGACCGTCTGCATCCACTTTGTACTCAAACAAAACTTCACAAAACCAACAACTTAAAAAAAAAATACTGCACATCTTATTAATTCGTGTTAGTCATATTCTCATCAAGGTTTGTTGAAGATTTGATTAAAAAAAAAATAATAAAGATTATGGCCTGGATAGACACACTGTAGCTCAAACTAGATATCTGCCATCACAACGTGATCATCGGGGAGGCTAAACTCTGGGGATCACCCACGACTTACCCTTGGGCCCATGAGGGCCATATTTTATTCGGACTATCCATAAATGTCGAAGGTCAAGGTCATATGGTAAGAGTGTAAATTAGGAAAATGTGTTCCCATCTACAATCCATAAAACTTAACATCATGAAAATCAGAGGAGCATTATTCAAGTTATGATCAAAAGGGTGTTTTTGTTACGATTAAAAATTAGGTCACAATCTGAAAAAAAAGACACTCAAAGACAAATCAAATATCAGATATACATCTTGAAAGGCCAAGCGGTTTTTGAAATTCCATATTGTCAAAATTGAGCTGTGACCAAAAATAAATAAGTAAGTGAATAAATAAATATATTTTTTAAATGTTTTAGATCGCCATTTGACCTTGACTTTTAACTCGGAGTAGTGCTATGGAAATTAAGGGTAAATATGCCTTGCTCTGCGATATCTAGACGGCAATTTTAATTCTGATTGGATAAATCTTAGTCGAGTTATGGTGAAAAATGTTTAAAATGTCGATAATTAGGGCATGACCTTAAAATTAGGTCAAAGTAAAAAAACAAAACAAAAAACAAGTCAACCACACAATTTGTATTACCATTATTTATGCAAAATTTCATTACGAAAGCCCCAACTGGCTTCGAAAGGAGCACCCAGGATACAGCTCAGAAATTGGGTGCAGGAAGAGAGGAATTGTTATTATTATTATTTTTAAAATTTTCTTCAAAATGGTGGTTTAGTACACTTAGGAGTCCAATGAAACTGTGGTACCATTAAAACTTGGAGGCACCAATTGTAGAAACAAATCCAACAACAACAAGTAAGCCTTCACCAATGTTATGGGGGAAGGCTTAAAAAACAAAAACAAACGAACAAACAAAAAAAAAAACATGGAAGCGATGAGAAAAAAAAACAAAAAACCCGAGCAGTCTCGTGCTGACGAGGCCGACATTTGTATACACTGCGACCGTCCTTTGACCCAATAATTAATGTTCTCCATATGTATAACCAAGAGCGAGGTGTGTGTGCGTGTGTACAAATAGATCTGAAAAAAAAAATCGTAAGGAAAAAAATTAAAAAATACGACAACACAAGACTGAAGAGAAACTGACCTCAAACAAGGAAATGAGGCCATTTGACCAAACAATGCCATACTGCACTCCCAGGTTAATTTTGGTGACAGCTTTAAACATCAATCTTCTTGATGGTTTACTAAAGTTGAAATAACCCAATAAATAACCCAAACTTGTTCTCATAAAAGGTTTGTTGGAAATTTGATGACAAAAGCTCTAATGGTTAAAAAAAAGAAAAGAAAAAAAAAGTTAAGGCCTGGACATAACTGCAAAACCCAGTTTCCCACCACACAGGGTAGCCTGGTGTGTTGGCTTAACAGTTAAGGTGGCTGGCTTAAGATCTGAGGGTCTTCAGTTCAAGCCCGTCAATCCTGTTGAACTACCACCAGGTGGGTTGACTCAACCAATCATCTGTCCGAGGTCGACAAAATGAGTACCAGCGCTTACTGGTAAACAGGGGTACTGCATCAGCAGCACAGCCACACTTCCAGAAATGATGCAACCAGCAGCCACAAGCTGCATACAAAACAACAACCTCATGGGGGACTGGCTAATGGCGTTTTGAGTAATCAAAATAAATAGTGCACTCACAAATGAAGCCAAGGAGGATGTTCACAATCATGGAGGAAGAGCGAGTTGGGTAAGGAGATGGGTGGATGAGGAGGCCGACAGACAATCCGGGATCAGGCAGGTCACTCAAAGGTTCCTTGGTTCCTGCCTGGTGGATTATTTCCGGTCGATAGCTGCAAGGAGACAAACACATCAATCATTTTAAAAGTTGCTGCTTTGAATCTCAGAAGTGCAAGATTCTGAAACTACAAGTACATATGTCAACAAGAGTGCAAGTGAGCATAATATACACCCGAACAAGAAGGTATATACAGAATTGTGTCTACTGCATGGAAAACAGCAACCACTTTAGATGACGAACGATTGTCGCGACACCGTCTCCACAGTCTGTACCTATGTACCAAATATGAAACGTGAAAGTTAAAACTTTGGAGTTAGAGTGCGGACAGGAACGGACGGACGGACGGACAGACAGACAGAGACAGACAAACGGACGACCGGTATCACATAATACGCCCCGATATATATAGCGGGCGTATAAAAATTCAAAAGTTATCATGAATAACACTTGAGACCCACTCTGTGCATTATTCAAAACGGGAATGAATTTGAGTGCAAGGCTTTGTACATTATAGTGCAAAAACTGACATTCTAATGGAGTGGGTCCATCTGTTCACAACTTTGAATCCTTGTGCAGCCAAAAGAAAAAACAAAAACCCTCTCAAAACTGATATTTTATCATAATAATAAAGTACATCAAATGCACATTGCACACAACATTCAATAATGTTCAAGTCATCGATTTTGTTGTATTGTGGAATGTCAATTTAATGGATCAAAAATGGTCATTGTGAAAAAGAAAGCGAAATGGGAAAAAAATTATCATCTCTTGTGCAAACACCTCCACCTCAAATCATCAAGTAAGGTACGGAGTTTCCACATGCATTATTGCACCGTTGTACCCAAAAGGCCTTTTGTTCACACGAGAGCACTGTATGCATATATGGCACTCGCAAGGTCTTCCTCTGCTTTTAACTGCATGGTTTCTTCCTTCCTCCTACCGGTTCCACCATATCGTCCTGCAAATTTTACTTTTGCAGATTTAATAATGTCCATTTGGAAGTTTATAAATTGCTGTGTTTGCAATTATAGCTACATCTCCCCTTGCACAGAGGAGGATATTTAATTTTCCTGTTTCTCATTTGTCATTCTTTTCAACAATTCCAATTCCACTCCTTCAAATTCAGCATGGACGTACCTTGGTCCAATATACCGAGAATATTCACCCCCCCCCCCCCCCCCCCCCCCCCCGCCCCCACCCTAATTTAGGCATCTGTTCCAATTTTAAGGGGTCAAAGGTGTACCACAAGAAAAAGAAAATCCAACATTTTGCCTCTGCCATGGATTCGAGCAATCCTTGGAGTTTTGTAAATGGTAAGGAACAGTTTATTGAACACAGTGTGAATTTGGCAAGCCTGACAATCTTCCAGAGTAGCAAAAGTTCCTGGTACAATATATAAAAGTACATGGAAGGAGCATACAAACAATCACCACCACAGCAGCAGCAAGTACAACTTCGTCTCATAAAATATCCTTTTTTCAAACGTTTCACTTCATTTTACGTCCTCACTGAGAATGACACAGACATTCAATATGTTTGTGAAGTGCAACATGCTGTATTTTGATCAAACTAATCAGTGAAGCGATGGGCATGCCAGGCGAGACATACATAAAACGAAGTAAGGCAGTCACACGCGAGATGCTTTCTGCTTCTTGAGCTGAGCCGAGCTATGTTCTCCTTACATCAAAAGTGCCATGAGTACTCATAATGAAGGGAAAATCCATTGAAAGTGCCATGATTCATGAGCCAACGAATGATAGTGATGACTCCATTGAGTTCATGTAGTTTGTTATATAACCAGACTCGGTGGCATAATGACTAGAGCATCTGCTTCAAACCTCATCCAAGTATACCAAAGACTAAAAAAAGGTACGTGCGGCTTGATTGACACTCAGCATTTAAAAGGAAAGAGTACGGACAAAACGGTAAGAAGGCAATGGAAAACCACCCAATATTGCTGTGGGCCAGGTATCGGCGACGAGCACGACCGCTAGATGGAGCAGTAGAGTCGGCTCCACCGAACACCCGCGAATCTAGATCATACCCTTCGATAACTTCGAAGGTACGGGTCCCTTACGGACGGTGAATCGTCAATAATTCAACCGTGTGGGACAGGGTTATTTGCCAAACTTCAAAATACCTAGGCCCACGTGGCGAGCTACCGAGGAATTCACACCCTCGACGGGGCTCAACGGGACGAGCCGTCACCGTGCTCGACCCGTGCGTAACACGAGCGGATGGTTACCGAAGTCCCGTCGGTCCAAATGCACAACTACGGCAGCAACGGCCTTTTTAATTCCCCAACACCCACCGTGCTAAACTATGAAGAAAACACAGAAACGAGCTGATACATTGAACAGGGATTTATTTATAATGGGGGGGGGGGGAGGGAACACATAGGGAGCAGAGTTAAACCGACTATCGAGAAATGCAGTCAATGTACAAGCACAGAGCACTTAAACAATTCTACTTGAAGACGGGCCCACAGACACGCACACACAAATACCCAAAGAAGTGATGGCCGCGGCCTTTATTGGAATGTTCCCAGCTCGAGGGAAGATGAGCTGGGAACCAGAGCTATCTCGGACCTTCCCGCCTCGTGCGGTCTTCGACGTTCTGGATCGGCGGGACTCGAACCCACAACTCGATGCCGCTGCAAGCACCAGGTACGGAGGGCAGCGTCGGGCTCCCGCACGCTCCTCCGGCATGCG
>CM068967.1:54489890-54507415 GCA_035128595.1 Eptatretus atami
CAAACAACAAACAAAAAAAAACTTTCAAACCTCGTGCCAGAAACACAACCATACAGGCCGTTCCTTCGCCCTCATGTGCCCGTACGTGCGTGGCCGTACGTGCAAAAAACAACAAAAAAAACTTTCAAGCCACGTGCCAGAAACAACAACCACACAGGCCGTTCCTTCGCTCTCGCGTGCCCGTACGTGCAAAAAAAAACAAAAAAAAAAACAACTTTCAAACAACCACACAGGCCGTTCCTTCGCTCTCGTAAACGACTGGATTGGGGCATTGTGTTTATCTTAAATGCGCAATAAGAAATCAGAAATTATTAGAATACAGTAAGTCATCACTATCCGAAGTCCGTACGTTGTAACCCGCAATGGGTTCCGTACGTTGTAACCCGTACGGAACGCGCTCTAACTTGGCCATAACTTGAGAACCACTTGTCCGATTAATTTCAAACCTTTTGAAAGGCAAACAGAGATTGCTGGAATTATAGATAATAATAGAAGATAGATACTGTGGGTGCAAAACGCCAAGCAACGTGTCCTGTCATTGGTAACTAAAGCGCCCTTCCCCATCGGCCACGCCTACACAGCAACGTGTCCTGTCATTGGTTGGTAAATAATGGCCGTAACTTGGGAACCACTTGTCCGATTAATATCAAAGCTTGAAAAGGCACATACTCAGGTCCCCAGCAATATACCTGGCAAGTTTCAGTTAGATCGGACAAGTGGTTGTCGAGAAACAATCACAAAGACACACACACACACTGCTGGAATTATAGATAGATGCTTGAGTGTGGGAGGGGAAAAGGAAAGAAGGAAAGAAAGAAAAATAGAAAGAGAAGAAAAGAAAGAAAGAAAGAAAAAACTGAGGCTTTTTAATTTTCAGAAGTGTGTGTGTCAATAACCCTCGGTAATGTGCAATATTCTCAGAAACAAAGAACATCTATTTCTCACCTGTGTAAATAGTGTAGGAGAACACTGCTTCCCCCCCCCCCCTCTCACCCCCCCACCACTCACTATTGTAGCTACCAGTTCAAACTCCACCAACAGTTTCATTTCTTTTTTTTCCCCCTAGAAACAATGTATACCTTTACTTGTTACGGTGCCGGCGCGTCGGCCGCGACACGACTGCCAGACGGAGCCGCAAGTCGACTCGACGATCGCCCGAATTCAGATCGTACTTCTCCGGAAAAGTCCGGAGAAGACGGATCCCTTTTAGACAGAAATCCGCCAATGGGTAACCACGTGGTAGAGTCGATTGCCAATTTCAATTTACCTAAGTACCCACGTGGTCCAACTACCGGGGAATTTCACCCTCGACGGAACTCGTACGAAACCGAGCCGCTTGGCGAGCTCGTTCCGTGTGCGACCCCGAGCGGTTTAATCGCCAAGAACAGTCGGACCGAATTATCCTGCAACCACGGCAATGGCCAACTAATCCCTCACACACGACATACTCAGTCAATGAAGAATCAACGCGACGAGCTGAGAACATTCAACAAATGGGGATATTTATTCACAATAATGGGGGGGGGGATGAGGGAAGCACACAAGAGCAGATTTAAACCGAATATAAAGAATGCAAAGATATAAAGCGAAGGCACTTAAAGCAATTCACTACTTACTAGACGGGCCCACGAACACACACCCAGCCAGAAGAAATGGTGGCTATCGCCTTTATTAATACCCCCAGCTCAGAGGGAAGGTGAGCTGGAGGTAAGGGTCTATCTGGACCTGGTCTCGGGGCCGAACTGGACCCCCTGGTGTGATCCGGACGATCCAAACGGCCGAAGTCGGTAGGGTGGAGGCTGGCAAGAGAAGTCCCTCCGTGCGCAGAAACCCTTCGGAACTCGGCGCGACATCCTTGCCAGGACCAGAACCAAAACGCACAATGCGCAGACCGCGCCAGACCCAGAACAGAACGAACGCCAGGAACAACCACCCACGCACAGACCGTGCCAGACCCAGCTCTGAACGCACTCCAGGGGCACGACACTGTGCACGGACCGCATCTATTATTATCTTCCCCGCCTCCCAAGGGGGGGGGCGTTCTCTCCAACTCGCCAAAACGGGCCGCAAAACTCCTTGATTGGCCCGGGGGCGTCGTGACATCACTTGGACCCGCCCCTCTTGTCGCGGGCCCGGATTGGCCGAGTGGCGGTCACCCCACCTGCTGCACGCCGATTGGTCGAGGGCCGCCGTGTGGCTCCTCCCCTAACTCCGCCTCTCCACACTGGACGACCTTCTGCGCATGCGCCCTCGTCATTCCTCTCATTCGCCAAAACGGGCGAAACCCCCCGATTGGCCAGGTGGCGTGGTGACATCACTTGGACCCACCCTCCAACAGGAAGCGGAGCAACAGGTTTCTGCAGGGGCTCCGCCTACCCCTGACGTCGGCCAGAACGAGGTGAGGGAAGCGAAGTGAAGGCGAGGGCGATGCGGTGTGGTCGGCGTGATGTCGGTGGTGTAAAAATAACTAAAAGAAAACCTGACGATTTAAAATAACTTCACAGCGCAGGAACATTTAATTACCCATTAGACTAGGGTCGGACCCTTACTGGCAACATGTACTTACCGATATAACTGAGCTAAAGACCTGAATTGAGTGCGGTCGCTTTCCAAATCCACAATATACTGACTATTATCATGTGAATGATAAGTGGTGCATGCACAACCCAACTTCAGGGAGTAAGTCTTACCGCAGAATGAGGACAGCAAGAGCCACAAGAGGAATATGATAGCAGTGTTCCAATGGACATCAGATCCACAAGAGCAATCAGGTCAAACAGGAAAGCCATGATAGCTAAGGGCATCGGAAAGGGTTTACAGAAATAAACAAACAAACATTTAAAAGTTGGAAGATTGAAAACATCAAAGCAATAGCACATTGAGGATTATATCATGATGAAGACAAGAACCCTGGCTTGGAGATGCGATTTCCAAACAAGGAAGGTCACAAAGGAATGTTGGTAACAAAATGAAAAAGCCCACTTTTTGAACAGAACAACATTCTAGCCAACAAGCATCCAATGACAATGGCAAAATTAAATAAGAAAGATCAGTGTCTTGCCGAGAATATTCTCAGGCTCCGACATGAAGTGCATTTGATCAAAGATGGCAAAGAAGCACACACCTCCAATTATTCCAGAGATGACTGTGGCGAACAGGGGCGTGTGGAAACGGGGCGAGATAGTCGCTAGCCAGCGGAATAGCAAACCATCGTCGGCCATTGCATATACTATGCGTGGGAGGGGAATATTGAGCCCAGAAGGCTGAGGGGACAGGTCAGGAAAGAGAGAGAAAAAAAAAAAAATGAAAAAAAACATAACATTTACAAAAGGAGACATTCAAACATGGAACAGGCTACAATGCTTCACTTTTAAACAATACATTTGCTTGGACAATCTAGACAACATTATGCCTGGTAAATGTTCCACCACCCACATCTACACAAACACTTTTTTTTAATGGTTATGGAAGAAGAGAAAAAATAAATAAATAAACAAACAAAAGCTCGACCATGCAGACCTGATGTTCCGTTTCAAGCCAACTAGCTAACTCCCTACAACTCCCCCCTCACCCCCCAATGTGACGCAGTCGACAACATTAGGCCGGGTAAATGGATAAATCCTATCATGAATAAGCAACTCATTAATAACATGCTATTCTCCTGAGACTAGTTTCATTTCCAGAAGCTTGGAATCGAAATCCCTTATACTGCTGCCTTCATCTTCCCCATGTGTTGAGATCTCAGCAAGATGCAAAATTCTCCTTCCACAATGTCCTGCCTCAGATAAAAACAATTATGATCCCATTCACAAGGAATTTTGTGAAGAATTATGGGAGGCATTTACTAGCACGTTTTACCGCCAAGTGGAATCGCGATTCGTGTCTGCCAATGTGCACTGCCCTTTAAAAGCACAGTGGACAAGCCATTTGTCACTGATACCTTGCACATACCAAGACCATGGTGGCAACAATTGTTCCGATGTGTGATGGAGTGTTTTAGTCATGCAGGGGTGAAGGGAAAGTACACTGGGTACCGTAACAGCTGGAGTTCCACAAGGTTGCGATAAACACTCCAGAAACGTGAAGGCAATGGAAGAAACCCAATATTCAAAGCTCAACAGCCAATCCTCAGAAAAATGAATGTCTGAAGTACATGTCACACAAGATAGTTGCAGTTCTTCTGCAGTGAACCTGTGCCTGCTGTACTCCAAGCAAAACCTGGATAGCTTCCAGAATAGTGTTGTTTTATTTTCACATGTGCTTGTCGAAAGTTGTATTGCCAGTGTTTTGTGTAGACATTTACTTCTCTGGACAGATACTTGACAAGGTGCAGTCCCTGAACTCCTTAGCCTCACTAGCTGTGACAAACTTTTATAGGATGCATTCATATCACCAAACTGGCATCAAAACGCTGTCTGGGTATTCTCCGTAAAGCTATGGCATTCCTGAGCCACACCAAGCTGATCACGGAATACAAGGCTTTCAAACGGAGCTCCAGGGAGTTTGTCTCCCCACCCTGGGCTGCTGCTCCTGCTTCACACCTCGCTTCTCTTGAGACGGTCAAAAACAAGGCCATCGGCAACATTTGCATCTCAACACAGGAGGTGGATTCCCAAGGACAGTCATTCTCCCACCGGAAGCAGATTGGTGGGCTCTCTTTTATACAAACTTGTATTTGGCTTGCTCTCCTGCCCTCTCCTTCCTACCTCTTCCCTTCCATAATCACACCAAATCACATTCCTCAAGAAACCCTCACCTGTTCAACATCCTGAAGTCCAGGTTGCTTGCCCACCTGCATTCTTCTATACCGTTATTCTCCCCATAGTTAAATAGCCTCCCATCCATCCATCGGGACCATACTCTGTGCAGAGCGTTGGTGCTGCCTAAGCAGTCTCCTTGGCTATTGGGCACAATCCTGGACAGGTCACCACTCCAACACAGGATACCAGCAAGCTGGCACTCATTTTGCCGACCTCGGAAGGATGGCAGGCAGAGTCAACCCCACCTGGTATTAATTCAATAGCTGAGCGGGATTTGAACTCAGGACCCCAGGATCGCCCATCACCCGAACCATTAAGCCAACACCAGGCATAAATAGTCTCCCTGTGTCAATCATCTGATGCTTCTGTCTCCATTTTCAAAGGAGTTGTGAATCATTACCTCCTGCACATACCCATGCATATCCACAATCTCTACTACACATGCAAAGTCTTTCCCATTCTGTTCCTCCTTGGGCTAATTTTACTCCTTTTTGTGGTATTCCTCCTTCTTCATGTCTTCCCACCCACACCCTTTTGTAGTCTGTTTACCTGCTGCCCTCTGTTTAGCTCTTCCATATGCCAAGACCCTTACACAGGAGAAAAAAAATCATTCCTTTGTACGACAAGTTAAGCAGCTCAAACTTTCAGAAAACAATCCTTCCGCAGAATCCCATGTGTGACCTATTCTCCACAACTCACCTTGAAGTGAGGGCACAGAGGGCACCAATTGCAATGAGATAGCGCACAGGATCCCAGCCAACATACTGGAAGGCAGCAGGTAGAGGACTCTCATCATCCAGCAAAAAGTATGGCATGAGCAATGTAAGAGCTGCAGAGACGCCAAAATATGCAACGAAGCAGATGAGAAGAGAGATGATGATAGACATGGGGATGGCACGCTGAGGATTCTTCACCTCCTCTCCTGTGATGTAGGAAACAAAAGATAAAGCACAGATAAGAAGCGGTACAGCACTAAGGGCCAAAATCGGTACGAGATGTGCATCGATCATACATTTTGAGGAGGTGCTGACACAACACTGACCGTTGTGGCAATGCCAGTCAAGCCAACAAAGGCGTAAAAGCAGGTCGCTGCTCCTTGGAGGACACCATGCACTCCAAAAGGCAAAAACCTCCAACGCCAGCATCTGTCGTTTGATTACTGGCACAAAGGAAGAATCATTCAAATTTCAGACAGAGCTGTTTGCGAGTGATCGAAACTTGCTAGCACAAGACACCGCTTGTGGTTTGCTCTCATAGTAAATGTATTGGGGTAAATAACAAGTAAATGCAAGAAAAGTGAGGTAGTTTCAAAAAAAACACACAACATCAGGGTCCCCTCCCCACAGCAAAAATATTCCTGTTCAACTCGTGTCAACCTAACCATGATATGAAAGCACACGTCATGGCAGTTGAGACAAGTACACCACCATTAGGATTCTACACATATGGAGGAATTTTTTTTTTTTAAGCGAGAGACCAAGTTTGCGTGGGGGGGAGGGGTTGCAGTAGGAAGCAGAAGATGACAACACGACGACAAGTCAAGTCAATCCAGAGAAAAGTATAAAAGCAAAAGAATGAGCCTCACTCACTGTTCCTTGGAAATATTGTAAATGTCGTCCTCTCCCAGGTGCCAGTTCTTCAAATCTCCTTTGATGAAGCTGGAGATGACGACACACGACAGCACCAACACATTCACAGCCGTGAACACCTTGGACACGATCGCAGACTTCGCGCACACCCCACACACAGCACAGCTGCACACACAGTACATGTGCAAAATAACATCAATCGCCTTCTTCCCAATTCAGATGTTTATGCATCACTATCACTAACAACCATAATCAAAACAAACATTGCTCCATTACGTTTTCACTGGAGCCAAAACTAAAGAGTACATAAAAGAGCAGGAAGCTGTGAGGGCATCACCATTACTAAATGTCGAGGTGCACGTCTCCATGCACGAGTGGAGTTTTACTTTAAAATCAAATACATTGCGGGGACCGACAAGGCAATGATGCATTAAAAATCTCCAAAAATAAAATATTTTGAGATTACAGATCTCTTTTAACAGGTGCACTACTTTAGGGAAAGGTATGCGGTTCAAGATTAAAATGCACTTTTGTTTCGTGTAATTTTAAAAGGGAAGTTAAGTCGATTAAACTTGAACCATTTCACCAACCTCCCACCACTACACATTTGTCCCATCAGTATTGGAATGCATCAATGGCCAACCCAAAACACAAAATGTTAGGAAAGGTGTCATTTCAGAACATCTGCTTTTACATCCTCCTTTGATTCAATTTTGATGTACTGTACTCTTTACAGAGCATTGGTGCTAAAGAAGCAGTTTCTTAGCAAGGTTATATTGGTGGTTTGCCATTGCCTTCCCAGCATTGTTGTTCCTGCTCCATCCTTTTAAATGCTGAGCGTTAAGCAAGGAAGCAGCAAATACCATGTTTAAAGCCTTTGGACAACTTGCTGGGTTTGAACCATCAAGCTCCAGATGCAGAGTGAATGCTCAAACCATTATACCACAGAGGCACGTTACACCCTCCTTACTCAAACATTGTACCACCCAGATGCTCTGTGAAGATGGAAATCACATGATATATGGACTATTGTGGGGATTGCCATTCCAATGCCATCTGAGAAACGAATTCTTGAGAAACACCACTCCCTCACCCCAACTACACCAGCATGACCAACTCAGGTGTGCATAAATGATGGTTTCCACACTTCGATAATTAATAGATAAAGTGCTGCCGCAACAACGGGAACGTTTTTAGGAGTTAACACCCAATTGTATGCGAACAGGTTCATCATCCGTTAAATTCACTTCAATTGTCACACTTTCAGAGATGCACATCATAATCATCATCCCATAGGGCATAGACCTAATCTAATGCAAATGTCAGCTACTTTGCCATTTTAATTCAGTAGAACCGTCATGAAATGCTGTCCACCTGCATGCGACACCATTCACCTCCATATTGGAAATGCCCAGAATGCTTCAAACAAGAGTTGCCAGAAGTTGTCACAAGGACTCCATAATAAATAAATAAATAAAATGAATAAAAACGTTGTCATGTTGTTTTAAAAATAGTGAAAGCTCATATCCAAAAATTTAAGCTTCCACACATCCAAGATCCAAACTTCCTGGCAAAATGGCATCAGAGTTTGCGAAAGTTGCTGCTCCGTAGTCTGGTGTGCTGCCGCAGCCTATGCCTGCCTTCATCGTTTGAACCTATCGGCAATGTTACTCAATGCTTTTTGCCTTATTCTGCTCTCATGTCGTCCAAGTCATAGTGCTGAGACTAGTGGTGCAAAGAGGAAGCATGCATGCTACACTGCAGAAATTAGATAAAGGCAAGTTGGTAGAAATGAGGGTGCAGCTCGATATAGAAAAGGCAACCTGATATGCTGTTAAAGTTTAATGCAAATTGTGATTCAAATAAGGGCATTAAATGTTTTCTTTCAAAAAATAAATAAATATAAAATAAAAAGACAAAATATTTCAAGATTCCAAAAAGCTGAAAAATTCTGTGATCAGAATACTGTTCGGTCCCAAGGAATTCGGATTTGAAAATGTTCACCTGTACCTCCAGATATTTTATAACTAGTGAAGTTTACCTCTAAAGACCCTTTAAATTTTAAAACGCCAAAACGTACATAAACCATACAACTCTCCAAATTGCATTAAAATCCCAGTTATATGGCAATCATCATATATAAACCAAATTATTTGTGAGGCAATGGGATACAGTGGAAGTGGGAGTGCCCCAAAGCATAATCTTCCACAATGGATGAAATCAAGAGGACGTTGATTGAGGTATGTTAACCACCATGGAAAGCAAGAAGCTGACGTTTCAGGTGTTACCCTTCTATCAGACTAAACAGGTTAACAGCCTTTTGCTCCAAAAAAGCATTAAACACACAAATGTCAGCTTCTACTTGCTTCCCATGGGGTTAGCATACCTCAATCAACGTCCTGTCGATTTCAAACGTTTTAACTGCCCACAGACAGACCGATACTAGACTTCATGAGCAAAACTAGTTCTTCAATCCATCAGTCAAAGGTAAGCCATTGAAAGAGGTTTAGTCTCTGAACTTCCAGATCTCACAATCAATAACAAACTCTCCTGGGCTAGTCATATAGCAAAGCCGACCTCAAGGCCACCTGAAGATTGGGCATCCTCAGTCGTTCCAAGTCAATCATCTGAACTTCAGAAATATTCAAAGGCGAGAAAAGGCCAGTGTCCCAAGCTCAACTGAGTACTGCTCTTTGCCAAAAGCTCTCAACACTTTTGGCATTTCCCACAATGAAGCTAAAGTACAAAGCGTGTTGCTGTCATCACAACGAGTGTGGACCTACTTGGTATTCTTTTTTTTCTTTTTTTACAGTTTTGCTTTGGTCTTGCTGCCTCTGCTGTGTCAGCCCATCGGCCCTCACCAGTTCCCCTATGGCGCACGTGTTGTTTCAAGTATCCCCCCCCCATGCCACTCCCAGCACTCTGGTTAAGCGCCAAACTCCAAGCTCTCTGCCGACATTCTTTGTCGTTTCTCCCATTTGGTACTGCCTCTTCAGAAGCATTTTAATCCCATTCATCCTTTCCAGGCCTCAAGCTCTCAGTGCATGATGATCCCACATCATCTTGCCATTCTACCCATGACCTTGACCCCCATTAATTCCACCTAACCCAAAACATCTTGCTTGGCAGGTTAGTGGCCATTCCTCTTTTCCCATTTTCCATTCCTTTCGTTGCTGATCCACACATGCCCCATTGTTCAGCATATTGCCTTTTTTCACTCTATCACCTCACTACCCCACGAGCCAAGATTTGTATGCCATAAAGAAATAGAAAAAAAAAAGAACCTGTTACATATTCAGATTTGTACAAAGTAGTGGTGGGAGCAGCTTTCTTCAAAAATAATAAAAATAAAAAGTAAACAATTTAACCATGTAAATTGATAACTTGTTATGAGCCACAAACTTGCATTACAATTCCACAAGTGCAAAATGAAGTAATTTTCCACAAAACTGGTTTAAAAAATAAATAATTCAACAGGAAAAATTTTAAAATCTGATGTAGTTTAGTGTACTGTCCAAAATATCCATGTTGGCTATTAACAAAGAGCAATCTGGCACATCCAGCAACTACAAACAAACTTCAAAGCAAAACAAAATGACAACTTTCAGGAGGACTCTTTATACGGTCAAACATGCAAAATACAACAATGAGGTTAAAAAATAAAAAAGCCACACAAACAGTCCAAATGAGTTCTGACAGCAGTACCAGTGAGAAAATGGATTCATCAGAGCCGCCGAAGAAGTCTGGGTGTTTTGAGAGACCGGCACATCTAATGGGTAAGGCACGATGTGAGAAATCCCTGATGGCACCGCCAATCATGTTATCAAAGTTGGCACTCCAAGCTCGTGCCACACTTGACGCTCCTGCATGACATCACATTAATTGCACATTTACGACATAGTACATCTTGTGCGGTGCATTTTATGACATTACCGTACAAGATATCAATAGACAGCAAATGTGCATCCAACCTTATACTCGTCTTTTCTTCTAAACTATGCGTGCCGACCCGTCACTTAGCTGACGGACTTAATCCAGACAGCATGTTGTACTTCAGAATATATATTGCATGCTATCTGTGAAATCCTAAATTAGATGTAAAATCAAACACTAAAAATACCCCGGACGGAGTGCGTCATCTCTGCCAGAGGTCGACAGAAGCAAAATCAATTACAACTCGGCAGAAACTCATATTTTTGCCCAACTCAAAAAAGTCAAAAAGTAACTGTGCCAGACAGAATAGAGGGCAGTTCATTAAGTACTACAGCTCTACTTCCAGTTTCAAAACCAACCACCCCCCTCTGTATGCAGGCTAGTGACCACCCACCCACCCCCATATGCGTCTCATATCACATCACAATTACTTGACGAAAAGATTTATCTCAAATGCACAGTAATTATTAACTATGGTAATACAGTAATATGAACAATTATTGACATCCACGGATTCAACATCACAGTCAAAAATGTTCCTGTGAACGGGGATATTTTTCCCCCTCGCGATGACGACAGGCTCACCTTCATCTTCTGAAACGCTTTCATGTAGTCCGACACCACTTTCATAAAGTATGTATGCAGCCGTCGTACCACCCACCCACCCCTGTACGCAGCCCGTACGCGGGCTTAAAACCACCCACCCCCCATTTTTGTATGTACTTTATGAACGGCCCATACGGGGCAAAAATATTGCAAAATTTGCGCAGGACCGGGCATCTTCAGAGATGCGCCGGCCTCCGGATGACCACTTCAAATTTAGCACCGACATGTAAGAATCAGAGCGAAGTTGAAGGGCTATAAAATCGGAACGAGAGAGAATTTCAAAAAAAAGGCTCGTGTTGTTCTAGATAATAGTCCATAGTATCTGAATCACTAATAACATTTGATCTCTCTTGATAAATGAGGAGGAGATACGACTTGAAATCGACGATTTTCGCCAACTTTGACAGCCTCGTGACCTTGACCTCGGACCTTGGAAGTTATATCGTTGTGCATGTCTCATCGACCTCTATCCATTCCACTATTGGTTATTTGTCTCCACTCGGTTTGATTGTGGACGACGGATGGACGGACGTACGGACGTATGGACAGACTTCAAGACTGGCTTTATTAGGTCATCTCTACTGAGATGATCTAAAAACGGATCTTTTAAAACAACAAGTGTTGGTGCTGCTGTCATGTTGGTTGTGGTTGTTGTTGTTTGAGCTGCTTCCATGTCCTAGAGGGTTCCTGCTTGTCGAGCTACCATTGGAACAGCGCGCATTAAACTCCCATCCTGGAAACACTGGCTTTTAAAACAGGTGTCTATGATTAAACAGGCACCAACTTTTGCTCCAAGGTAAATAGATTAGCTTTCACGAAGTAAATTGATTATTCTATGACAAAACTAGCTCTTATACGAGCCTTGACATTGTATATCAAAAATAAAAAAACAACATAAAAACCCTTTAGAATGATGCAACGTGAAGCGACACACACGCCACGCACGCACGCACACCTTTTGTCATACATGTACATCAACTTGTGGAAGAGAAAAAAGTCGAGATGAAGTACTAAAGAAGGCCAGGATTTCCCCATTTGTTGGCAACCCCATTTACAGGTCTCAGATCACGTTTAAAGGACCAAATTGGCTCATGAAAAACTCACTTTCCATGCATCACCGATGCCACAGAATAAACACTGACCTGCAGCGTTAGCGAAAGTGATAGCCCATAGAATCAGCTTCATTGCAAGAATTCCAATGATCTTGAAAACTTTCCCACAGCGCTTCCGCCGCAGCAAGAGCAGACATGAGGCATGAAGCCAGCCTAGCGGAGAGCAGCTACTCAAGCTGTGGATAGGAGTTCAGGTGGCAAGGAAGGATTTGCATGACGCGAGGATGCGCAGTCAGCATCCGGCTTTGGAGCCAATTTTGAAATGTAGCTGCCCAAGAAGCATCATGCTGAGAGACTGAGACCCCATAGTGAGTGAGCTGAACCTTGGAGATTATTTTGAGAAAGTAGATGGAAGGGTTTGTCGGACGGTCCTTTGAGAGAGAGCGAGTGTGTGGATTTCTCAGGATTGAAAGACATGTTCCACGTTTGGACCAGGTTGTGATTATCCAGATCTGCAGAGAGCGAAGAAGCTGCTGCTTGGCCGGGTCTGAGGGATGACAGATGGTAAGCAGAGAGTGAGTCATCAGCCAAAGAGATAAAGAGGATTTTACAGAGTTGCGAGAGTATCATCGATGAAAACCAGAAAAAGAACAGGGCCCAGAACACTGCCTGAGAACTCAGCCGGGACCCAAGAAGAAGAGGGATGAGAGAACTCCATTATAGGGCCACCTATTGGCTTCGAACAGTTAGAGGAAGTCTGTGAGCGATGAGTAGAGAATGCCTTGGATACCATAGGAGAGAGTTTGGTTGAGCAGGGCTGGGTCCAAACTGCTATCGAAAGCACGCGATATTCGCAGGGGATATGGCTCTGAATTCATGTCTGGCTATGAGTATCTCCATCCATTGGTTGGAGAGCAGAAAGCAGATATCCAGGGTTTGAGTGACCCTTGTTCTGGAAACCAAAGGATATCGGAAAATCAAGCATGGAGAAAAGGAAGGATTTAATTCTGAAGCGATGATGGATTCCAGTAACCTTGTTGATGGATTGGGAGAAGGCTGATGGGTCTGCTGTTGCAGGGATCTGTTTTTGCACCTATTTTATGCAGGGCAGTAATGTTTCTGATTTTCCAAGGAGATGGCAGATGACCTGAGCAAATGAGAGGGTGAATAGAACAGAGAGCGTGAGCAAGAGCAGAGGAGCAGGTTTTAGACACGTGGGCTGATTGCCGTCTGCAGAATCTTTGTCGAGGTTTGACAGTGAGCTCTCCACTTTGTCAGAAAGAAAAGGACACAGAGTCCAGGGACAGCTGTGTGTTGACTGGGGTTAAGGTGGGTACAGAAAGCGATGAGTTTCAGACACAAGATTTAGATGCAAAACATTGAGTTTAGGCATCAGCCTTTTCACATGGGTGTCAGCAGCACGACATTTGAGTAAGCGAGGGGAAGCAACACAGAAACAGATTTTATTCGATGCCATAGGATTTGGAGGAGGGAGAGAGTTGATAGTTCAGACTTGAGATAGAAAGGTGTTTGTTTCTGGCTCTCATGAGGCGTTAGGACAACATTACTGTTCTAGCTTTATAGAAGGGAACTGAGATTTATCCCAGTTGTGATTTGCTTTCCATGAGGCAAAAGGCAAGTTGTTTCAGGACAAACTGCCTTCACCACAAACTTTCAGTGAACACGGGCGGAGGAAGAGTATGACAACTGAAGACGAGAGGGTAAAAATCTTGTGCATGATGAAGAGAGAGAGAGAGCGAGAGAGAGAGAGAGAAGAGGAGAGAGAGCAAGTTTCTTTGAAAGAATTCCCAGGACGATGTTAATGTTGGAAAGAAAGTAGCGATGGGAACAAGTCTAGAAGTTGAGGCTGTTTGAAGCAAGCCTGAGTAACATGCCAGACTGACGCACTGACTGGTCGCTAATAACAACCAGACACAGTGTCATCTTTGACCAGCATGTAGTCAGATGAACGATGTAGGAGCAGAGGAAGAACAGCGATATTTTTCAGGGAAAATTTGTCAAAATCAGATTCCAGAAGAGATTGAGTATCGTTGTTGAGATCCGGGAAGGAAGTTGACCAGGATTGATCAAAGTCCCAATGAGTCGCAGAAGTCTTTGCTGAAGTGCCAGACAGGTGAGAGGTACCAACAAACACAGCCAACTAGCATGATGACAATGGAAGTCGCCCACATATGAGGAGAGAGTTCGGATGAGAGATAGAAGTTGGTCCATTTTCGGATAGTGAGGTGGAAAAATGAGTCATCACTTGTTTGGTGGCGACAAGTGCTGATCGTGCTCAGCCTTTTGGCTTGCTGGTTGCATCATGGGTAGCAGGCCACGGATATGACGCTGAATGCAGTTGCCCTATTACCAGTACAATGATGCTCATCTTTCACCGACCCTCGGAAAAGGATACAGGCTGAGGTCACCCCCTGGTGTTAAGATCAGCAGCAAACAGGGCTCGACTCAGGACCCGAGAATCCCAAGCCACCATCCATTCCATTCGGACCATACTCTGTGCAGAGCGTTGATGCTGCCTAAAGCATTCTTCTTGGCTATTGGACACAATCTTGGACGGCGTCGCCACTCCGACACACATAACCACAAAGCTGGCAACTCAATTGGCCAACCTAGGAAGGATGACAGGCAGAGTCAACCGCACCTTGTATTAATTCAACAGCTGAGTGGGATTTTTGAACATCAGGACCCTCGGATCCCAAGCGCCACCACACTAACGCAAGCCAACACCAGGCTATGGTGGACAGTACAACACAATATAAACATGAGGTAGGCAGTGAGGAAGCATACACCAGAGGATATTCACTTGAGTGTGGGGGAGTGCAGGGCAGTGGCAGGGAGAGTGAGGAGGAATAGAGTTTTGATTGAAGAGAGCAACTTCTCTACCAGGACGAGGTCAGTCTGTCATACCGGAGGAGGAGTAACCAGGGAGCGAATACCAGTGAGTCAGGGACATCTTGAAGTAAGGAAAGCTTGTTAAGCAGATCATGTCTGCGTTTTGTCAGTGGCAACCTGTATGGCAGACATCTGTCAGGTTGACGAAGGCCCCGGTAGTTTGAGGGTCCACACCGTTAAGGAAGAGGAGGGAGGAGCTTTTGCGTGCAGGGGAGATGAGGGGGGGTAGGGACAAAGGAGGAGAGAGGAGGTAAGTGGATTTATTGAAAAGAGTGTGAGGGGGGGATTGCAGAAAGCTTAGGGGAGAGGCCGGATGAGGAGGAGAAAAAGGCTCTGTGCTGTTGAGGTGAGGTACAGTGGGAGTAATAAGAGGTGGCAGAACAGTTGAGGATTTGAGGAGGTGGCAGTGATGAGGATGGAGGAAGAGAGGGCAGGGAAGGAGGCAGCTTTGGGATGGAGAGGGCGGCAATTCGAAAAGGAGGGAGTGAGAGGGGGTGATGGAGGGAGAAGGCATGTGAGTGGGGAAGAATTGAGGGAAGAAAGGTGAGAGAACCTTGGAGGTGGAAGTGTGATGGTGCTTGAGAGGAGGGCGAGGGGGAATTGCACTTGAAGTAAAAAAAGAAAAAAAAAAAAAGAATGATTGAGAAAGCGAACATTCATAGCAAACTGGGGTGTTTGTTATTTTTCGTTCAGAGATGTTAATTAAAGACATTTCTTATGGATGCAATAAAGCGAATTAGAGAACTAGTACGCGGCTCCGTAGGGGCGACCCGTATGTGCGTAAACGACGACTGGATTGGGGCATTATTTCAATTAGATCGGCACCAAACCGTATCATTATATGGCCATAACTTGGGAAACATACTCAGGTCCCCAGGCGTCCAATTGTGACGCCCCCTCTCTACTCGCCCCCCTCGCCTCGCCCCTCCTCTCTCCCCCCTCCTCTTTCGCCCCCCCCCACCTCACACCCTCCCTTCCATCCCCCCTCTCACACCCCCTCTCCCTCTCTCGTCCCCACTCCCACCCCCCTAGTTTCGCCCTTCCTCCCCACCCTCCTCTCTCGCCCCCACTCTCATCCCCCCCTCTCCGTCCCCCTCTCTCGCAATATTGGTCGACAGATAAATGGCCGTAACTGGGAACCGGCTCGTGCCGAAATTAATATCAAACCTCGAAAAGGCACATCGCGGGTCCCCAGCAATATTCCTGGCAAGCTTTCAATTCAGAATCGGACGTCAATTCGTGCAAAAAAAAAATAATTAAAAAATAATAAACATTAATTGTGACGTCATTCGTGACATCATAGCATCGTGTCTTGTCAATGGTCGACAATAAATGCGCGTCAACTTGGAACTGCTTATCCGAATCTCTCTGAAATTATTAGAATACAGTAAGTCATCACTATCCGGAAGTCCGTACGTTGTAACCCGCAATGGGTTCCGTACGTTGTAACCCGTACGGAACGCGCTCTAACTTGGCCATAACTTGAGAACCACTTGTCCGATTAATTTCAAACCTTTTGAAAGGCAAACAGAGATTGCTGGAATTATAGATAATAATAGAAGATAGATACTGTGGGTGCAAAACGCCAAGCAACGTGTCCTGTCATTGGTAACTAAGGCGCCCTCAAAACATTATCATCTCTGTCTGAGAACGATATAGGATCGCCTTAGATAATATACTAACTGTCCCACAGAATCACCAATCTTTGAGATTATATATAAAATGGACATTGCTTTAAAGTTGAAAGTTCCGTTAACAATAAGATTAATTCCATTCATGTCTGTAATTTCGGGGGTAATAACACATCCACCAATCGTAAAAAACTATAAGGGTCTCGTATTCACGCTTAATCAAGGCACAGTGAGAAGAAATATAGATTGTGTTACACACATCTATGTTTTTTTCTTCCATAACGTTTTCTTCCTGTGAATCGACAAACCATTAGACGCGCCTGGACACAATACATCCTGTATAATAGAAATAGTGCGAGAAAATGAAACACCTTCATCACACACAATACAGAAATATACATCATAGACTTTTACTTGACTTGTGATATTTTCCTGAAATTTAAGGAATTAACATACTAATTGTCACACACAAATGACTTTATGTAATAAAAAAAACAAAACTAGATACTTGTGAATGAAGCTACCAAGCTGGAATACGTAGATATAAAATTGAAAATTGTATACAAGTACATTGATACATGTACATTATACAGTAAATTAACAGTGTTGTAATACAGTAAGTAAACACAACGGACCCAATCGCCGATTCCCCAAAAAATTCCAAATGCAAGCACTCATAAGTAATGAGGTGTGCTGTTTGTCAGAAGCAACATTGCTCTCCTAACCTTCCCCCCCCCACCCACTTGTATCCTAGTCAATAGAAGCGTACTGTGCATGCAGTTTTTAATTTCTAGGTTGGGGGGGGGGGGTCAAAATGACCCCCCCTCCAGCCTAGTATTAATACATAACAGATGTAGCATTGCATACCGTAGTTTATATATACTAATTGCGGGCGCGTAACAAGTGCAGTGCCCGTACGCATGGCCTGTTACGTTGAAAAATAAATAACATAATAATAATAAAAAGAATGTCCGTCATCGTGACAGTCAAGAGCCGTCTGTCATTATTGGTTGATAAATAATCGCCATAACTTGGAACCAC
>CM068967.1:54507440-54536606 GCA_035128595.1 Eptatretus atami
TTCCCCCATCGCCACGCCTACGCAGCAACGTGTCCTGTCATTGGTTGGTAAATAAATGGCCGTAACTTGGGAACCACTTGTCCGATTAAATATCAAAGCTTGAAAAGGCACATACTCAGGTCCCCAGCAATATACCTGGCAAGTTTCAGTTAGATCGGACAAGTGGTTGTCGAGAAACAATCACAAAGACACACACACACACTGCTGGAATTATAGATAGATGCTTGAGTGTGGGAGGGGAAAAGGAAAGAAGGAAAGAAAGAAAAATAGAAAGAAAAGAAAAAGAGAAAGAAAGAAGAAAAACTGAGGCTTTTTTATTTTCAGAAGTGTGTGTGTGTCAATAACCCTTCGGGTAATGTGCAATATTCTCAGAAACAAAGAACATCTATTTCTCACCTGTGTAAATATGGTAGGAGAACACTGCTTCCCCCCCCCCCTCTCACCCCCCCACACTATTGTAGCTACCAGTTCAAACTCCACCAGCCAAGTTTCATTTCTTTTTTTTCCCCCTAGAAACAATGTATACCTTTACTTGTTACGGTGCCGGCGCGTCGGCCGCGACACGACTGCCAGACGGAGCCGCAAGTCGACTCGACCGATCGCCCGAATTCAGATCGTACTTCTCCGGAAAAGTCCGGAGAAGACGGATCCCTTTTAGACCAGAAATCCGCCAATGGGTAGACCACGTGGGGAGAGTCGATTGCCAATTTCAATTTACCTAAGTACCCACGTGGTCCAACTACCGGGGAATTTCACCCTCGACGGAACTCGTACGAAACCGAGCCGCTTGGCGAGCTCGTTCCGTGTGCGACCCCGAGCGGTTTAATCGCCAAGAACAGTCGGACCGAATTATCCTGCAACCACGGCAATGGCCAACTAATCCCTCACACACGACATACTCAGTCAATGGAAGAATCAACGCGACGAGCTGAGAACATTCAACAAATGGGATATTTATTCACAATAATGGGGGGGGGGGGATGAGGGAAGCACACAAGAGCAGATTTAAACCGAATATAAAGAATGCAAGTATATAAAGCGAAGGCACTTAACAATTCACTACTTACTAGACGGGCCCACGAACACACACCCAGCCAGAAGAAATGGTGGCTATCGCCTTTATTAATACCCCCAGCTCAGAGGGAAGGTGAGCTGGAGGTAAGGGTCTATCTTGGACCTGGTCCGGGCCGAACTGGACCCCCTGGTGTGATCCGGACGATCCAAACGGCCGAAGTCGGTAGGGTGGAGGCTGGCAAGAGAAGTCCCTCCGTGCGCAGAAACCCTTCGGAACTCGTGCGCGACATCCTTGCCAGGACCAGGACCAAACGACCAATGCGCAGACCGCGCCAGACCCAGAACAGAACGAACGCCAGGGGAACAACCACCGCGCACAGACCGTGCCAGACCCAGCTCTGAACGCACTCCAGGGGCACGACACTGTGCCGGACCGCATCTATTATTATCTTCCCCGCCTCCCAAGGGGGGGGGGGCGTTCTCTCCAACTCGCCAAAACGGGCCGCAAAACTCCTTGATTGGCCCGGGGGCGTCGTGACATCACTTGGACCCGCCCCTCTTGTCGCGGGCCCGGATTGGCCGAGTGGCGGTCACCCACCTGCTGCACGCCGATTGGTCGAGGGCCGCCGTGTGGCTCTCCCCTAACTCCGCCTTCTCCACACTGGACGACCTTCTGCGCATGCGCCCTCGTCATTCCTCTCATTCGCCAAAACGGGCGGCAAACCCCCCGATTGGCCAGGTGGCGTGGTGACATCACTTGGACCCACCTCCAACAGGAAGCGGAGCAACAGGTTTCTGCAGGGGCTCCGCCTACCCCTGACGTCGGCCAGAGCAAGGTGAGGGAAGCGAAGTGAAGGCGAGGGCGATGCGGTTGTGTCGGCGGTGATGTCGGTGGTGTAAAAAATAACTAAAAGAAAACCTGACGATTTAAAATAACTTCACAGCGCAGGAACATTTAATTACCCATTAGACTAGGGTCGGGACCCTTACTGGCAACATGTACTTACGATATAACTGAGCTAAAGGACCTGAATGTTGAGTGCGGTCGCTTCCAAATCCACAATATACTGACTATTATCATGTGATTGATAAGTGGTGCATGCACAACCCAACTTCAGGGAGTAAGTCTTACCGCAGAATGAGGACAGCAAGAGCCACAAGAGAATATGATAGCAGTGTTCCAATGGACATCAGATCCACAAGAGCAATCAGGTCAAACAGGAAAGCCATGATAGCTAAGGGCATCGGAAAGGGTTTACAGAAATAAACAAACAAACATTTAAAAGTTGGAAGATTGAAAACATCAAAGCAATAGCACATTGAGGATTAATCATGATGAAGACAAGAACCCTGGCTTGGAGATGCGATTCCAAACAAGGAAGGTCACAAAGGAATGTTGGTAACAAAATGAAAAGCCCACTTTTTGAACAGAACAACATTCTAGCAACAAGCATCCAATGACAATGGCAAAATTAAATAAGAAAGATCAGTGTCTTGCCGAGAATATTCTCAGGCTCCGACATGAAGTGCATTGGATCAAAGATGGCAAAAAGAGCACACACCTCCAATTATTCCAGAGATGACTGTGGCGAACAGGGGCGTGTGGAAACGGGGCGAGATAGTCGCTAGCCAGCGGAATAGCAAAACCATCGTCGGCCATTGCATATACTATGCGTGGGAGGGGGAATATTGAGCCCAGAAGGCTGAGGGGACAGGTCAGGAAAAGAGAAGAGAAAAAATAAAATGAAAAAAAACATAACATTTACAATGGAGACATTCAAACATGGAACAGGCTACAATGCTTCACTTTTAAACAATACATTTGCTTGGACAATCTAGACAACATTATGCCTGGTATGTTCCACCACCACATCTACACAAACACTTTTTTTAATGGTTATGGAAGAAGAAGAAAATAAATAATAAATAATAAACAAACAAACGCTCGACCATGCAGACCTGATTTCCGTTTCAAGCCAACTAGCTAACTCCCTACAACTCCCCCCTCACCCCCCAATGTGACGCAGTCGACAACATTAGGCCGGGTAAATGGATAAATCCTATCATGAATAAGCAACTCATTAATAACATGCTATTCTCCTGAGACTAGTTTCATTTCCAGAAGCTTGGAATCGAAATCCCTTATACTGCTGCCTTCATCTTCCCCATGGTGTTGAGATCTCAGCAAGATGCAAAATTCTCCTTCCACAATGTCCTGCCTCAGATAAAAACAATTATGATCCCATTCACAAGGAATTTTGTGAAGATATATGGGAGGGCATTTACTAGCACGTTTTACCGCCAAGTGGAATCGCGATTCGTGTCTGCTAATGTGCACTGCCCTTTAAAAGCACAGTGGACAAGCCATTTGTCACTGATACCTTGCACATACCAAGACCATGGTGGCAACAATTGTTCCAATGTGTGATGGGAGCTGTTTTAGTCATGCAGGGGTGAAGGGAAAGTACACTGGGTACCGTAACAGCTGGAGTTCCACAAGGTTGCGATAAACACTCCAGAAACGTGAAGGCAATGGAAGAAACCCAATATTCAAAGCTCAACAGCCAATCCTCAGAAAAATGAATGTCTGAAGTACATGTCACACAAGATAGTTGCAGTTCTTCTGCAGTGAACCTGTGCCTGCTGTACTCCAAGCAAACCACCTGGATAGCTTCCAGAATAGTGTTGTTTTATTTTCACATGTGCTTGTCGAAAGTTGTATTGCCAGTGTTTTGTGTAGACATTTACTTCTCTGGACAGATACTTGACAAGGTGCAGTCCCTGGAACTCCTTAGCCTCACTAGCTGTGACAAACTTTTATAGGATGCATTCATATCACAAAACTGGCATCAAAACGCTGTCTGGGTATTCTCCGTAAAGCTATGGCATTCCTGAGCCACACCAAGCTGATCACGGAATACAAGGCTTTCAAACGGAGCTCCAGGGAGTTTGTCTCCCCACCCTGGGCTGCTGCTCCTGCTTCACACCTCGCTTCTCTTGAGACGGTCAAAACAAGGCCATCGGCAACATTGGCATCTCAACACAGGAGGTGGATTCCAAGGACAGTCATTCTCCCACCGGAAGCAGATTGGTGGGCTCTCTTTTATACAAACTTGTATTTGGCCTTGCTCTCCTGCCCTCTCCTTCCTACCTCTTCCTTCCATAATCACACCAAATCACATTCCTCAAGAAACCCTCACCTGTTCAACATCCTGAAGTCCAGGTTGCTTGCCCACCTGCATTCTTCTATACCGTTATTCTCCCCATAGTTAAATAGCCTCCCATCCATCCATCGGGACCATACTCTGTGCAGAGCGTTGGTGCTGCCTAAGCAGTCTCCTTGGCTATTGGGCACAATCCTGGACAGGTCACCACTCCAACACAGGATACCAGCAAGCTGGCACTCATTTTGCCGACCTCGGAAGGATGGCAGGCAGAGTCAACCCCACCTGGTATTAATTCAATAGCTGAGCGGGATTTGAACTCAGGACCCCAGGATCGCCCATCACCCGAACCATTAAGCCAACACCAGGCAATAATAGTCTCCCTGTGTCAATCATCTGATGCTTCTGTCTCCATTTTCAAAGGAGTTGTGAATCATTACCTCCTGCACATACCCATGCATATCCACAATCTCTACTACACATGCAAAGTCTTTCCATTCTGTTCCTCCTTGGGCTAATTTTACTCCTTTTTGTGGTATTCCTCCTTCTTCATGTCTTCCCACCCACACCCTTTTGTAGTCTGTTTACCTGCTGCCCTCTGTTTAGCTCTTCCATATGCCAAGACCCTTACACAGGAAGAAAAAAAAATCATTCCTTTGTACGACAAGTTAAGCAGCTCAAACTTTCAGAAAACAATCCTTCCGCAGAATCCCATGTGTGACCTATTCTCCACAACTCACCTTGAAGTGAGGGCACAGAGGGCACCAATTGCAATGAGATAGCGCACAGGATCCCAGCCAACATACTGGAAGGCAGCAGGTAGAGGACTCTCATCATCCAGCAAAAAGTATGGCATGAGCAATGTAAGAGCTGCAGAGACGCCAAAATATGCAACGAAGCAGATGAGAAGAGAGATGATGATAGACATGGGGATGGCACGCTGAGGATTCTTCACCTCCTCTCCTGTGATGTAGGAAACAAAAGATAAAGCACAGATAAGAAGCGGTACAGCACTAAGGGCCAAAATCGGTACGAGATGTGCATCGATCATACATTTTGAGGAGGTGCTGACACAACACTGACCGGTTGTGGCAATGCAGTCAAAGCCAACAAAGGCGTAAAAGCAGGTCGCTGCTCCTTGGAGGACACCATGCACTCCAAAAGGCAAAAACCTCCAACGCCAGCATCTGTCGTTTGATTACTGGCACAAAGGAAGAATCATTCAAATTTCAGACAGAGCTGTTTGCGAGTGATCGAAAACTTGCTAGCACAAGACACCGCTTGTGGTTTGCTCGTCATAGTAAGTGTATTGGGGTAAATACAAGTAAATGCAAGAAAAGTGAGGTAGTTTCAAAAAACACACACACATCAGGTCCCCTCCCCACAGCAAAAATATTCCTGTTCAACTCGTGTCAACCTAACCATGATATGAAAGCACACGTCATGGCAGTTGAGACAAGTACACCACCATTAGGATTTCTACACATATGGAGGAATTTTTTTTTTTTAAGCGAGAGACCAAGTTTGCGGTGGGGGAGGGGTTCAGTAGGAAGCAGAAGATGACAACACGACACGACAAGTCAAGTCAATCCAGAGAAAAGTATAAAAGCAAAAGAATGAGCCTCACTCACTGTTCCTTGGAAATATTGTAAATGTCGTCCTCTCCCAGGTGCCAGTTCTTCAAATCTCCTTTGATGAAGCTGGAGATGACGACACACGACAGCACCAACACATTCACAGCCGTGAACACCTTGGAAACGATCGCAGACTCGCGCACACCCACACACAGCACAGCTGCACACACAGTACATGTGCAAAAAATAACATCAATCGCCTTCCCAATTGCAGATGTTTATGCATCACTATCACTAACAACCATAATCAAAACAAACATTGCTCCATTACGTTTTCACTGGAGCCAAAACTAAAGAGTACATAAAAGAGCAGGAAGCTGTGAGGGCATCACCATTACTAAATGTCGAGGTGCACGTCTCCATGCACGAGTGGAGTTTTACTTTAAAATCAAATACATTGCGGGGACCGACAGAGCAATGATGCATTAAAAATCTCCAAAAATAAATATTTTGAGATTACAGATCTCTTTTAACAGGTGCACTACTTTAGGGAAAGGTATGCGGTTCAAGATTAAATTGCACTTTTTGTTTCGTGTAATTTTAAAAGGGAAGTTAAGTCGATTAAACTTGAACCATTTCACCAACCTCCCACCACTACACATTTGTCCCATCAGTATGGAATGCATCAATGGCCAACCCAAAACACAAAATGTTAGGAAAGGTGTCATTTCAGAACATCTGCTTTTACATCCTCCTTTGATTCAATTTTGATGTACTGTACTCTTTACAGAGCATTGGTGCTAAAGAAGCAGTTTCTTAGCAAGGATTATATTGGGTGGTTTGCCATTGCCTTCCCAGCATTGTTTGTTCCTGCTCCATCCTTTTAAATGCTGAGCGTTAAGCAAGGAAGCAGCAAATACCATGTTTAAAGCCTTTGGACAACTTGCTGGGGTTGAACCATCAAGCTCCAGAATGCAGAGTGAATGCTCAAACCATTATACCACAGAGGCACGTTACACCCTCCTTACTCAAACATTGTACCACCCAGATGCTCTGTGAAGATGGAAATCACAATGACATATGTGGACTATTGTGGGGATTGCCATTCAAATGCCATCTGAGAAACGAATTCTTGAGAAACACACCACTCCCTCACCCCAACTACACCAGCATGACCAACTCAGGTGTGCATAAATGATGGTTTCCACACTTCGATAATTAATAGATAAAGTGCTGCCGCAACAACGGGAACGTTTTTAGGAGTTAACACCCAATTGTATGCGAACAGGTTCATCATCCGTTAAATTCACTTCAATTGTCACACTTTCAGAGATGCACATCATAATCATCATCCCATAGGGCATAGACCTAATCTAATGCAAATGTCAGCTACTTTGCCATTTTAATTCAGTAGAACCGTCATGAAATGCTGTCCACCTGCATGCGACACCATTCACCTCCATATTGGAAATGCCCAGAATGCTTCAAACAAGAGTTGCCAGAAGTTGTCACAAGGACTCCATTAAATAAATAAATAAATGAATAAAAACGTTCAGTCATGTTGTTTTAAAAATAGTGAAAGCTCATATCCAAAATTTAAGCTTCCACACATCCATGATCCAAACTTCCTGGCAAAATGGCATCAGAGTTTGCGAAAGTTGCTGCTCCGTAGTCTGGTGTGCTGCCGCAGCCTATGCCTCGCCTTCATCGTTTGAACCTATCGGCAATGTTACTCAATGCTTTTTGCCTTATTCTGCTCTCATGTCGTCCAAGTCATAGTGCTGAGACTAGTGGTGCAAAGAGGAAGCATGCATGCTACACTGCAGAAATTAGATAAAAGGCAAGTTGGTAGAAATGAGGGTGCAGCTATGATATAGAAAAAGGCAACCTGATATGCTGTTAAAGTTTAATGCAAATTGTGATTCAAATAAGGGCATTAAATGTTTTCTTTCAAAAAATAAATAAATATAAAAATAAAAAGACAATATTCATATTCCAAAAAGCTGAAAAATTCTGTGATCAGAATACTGTTCGGTCCCAAGGAATTCGGATTTGAAAATGTTCACCTGTACCTCCAGATATTTTATAACTAGTGAAGTTTACCTCTAAAGACCCTTTAAATTTTAAAACGCCAAAAGACGTACATAAACCATACAACTCTCCAAATTGCATTAAAATGCCAGTCATATGGCAATCATCATATATAAACCAAAATTATTGTGAGGCAATGGGGATACCAGTGGAAGTGGGAGTGCCCCAAAGCATAATCTTCCACAATGGATGAAATCAAGAGGACGTTGATTGAGGTATGTTAACCACCATGGAAAGCAAGAAGCTGACGTTTCAGGTGTTACCCCTTCTATCAGACTAAACAGGTTAACAGCCTTTTGCTCCAAAAAAGCATTAACACACAAATGTCAGCTTTCTACTTGCTTCCCATGGGGTTAGCATACCTCAATCAACGTCCTGTCGATTTCAAACGTTTTAACTGCCCACAGACAGACCGATACTAGACTTCATGAGCAAAACTAGTTCTTCAATCCATCAGTCAAAGTAAGCCATTGAAAGAGTTTAGTCCTCTGAACTTCCAGATCTCACAATCATAACAAACTCTCCTGGGCTAGTCATATAGCAAAGCCGACCTCAAGGCCACCTGAAGATTGGGCATCCTCAGTCGTTCCAAGTCAATCATCTGAACTTCAGAACTATTCAAAGGCGAGAAAAGGCCAGTGTCCCAAGCTCAACTGAGTACTGCTCTTTGCCAAAAGCTCTCAACACTTTTGGCATTTCCCACAATGAAGCTAAAGTAAAAGCGTGTTTGCTGTCATCACAACGAGTGGTGCACCTACTTGGTATTCTTTTTTTTACAGTTTTGCTTTGGTCTTGCTGCCTCTGCTGTCTCAGCCCATCGCCCTCACCAGTTCCCCTATGGCGCACGTGTTGTTTCAAGTAGCCCCCCCCCCCCATGCCACTCCCAGCACTCTGGTTAAGCGCCAAAACTCCAAGCTCTCTGCCGACATTCTTTGTTCGTTCTTCCCATTTGGTGGTACTGGCTCTGCAGAAGCATTTTAATCCCATTCATCCTTTCCAGGCCTCAAGCTCTCAGTGCATGATGATCCCACATCATCTGCCATTCTTACCCATTGACCTTGACCCCCATTAATTCCGCCCTAACCCAAAACATCTTTGCTTGCAGGTTGGTGGCCATTCCTCTTTTCCCATTTGTCCATTCCTTTCGTTGCTGGATCCACACATGCCCCATTTGTCAGCATATTGCCTTTTTTCACTCTATCACCTCACTACCCCACGAGCCAAGATTTGTATGCCATAAAGAAATAGAAAAAAAAAGAACCTGTACATATTCAGATTTGTACAAGTAGTGGTGGGAGCAGTCTTTCTTTCTTCAAAAATAATAAAATAAAAAGTAAACAATTTAACCATGTAAATTGATAACTTGTATGAGCCACAAACTTTGCATTACAATTCCACAGTGCAAAATGAAGTAATTTCCACCAAAACTGGTTTAAAAAATAAATAATTCAACAGGAAAATTATTTTTAATCTGATGGTAGTTTAGTGTACTGTCAAAATATCCATGTGGTGGCTATTTAAACAAAGAGGCAATGCTGGCACATTTCCAGCAACTAAAACAACACTTCAAAGCAAAACAAAATGACAACTTTCAGGAAGGACTCTTTTATACGGTCAAAAACATGCCAAATACAACAATGAAGGTTAAAAAATAAAAAAAGCCACAAAACAGTCCAAATGAGTTCTGAACAGCAGTACCGAGTGAGAAATAGGATCATCAGAGCCGCAAGAAGTCTGGGGTTTTGAGAGACCGGGCACATCAATAATGGGTAAGGCACGATTGAGAATCCCTGATGGGCACCGCCAATCATGTTATCCAAAGTTGGCACTCCAAGCTTCGTGCCACACTTGACGCTCCTGCATGACATCACATTAATGGCACATTTACGACATAGTACATAAATGTGCGGTGATTTTATGACATTACAGTAACCAGATATCAAAATAGAGCCAATGTGTGCATCAACCTTATTACTTCGTCCTTTTCTTCTAAACTATGCGTTGCCGACCCGTACTTAAGCTGCACGGACTTAATCCGACAGCATGTTGTACTTCAGAATTATATTGCATGCTATATGTGAAATCTATATTAGATGTAAAATCGAACCACTAAAAATTACCCCGAGCGGAGTGGCCGTCATCTCTGCCAGAGGTCGACAGAAGCAAAATCAAAGTTACAACTCGGCAGAAACTCATATTTTTTGCCCAACTCAAAAAAGTTCAACAAAGTAACTGTGCCAGACTGGTATATAGGGGCAGTTCATAAAGTACGTACAGCTACTACTTCCAGTTTTCAAAACCACCCACCCCCCTCTGTATGAGCTAAGTGAACCACCCCCCACCCCCATATGCCGTCTTCATAATCAACTCACAATACTTGAAGATACAACGAAATCTGTAGATTTATCTTCAAATGCTCACAGTAATTATTAACTATGGTAATACAGTAATATGGAACATTATTGAACGTCCACGGATTCAACATCACGTCAAAAATGTTCCTCGTGAAGGGGATATTTTTGCCCCCCCTCGCGATGAACGACAGGCTCACCTTCATCTTCTGAAACGCTTTCATGTAGTCCGACTACGCACTTTCAAAAGTGATGTATGCAGCCGTCGTAACCACCCACCCACCCCTGTACGCAGCCCGTACGCGGGCTTATAAACCACCCACCCCCCTCATTTTTGTATGTACCTTTATGAACGGCCCATACGGGGGCAAAAATATATGCAAAAATTTGCGCAGGACCCGGGCATCTTCAGAGATTTGGCGCAGGCCTCGGATGACCACTTCAAATTTTAGGCACCGGACATGTAAGAATTCAGAGCGAAGTTTGAAGGGCTATAAAATCGGAACGAGAGAGAATTTCAAAAAAAATGGCGTTCGTGTTGTTCTGATAAATAGTCCATAGTAATCTGAATCACTAATAACATTTTGATCTCTCTTGATAAATGAGGAGGAGATACGACTTTGAATCGACGATTTTCGCAACTTTGACAGCCTCGTGAAACTTGACCTCGAACCTTGGACAGACCTTTGAAAGTTATATCGTTGTGCATGTCTCTCATCGACCTTCTATCCATTTCCACTAATGGTTATTTGTCTCCACTCGTTTGATTGTGGACTGACGGATGGACGGACGTACGGACGTATAGGACAGACTCAAGACTGGCTTTTTATTAGGTCATCTCTACTGAGATTGATCTTAAAAACGGATTCTTTTATAAACACAATGTTTGGTGCTGCTGTCATGTTGGTTGGGGTTGTTGTTTGAGCCTGTTCCATGTCCTAGAGGGTTCCTGCTTGTCGAGCTACCTCATTGGAAACAGCTGCATTAAACTCCATCCTGGAAACGACTTGGCTTTTAAAAAACAGGTGTCTATGATTAAACAGGCACCAACTTTTGCTCCAAGTAACTAGATTAGCTTTCGCAACCAGTGAAATTGATTATTCTATGACAAAACTAGCTCTTATACGAGCCTTGACATATGTATATCAAAAATAAAAAACAACATAAAACCCTTTTAGTAATGAATGCCAACGTGAACGCGACACTACACACACGCACGCAACACGCACGCACGCACACCTTTTGTTCATACATGTAATCAACTTTGGGAAGAGAAAAAAGTCGAGATGAAGTACTAAAGAAGGCTCAGGATTTCCCCATTTGTTTGGCAATCCCATTTACAGCGTTTCAGATCAGTTTAAAAGGACCAAATTGGCTTCATGAAAAATCACTTTCCATGCATCAGCCGATGCACAGAAATACACTTTACAGCTTAGAGGGATGGATCCGTCCCCTCCTCCCCAGATGCAGTTTCCTCTTTCTATTTGGCTACAGCTCTTCTTGCTGCCAACAACAGGAAGCGAGAGAGTAAGGTAAGACCGAGACAGACAAACATGGATGTTAGGTAATGATGGTCGTTATGGGACAGACAACGCAAGAGGTTCGACCAGATTGGATCATTGAAACAAAAAATTTTGGAGGAGTGGGGATGGTTTAACAGGGTTATGAATAAGATCATGGTTTTCGAACAGGGGTATGACTTGAAGACCTGGATGGTAAGAATGAGAATGAAAGGTGTAGGAAAGTAAAAAGATAATTCAAAAAAAATTTATTTTAAAGCGAATAAATGAGTGGGAGGTGAGCATGGGTTGTCCTCTTAGGTAGTTTCACTAGAAGGGGGTTGCTGGCTGGACTGTGTCATCCCACAGATAGCTGGGGAGGGAGCGAGTGGATTAAAAGCACAGAGAGGGCCAGAGGGTGCAAGACCAGAAACGAGGGAAAAGACAGACACCCGACCTGTCAGCGTTAAGGCCCAGTCCACACCTGACGTTTTTAGCCAGCGATTGCAACGTATTAAAATGTATGTAAAACGCTGGCTTACGGTTGAAACTTTGATGTTTTTTTAAAAATTCGGGACGTATTCATAACGACTTGCTTCTTATGTATTCAACGTCATTAGTAACGAGACAGCAGAACGTTTCGTTGTGTTATAGCTAACTTAACCAACGAATTGCTTGAAACTGTTGCGGCCTACACAAACCTATGCCCAACGATAGTCTAACTTATGCATAGCGCGCATGCACCGTATCGCCGACCGAATGACGTGACGTAGCCTATTAAAAGGCTGACGCACAATGATTCACATCATAAACGCCGCAGAAATGGAAGTTTCAACATCGCATAAGTCAGCACCTTGGCGACTTGCCCAGCGTATGCCGACAATCAGAAAAATGTTGTCTAAAACGCAGGGCACGTCGATACGGTAATGGGTAAGTTTGGTTATACGTTGAATAGAACGCTAAAGTACGCTATCATACGTCGTAGTAAGTGGAGTACGTCAAGTAAATTTTAAACAATGTTTCAAAATTTTAACGACGTACTTGGCCGTATGAACACACGTTCCGGCATGCCGATGGGAATAAGTTGTAACACACGAATATGCGGACGCTTACACACTGTCGACAAAGGCCTACTTGTAAGCTACTCCATAAGTCGAAACAACGTCGCGGTAATGGTCTTTTTTACGCGAAAACTTATTCTAACTTTATGGTTTGACGTGCTTTTGAACCCAATTCTTTTACGTAGTCCCAACGCCCACCCATTGACGTATGTAGACGTATTCCATTTGACGTCTTCCGGTGCAAAAAACTAAATGAACGTGTTTCTAAACTTACACTGCCATATAATGAAGTGTTCCCAGCGTTTGGGGATATTATAGTTAAATGCGTCTTCACAAGCGGGAACCCATCAGTGTTTTCGACTCCTTTTTTGAGTCGATGGTCCATGTCACAGTAACAGTATACAGTATCAGTATTAGTAGTAGTTGTAGTTCATGTTGGCAGTAGTAGGATGAGTGTGATGGGGAGGAATGTGGGTGATATGGCATCCTCCTTGCCGTCCGCTTGTGTCCACGGGGTAGGGAGCATCTTTGCACCATGTCGAAGTTTCTTGCGCGGCTATTTTTGGGTGGTTTTTCAAAATGAAAAAGCTATGGGCTTGTTTTATATGTTTTAGGTGTATTCATAACGACGTTGGACAAATGCTTTCAAGGTACTATAGTACACTAGAGCGCTTCGATACTTATAGATACGGTATACCAACGATAATCGAAGCCGTGTTCACAACCCCACCCTCCAGATCAACTTATCCTTCGTCGAGTTATCTGCGGTGACGTGGGGTGCTATCCAATAGGCTGCACTCAAAGATTTAAATGGCTTGAACTCACATTGAATATAACGCTTTCGCTCACAATATATTTTAACTCAACGACTTTTTAAAACGGTGCCCACTCAACTATTTTAATGTGTTACAATGAACGATTTAATTGCTGTCAGCTCGCATTTGTTTTTTGACGCTGGCGCTCGGAAATTTGAAGCGTTTCTATTAACGCTGCTAAAATCGCTCCAAACTCCACTATTGAAAATAGACGCTTGCGCCAACAATCGGCAATTGTTATACAACTTAACGTGTTCTTATCGTGCAATCAACTGTGTCTTAATCGGTGCAGAATCAAATCCCCGATCCATGGTGTCACCAGTACCTTCTCCTCCGTTCACTCTGTCTTCTCTCATCGGTCTATTGGCAGCAACTGGTGCATGCCAAAATCGATGAGGGTATGTGATGTTGGAGGACAGGTAGATATTGTAGTGTCATCGTTTGCCCGGATACTCCATCTCTTCGTAATGTCCATGGACATGTACTCGCTATGTAGCTTGCAACACTGACGGGTTCCTCCTGTGAAACCCTTTTTATTTACCAATTCCCCCTAATCGCTGCCATTAACATCATTATCTGGTATCTGTAGGTTGGGAACTCGTTCATTAAGTTCTGTAGTCGTCCGTAAACAGTCAAATACGTCTACAATACGTTGCCAAGTATGCGGCGGAGGTGCGTACACACAGGTGCAAAGCACGTCACTCAAAGGTTTAGATAAAAAGCCATCTTTTGCCTAAACAATAACTCAGCATGATTCGACGTATAAAGTAACTTCCAAGCAAGGAGTGTCCGAAGTGGTGTCAAGATCGCGTAGCGTGTTAAGCAAACAATGTTCACTGGATAGGTTTATAAATAAGTTTTCCAGGCACGCTAAGCATTTATAAACGACGTCTTTCAGCCTATGAGTAAATTAAAAGTAGTGTGTCAACGACCGCGTACGTGCCTACAACACGTACTCATAGGCTAGGAATAATTTCGGGTACGCCTAAAGCATTACCTTTCGGCGTGTCTCAACTTATGATTAACTTACAAGTAATGTGTTGACGTACTGTCAACGATTCGCATAAACCGTGCCTACAACTTATGGCCAGCGTAGTGGGACGTGTGAGTCATACGCGCGGCATAGTCGTGAAAATTTCAAGCATGCAAAAATTTGAAGACAACCGAAAAGACAAACGTTTAAAGCCAAGCGTGCAACGACGTATGGTAGTGTTTTCCAGCGTGCTCTCATGTTATCAAAACTTCCCATAACCGTATTTCAACGGTGCCAGCGTTTAAGACAAATTTTTCAAAAATCGCAATACGTTGGCTAAAACCGTCAAGGTGTGACTGGGCCTTAGCGAAGTGATAGGCCCATAGAATCAGCTTCATTGCAAAGAGATTCCAATGATCTTGAAAACCTTGGTTCGCCACAGCGCTTACCGGCCGAGCAAGACAGACATGAGGCAAGAAGCCACTAGCGCGGGAAGCAAGTACTCCAAGCTGCGGATAGGAGTTCAGGTGTGCCAGGAAGGACTTTGCCATGACGGAAGGATGCGCAGTCAGCATCCGGCTTTGGAGCCAACTTTGAATGTAAGCTTGCCCCAAGAGAGTCATGGCTGAGAGTTGAGACAATAGTTGAGTGACGAAACCTCTGAGATTATTGTTGAGAAAGTAGATGGAAGGGTTTGCGGGACGGTCCTTTGGAGAGAGAGCGAGTGTTGTGGATTTCTCAGGATGAAAGACATGTTTCCACGTGTTGGACCAGTTTGTGATTTTTGCCAGATTGCAGAGAGCGAAAAAGTGCTGCTTGTCGGTCTGAGGGATGACAGATGGTAAAGGCCAGATGAGTGGAGTATGCAGCAAAGAGATAAAGAGGATTTTAACAGAGTTGGAAGAGATCATCGATGAAAAAAGAAAAAGAACAGGGCCCAGAACACTGCCTTGAGGAACTCCAGCCTGGACAAGAAAGAGGGGATGAGAGAACTTCCATTTAGGGCCACCTATGCTGCGACACCGGAGAGGAAGTCTGTGAGCGATAGTAGAGATGGCCTTGGATACCATAGGAAGAGAGTTTGGGTGAGCAGGGCTGGGTGCCGAGACTGTATCGAAAGCACGCGATATCGTCGAGGATATGGCTCTGATTCAAATGTCTGGCAATTGAGTTATCTCCATCCATTGTTGGGAGAGCAGAAGCGCATATCCAGGTTGAAGTGCCTTGTCTTGAAACTCAATTGATGATCGGAAATCAAAGCATCTGGAGAAGAAGATTTAATGTCTGAAGCGAGGATTGATTTCATAACTGTTGATTGGGAGAAGGCCGATTGGTCTGCTGTTGGCAAGGGATCTGTTGCATTTTATGCAGCATACATCGTTTGCTGATTTCCAGGAGATGGCCAGATGACCTTTGAGCAAATGAGAAGGGTGAATAGAACAGAGAGGGTGAAGCAAGAGCAGAGGAGCAGGTTTTTAAGGACAATGGCTGATTGCCGTCTGGACCGGTTTGCAGAATCTTTGTCGGGTTTGACAGTGAGCTCTCCAACTTTGTAGAAAAGAAAAGGACACAGAGTCCAGGGACAGCTGTGGTGTGACTGGTAAGGTGGGTAAGAAGGATGAGTTTTCAGACAACAAGATTAAGATGCAAACATTGAGTTTTAGCATCACCTTTTCATGGGGGTGTCAAGCAGCACGACCATTCTGAGGTAAGGGAGGGGAGCATACACAGAAAAGAGATTTGATTCGATGCAAATAGGAATTTGGAGGGAGGAGAGAGGTTTGAGAGTTCAGACTGAGATTAGAAAGGTGTTGTTTTTCTGGCTCTCATGAGGGTAGACACATATGTTCTAGTTTATAGAAGGGAACTGAGATTATCTCAGTTAGATTTGCTTTCCATGAAGGCCCCGCCCAGGCCCAAAAACAAGTTCGTTTCACGGACAACTGTCCACCACAATTTCAGTGAACACGGGCGGGAGGAAGAGTAGGACAACTGAGACGAGAGGGTAATAAATCTTGGCATCGAGAGAGAGCAAGTTTCTTTGAAAGAATTTCCCAGGACGAGTTAATGTTGGAGAAATGTAGCGATGGGAGACAAGTCTAGAAGTTCTGATGGTGTTTTTGAAGCAGCTGAAGTGAAATGCAGACCTGACGGCACTGACCGTGGTTCTCTAATAACAACCAGAGACGTTGTCTACTTTGACCGCATGTAGTTTCAGATGAACCGATAGGAGCAGAGGAAGAACAGCAGATTATTTTCAGGGAAATTTGTCAAAATCAGAATCGCGAAGAGATTGAGTACCGGTTGGTTGAGATCCGGGAAAGCGAAGTTGCAGATCGAGTCAGTCATGAGTGCAGAGTTCTTATCTGAAGTGATGAAGGTGAGAGGTACCAACACACAGCCAACTAGCATGATGACAATGGAAGTCGCCACACTACAGTGGGGAGACAAGTATTTGAATACACTGCCGATTTTTGCAGGTTTTCCCACTTACAAAAGCACGTAGAAGGTCCTGTAATTTTTTCATAGTAGGCACTTCAACTGTGAAAGACGGAATCTAAAACAAAATCTGAAAATCACATTGTATGATTTTAAAATAATTTATTTGTATTTTATTGCATGAAATAAGTATTTGGATCACCTACCAACAGTAAGATTCCCGGTCTCCAGACCTGTTAGTTTTGTCTTTAAGGAAGCCTCCCATTCTCCACTCATTACTTATAACTGTGTTTGAATCCTTATCTGATAAAAAGACAGCTGTCCACATCAAATCAAATCAGACTCCAACCCTCCCACAATGGGCAAACGCAGAGAGCGTCTAAAAGGACATCGGGACACAATTGTAGACTGCACAGCTGGGATGGGCTACAGGACAATAGGCAAGCCAGCTTGGTGAGAAAGGCAACAACTGTTGGTGGAATTATTAAGAAATGGAAGAACGTCAAAGATAAAGTCATCTCCTCGGTCTGGGGCTCTATGCAAGATCTCACCTCGTGGAGCCTCAATGATCATGAGAAAAGGCTGAGGGATCAGCCCAGAACAACCCACGGCAGGAGCTGGTCAATGACGCTGAAGAGAGCGGAACCACAAGTATCAAAGAACACCATAAGTAACACACTACGCCGTCAATGGATTTAAAATCCTGCAGGCACAAAGCAGGTCCTCTGCTCAAGCCAGCGCATGTCCAGGCACCGTACTGAGTTTAGAATCTGGTATGATCGCAGAGGAGGAATGGTAGAGAGGGTCATGTGGTCTGATGAGACCAAATAGAGCTTTTTGGGTTTAAACTCCACTCGACCGTGGTTTGGAGAAGAAAGAAGGATGAGTACAACCCCAAGACACCACCCGCAACCGTGAAGCATGGAAGTGGACAACATCATTCTTTGGGATGCTGTTTCTGCAAAGGGGACAGGAACGACTGCACGTATTGAGGGAGGATGGATGGGGCATGTATCGTGAGATCTTGGCCAACACACTCCTTCCTCACACAGAAGCATTGAAGATGGGGCTGGCTGGGTCTTCCAGCAATGAACAACGACCCGAAACACCACAGCCAGGGCAACTAAGGAGTGGCTCCGTAAAGAAGCATCCTCAAGGTCCTAGGTGGCCTAGCCAGTTCCTCGCAGACCTGAACCAATAGAAAATCTTTGGAGGGAGCTGAAAGTCTGTGTTTGCCCAGCGACAGCCCCCGAAACACTGAAGGATCTGGGAGAAGATCTGTATGGAGGAGTGGCCCAAAAAATCCGTGCTGCAGTCTGTGAAACCTGGTTAAGAACTACAAGGAAACGTCTGATCTCTGTAATTGCAAACAGGTTTTGTACGCAAATATTAAGTTCCTGTTTTCTGATGTATCAAATACTTAATTTCATGCAATAAAAATGCAAATTAATTATTTAAAAAATCATAAACAATGGTGATTTCAGATTTTTGTTTTAGATTCCGTCTTTTCACAGTTGAAGTGTACCTATATAAAAATTACAGACCTCTACTTGCTTTGAAAAGTGGAAAAACCTGCAATCGGCAGTGTATCAAATACTTGTTCTTCCCACTGTATGAGGAAGAGAGTTGGATGAGAGGATAGAAGTTGGTCCCATGTTTTCGGATAGTGGAGTGGAAATGGAGTCATCACTGTTTGGTGGACAGTGCTGCTCGTGCTCAGCCTTTTTGCTGCTGGTTGCATCATTTGGTTTAAGGCACGGATATGACGCTGATGCAGTGCCCCTAATTACCAGTAGCAATGGTGCTCATTTCACCGACCTCGAAGGATACAGGCTGAGTCAACGCCCCTGGTGGTTAAGTCAGCAAGCAAAACTAGGGCTCGAACTGCAGACCGAGAATCCAAGCCCACCAATCCATCCCATCCGGGACCATACTCTGTTGCAGAGCGTTGATGCTGCCTAAGCAGTCTTCTGGCTATTGGACCAATCTTGGACGGGTCGCCACTTCCGACACAACGATACCAGCAAGCTGGCACTCATTTGGCCAACCTAGGAAAGGATGACAGCAGAGTCAACGAGCACCCTGGTATTTAATTCAAACAGCTGAGTGGGATTTGAACTCAGGACCCTCGGGATCCCAAGCCCCACCACACTAACCGCTAAGGCCAACACCAAGGCCTATGGTGGACAGTGAACAACACATATAAACATGAAGGTAGGAGTGGAGGGGAAGTCATAACCAGAGTATTCCTGGGAGTGGTGGGGGAGTGAGGGCAGTGCACTGGAGAGTGAGGAATAGAGTCTTGATGAAGAAGCAACTTCTCTACCAGGACGAGGTCAGGTCTGTCATACCGGAGGAGGGAGTAACCAGGGAGGATACTAGTGAGTCAGGGACATCTTGGAAGTAGGAAAGTTTGTTAAGCAGATCATGTTCGGTTTGTCAGTGGGCAACCTGTATGGAGACATCTGTCAGGTTGAAGCGAAGGCCCGGATGTTGAGGTCCAACCGTTAAGGAAGAGGGCAGGGGAGGAGGCCTTTGGTGCAGGGGACGATGAGGGGGGGGGGTAGGACAAAGGAGGGGAGGAGGTAAGTGGAGTTATGAAAAGAGGTGTGGGGGAATTGCAGAAGAGCTAGGGGAAGAGGGCCTGAGAAAAGGAAAGGATGAAGGGAGGAGAAAAGGCTCTGTGGTGTTTGGGTTGAGGTACAGTGGGAGTAATAAGAGGGGGCAGAAGGTCAGTTGAGGATTTGAGGAGGTGGAGTGATGAGATGGAGGAGAGAGGCAGGGGAAGGAGCAGCTTTGGGGGATGTGAGAGGGCAACTTCGAAAGGGGGAGTGAAGGGGGGTGGATTGGAGGGAAAGGGTGAATGGGGAGATTGGAGGGAGAGAGTGGAGAGAAACCTTGGAGGTGGAAAGTGTGAATGTGCTTTGAGAAGGGGGGGGCGAGGGGTGAATTGGCATGAAGTAAAAAAAAAGAAAAAAAAAAAAAAGAAAAAAAAAAAAGAATGTTGAAGGACAAGCGAACATTCATAGCAAACTGGGGTTTTGTTTATTTTTCGGTTTAAGAGATGTAATTAAAGACATTTCCTTGAATGATGCAATAAAGGCGAATTAAGAGACTAGTACGGGCCGTAGGGGCGGGCCCGTATGTGCGTAAACGACGAACTGATTTGGGGGGCATTATTTCAATTAGATCGGACCAACGTATCATAAATGGCCCATAACTTGGGAACACATGGGAAACATACTCAGTCCCCAGCGTCAATTGTGACGCCCCCTCTCTTCGCCCCCTCGCCTCGCGCCTCCTCTCTCCCCCCTCTCTCTCGCCCCACTCTCACCCCTCTCTCGGCCCCCTCCTCTTGAATTGTGACGCCCCCTCTCTCTCACCCCCCTCTCTCCGCCCTCTCTGCCCTCAAGTCCTCTCACCCTAGTCCTCGCGGCCCTCTCTCTCGCCCCACTCCCACCCCTCTCTCTCTCGTCCCCATCCACCCCCTCTCTTGCCCCCATCTCTCCCCCTAGTCTCGCCCCTTCCTGCTCTCCACCTCCTCTCTCGCCCCTCCTCTCTCGCCCCCCACTCTCATCCCCCCTGCTCCCGTCCCCCTCTCGCAGATATTGGTCGACCAGATAAATGGCCGTAACTTGGGGAAAACCGCTCGTCGATTATATCAAACCTCGAAAAAGCACATCCGCGGGTCCAGCAAGCAATAGTTCCTGCAAGATTCAATCAGATCACGGACTGTCAATCGTGCAAAAAAAAAAATAATAAAAAAATATAAACATTAATTGTGACATCATAAGCACATCGTGTCTTGTCAATTGGTCGACAGATAATGGCCGTAACTGGGAACTGCTTATCCGAGTTGATATCAAACCTTTGAAAGGCACATCCGCGGGTCCCCAGCAATATTCCTGGCAAGTTTGAATGCAGATCGGACGTCAATCGTGCAAAAAAAAATTAAATAAATAATACATAAATAAATTTAAACATTAATTGTGACGTCATTCGTCACGTCATAGCAAACCGTGGTCTTGTCATTGGCGATCAGAATTAAATGGCCCGTAACTTGGGAACCCGCTCGTCCGATTGATATCAAACCTCGAAAAGGCACATCCGCGGGGCCCGGCAATATTCCTGGCAGTTTCAAATCCGAAGAGAAAAGCCATTGTGACATCATAGCACGTGTCCTGTCTGATTAACAGACAATATATAGGTCGTTATTTGGTTGACAGCATTGGTCATTGTATCACGTATTCTTTTTATTCATTATTTGTGCTTATTATTGTGTTACTGCCATTATTGGTGTATTATTATTAAGATGCGTTATCATAATTATTCTGAGAAAATTGGCATGAATAAGGTGAGAAGGTGGAACGACACCTTCAGCTTGCCATATATACACCCTTCACATCTGAAGCAAGTAAATGGCGTAACTTGGGAACCGCTCGTCCGATCGATATCAAACCTCGAAAAGGCACATCCGCGGGTCCCCGGAAATTATTCCTGGCAAGTTGCAATCCGATCGGACCGGCGGTCGTACGAAAACGGCGGTCACAGACAGAACAGACAGACAGACAGACAGACCAGATTGCTGGAATCTACTAGAATAGATGGAAGGAGAAACCCGCTTGTACCAGTTGGACTTTTTAGACAAGGTATGAAAGGAAAGGTCGAATTGAGAGCAGTTTGTTGAAATAGAAAAGGAGTAATTATGATACAGTAATGAGAACCCACGCGAGAAAGAAGAAGTAAGAAAGCATAAGAGACCGTTTTTAAATTATTTATTATATTAATATTTTGAGAAAGAGCACAATAAAGAAAAGGTTTGAAAAACAAGCTCATGACCTAAGATCCTCGCTCCTTAATGATGACCGTCAATAAAAAACGGAATATTGAACGTCATGTGATGTATCAGGTTTGCGATAAAATTATCTGTGCTAATGCCCGCGCTTTGAATTCCCGCGCAAACAAAAATTCAAACAGCTGTGCCTAGTTTCGGAGAATAATAGTATAAGGCGATTTCCATTAGCGGCTGATATTAATGACGTCAATTTTTTTCTAGGAAGAATTTTCCCAAAATCGGAGATGGTTACTGGCTGCGCACTGGGCTTTCTGCGTATACATGGCAATGTTCACGAAGACCGATGAAAAACTCTGGGTTGTGAAACAAAAAAAATGTCAAAAAATAGGAATGAACGTCATAAAAATTGATATGCATTTGGGTCGTTTCTCCATGCATCGTGATGTATCATATGTGCCGGTAAATTAATCTCTGCTAAATGCCCTGTTCGATTCCCGGCAAACAGAATTCAAAAAGCTTGCCTAGTTTCGAACATAAATGTTTTAGGCGATTTCCATTAGGCGGAGAATTTTGGGACGTATAACTTTTTTTCTGAGGAGGATTTTCAAAATCGGAAATCGTTACTGTCTGGCAGGGTATTTTTTAACATATATACGCCAAAAGTTTAAGGAATTTGGATGAAAATGTAGCTGTGAAACAAAAAAAGTCCAAGAACAAACAACATGAGTAAGACTTGGAGATCCTCCACGAGGAATCTAAAAAGTCCACAGAGAACAACGTAGTAAAGACTTGAGATCCTCCACGAGGATAAAAATGTCAAAAAAATAGGAATGAACATCATAAATTGATATGACGTCATAGTGATGCATCATATGTGGCGGTAATTCATACTCTGCTGATGCCCTGTTCGATTCCAGCAAAACAGATTCAAAAAGCTTGCCTAAGTTTCGAGATAATGGTTTTAGGAGATTTCATTAGCGGAGATATTTTGACGTCATAACTTTTTTTTTCTAGGAGGATTTTTCAAAATCGGAGATCGTTACTGTCTGCCGGCAGGGTATTTTTTACATATATACGCCAAGTTTCAGGAAGTTTCGATGAAAACTGTAGGCTGTGAAACAAAAGTCCACAAAAGAAAACAACGTGGTAAACCTTAGAGATCCCCACGAGGATCTAAATCATGAGGTGAATGTTTGAATTTGGATCGGCAAAACCATAGAGGGTAGAAAGAAAAAAAAAATTTTTTTTTTTTTTTTTTCCAACAGTTTGCAAGTTATTAACTTTACATTTCCCCTACTCCCAAAATCTGGTCCCTCAGTTGGACTTGGGTGTCCGTTCTTTAAGAGGCGATTGCTACCACCTAAGCGTGATCCCGATTGCTTCAAAAGATTTTTTTCATGAATGGATGGATATGGGGCTTTCAAAAAAAGCATAGTGAGAATTTGCGACCCCAGGTGGTACCAATTGATGAAAATTTGTGGCTGGCTCATAGACGTGACACATTGGCTGTCCACAAAGAAGGGCATAAAGATGCCAATTCTTACTGGTGTGAGATTGGAAACATTGGCCAACTTTGCTAATGCAAAGATACAAGACAAGTGTTAATGGGACAAAATAAAAGGAATAGTGCAGGAAGGTGAGGTATGGTACTCACCAATAACATACGAAACAAGATGAGTGTCCAATCAAGTGACAAAGGCCAAAACTCCCCACTGTCAGGTAGCTGTAGAGGTAAACGCCGAACCAGCACCAAGGCGCACGGGCACAACTCTGCATAGCATACTCCCTGCAAGGATTGAGGTTACTGCGGCGATGAGGAATGACAGTAACGATGGCAGGGCCGGTATAGTCACGTGCCACTGCCCCTGCGAGTACGTAACACCCCTGCAACCGAGGGTACTACCACACCCAGAGCAATCCAGATCCACCAACAGTGAGGCATCGTGTCAAATGCGGCTCGTCAGAGCAAGGGGCATCTCCCGGAACATCCACTTCCCGGCGAATCAGCTGAAGAGCAAAAACCAAAAGCGTTTGAAAGCCATTAAGGTATCAGCTTCCCTGCAGAAAAGAAGGTCGAAGGGAAATGCCATTATGAAAAATATTGTAATTTTCAACTTTTCGTCCCTAAACCCAAAAAAAGAATTGCCATATTGGTTTAAGAGATCCAGTCTTGAAGCGTTAAAGAGCAACCAAAACTAAAATAACCAATCCCATTTCACTCAATTCTGTCAAAAACAATGAAATTCCAGCAAAACTTGTGATAGATTACAGACACTCATTTCTCTTTTTTTTTTTTGGTTAAAAATCTATTCCAAATCCCAATCATCTTTGCCTCTCTTGCAGTTCCGTTCAAAAACAGCAAAAAACCACACCCATCCGCATCCCTTTGAACAATGACATCTGGGCAGCAAAGCCTCACAAATGATAGTCGGTTTCACCCAACCAAGGCAAAAGCATTGACTTCATGCACCACTCATCTCAAAGGCAAGTCTTGCTGCCAAGATAACAAAGCAAGGTAAAGGGCTCAGCAAAAAACTGCCAGCAGCACCGAACTTAACTGCAAGCTCAGCTTGTGCAAGAATAAATAATTGACAGGAGTTTTTGATCTGACGCCAACGTGTTTTCACCAAAAATGTCAACTTGCAACCCACTTTTTGCTCCCCATTTATAGGGCCCGATTTTTCCATGCAAATACAAATTCATGGACAGCTATTACACTCGTTTGTCTCCGATGCCAATTCGTGAAAATTCACTTGTCAAAACATTCCAAAAATGCTTACTTGCGATAAACCAAAACTGCACTGGCAAAGTAAGTGAAAGTTATTTTTGGAAATCTGGGAGTTCGGGGCAGTTCGACCTACCGCTGGCAGTGTCATAACCAAAGATTTGGAAAATTATGCCTTAGATAATAAACATATAGAGATTAGAGGGCGACAGACATAAGAACCAAAGAATGGGAACCATTGCTTGTCCGATTAATATCAAAGCTTGAAAAGGCACATACTCAGGTCCCCAGCAATATACCTGGCAAGTTTCAGTTAGATCGGACAAGTGGTTGTCGAGAAACAATCACAAAGACACACACACACACTGCTGGAATTATAGATAGATGCTTGAGTGTGGGAGGGGAAAAGGAAAGAAGGAAAGAAAGAAAAATAGAAAGAAAGAAAAAGAAAGAAAGAAAGAAAAAACTGAGGCTTTTTTAATTTTCAGAAGTGTGTGTGTTCAATAACCCTTCGGGTAATGTGCAATATTCTCAGAAACAAAGAACATCTATTTCTCACCTGTGTAATATGGTAGGAGAACATGCTTCCCCCCCCCCTCTCACCCCCCCACACTATTGTAGCTACCAGTTCAAACTCCACCAGCCAAGTTTCATTTTCTTTTTTTCCCCCTAGAAAACAATGTATACCTTTACTTGTTACTGCCGGCGCGTCGGCCGCGACACGACTGCCAGACGGAGCCGCAAGTCGACTCGACCGATCGCCCGAATTCAGATCGTACTTCTCCGGAAAAGTCCGGAGAAGACGGATCCCTTTTAGACCGAAATCCGCCAATGGTAGACCACGTGGTAGAGTCGATTGCCCAATTCAACACCTAAATACCACCTGCAAACTACCGGGGAATTTCACCCTCGACGGAACTCGTACGAAACCGAGCCGCTTGGCGAGCTCGTTCCGTGTGCGACCCCGAGCGGTTTTAATCGCCAAGAACAGTCGGACCGAATTATCCTGCAACCACGGCAATGGCCAACTAATCCCTCACACACGACATACTCAGTCAATGGAAGAATCAACGCGACGAGCTGAGAACATTCAACAAATGGGGATATTTATTCACAATAGACCAGGTCCAAGATAGACCCTTACCTCCAGCTCACCTTCCCTCTGAGCTGGGGTATTAATAAAGGCGATAGCCACCATTTCTTCTGGCTGGGTGTGTGTTCGTGGGCCCGTCTAGTAAGTAGTGAATTGTTAAGTGCCTTCGCTTTATATACTTGCATTCTTTATATTCGGTTTAAATCTGCTCTTGTGTGCTTCCCTCATCCCCCCCCCCCCCATTATTGTGAATAAATATCCCATTTGTTGAATGTTCTCAGCTCGTCGCGTTGATTCTTCCATTGACTGAGTATGTCGTGTGTGAGGGATTAGTTGGCCATTGCCGTGGTTGCAGGATAATTCGGTCCGACTGTTCTTGGCGATTAAAACCGCTCGGGGTCGCACACGGAACGAGCTCGCCAAGCGGCTCGGTTTCGTACGAGTTCCGTCGAGGGTGAAATTCCCCGGTAGTTGGACCACGTGGGTACTTAGGTAAATTGAAATTGGCAATCGATCTCTACCCACGTGGTCTACCCATTGGCGGATTTCGTCTAAAAGGGATCCGTCTTCTCCGGACTTTTCCGGAGAAGTACGATCTGAATTCGGGCGATCGGTCGAGTCGACTTGCGGCTCCGTCTGGCAGTCGTGTCGCGGCCGACGCGCCGGCACCGTAACAAGTAAAGGTATACATTGTTTCTAGGGGGAAAAAAAAGAAATGAAACTTGGCTGGTGGAGTTTGAACTGGTAGCTACAATAGTGTGGGGGGGTGAGAGGGGGGGGGGAAGCAGTGTTCTCCTACCATATTTACACAGGTGAGAAATAGATGTTCTTTGTTTCTGAGAATATTGCACATTACCCGAGGGTTATTGACAACACACACTTCTGAAAATTAAAAAGCCTCAGTTTTTTCTTTCTTTCTTTCTTTTCTTTCTTTCTATTTTTCTTTCTTTCCTTCTTTCCTTTTCCCTCCCACACTCAAGCATCTATCTATAATTCCAGCAGTGTGTGGTGTGTGTCTTTGTGTGATTGTTTCTCGACAACCACTTGTCCGATCTAACTGAAACTTGCCAGGTATATTGCTGGGGACCTGAGTATGTGCCTTTTCAAGCTTTGATATTAATCGGACAAGTGGTTCCCAAGTTACGGCCATTTATTTACCAACCAATGACAGGACACGTTGCTGCGTAGGCGTGGCCGATGGGGAAAGGGCGCCTTAGTTACCAATGACAGGACACGTTGCTTGCGTTTTGCACCCACAATCTATCTTCTATTATTATCTATAATTCCAGCAATCTCTGTTTGCCTTCAAAAGTTTGAAATTAATCGGACAAGTGGTTCTCAAGTTATGGCCAAGTTAGAGCGCGTTCCGTACGGGTTACAACGTACGGAACCCATTGCGGGTTACAACGTACGGACTTCCGGATAGTGATGACTTACTGTATTCTAATAATTTCTAGATTTCTTATGCGCATTTATAGATAACACAATGCCCCAATCCAGTCGTTTACGAGAGCGAAGGAACGGCCTGTGTGGTTGTTTGAAAGTTGTTTTTTTTTTTGTTTTTTTTTGCACGTACGGGCACGCGAGAGCGAAGGAACGGCCTGTGTGGTTGTTGTTTCTGGCACGTGGCTTGAAAGTTTTTGTTTGTTGTTTTTTGCACGTACGGCCACGCACGTACGGGCACATGAGGGCGAAGGAACGGCCTGTATGGTGTTTGTTTCTGGCACGAGGTTTGAAAGTTTTTTGTTTGTTTTTTTTTGCACGTACGGGCACGCACTAGTATATATAATGCACACAGTATGTCATATTTATGATGATGTACCATACTCTTACAGAGTGTTGGTGCTGCCAAAGCAGTTCCTTGGCAAGGGTTATATTGTACGAATTTGAAGCTTGCTGCACTCAACATTCAGGTCCCTGTAGAACATTTATATCGGTAAGTACGTGTTTCTAGTTAGGGTCCCGTCCCTAGTCTAATGGGAATTAAATGTTCATGCGCTGCGGAGTTATTTTGATAGTCAGGGTTTTCTTTTACATTTTTATATCAACAACAACAACTTTCTAACGACGACACCTGCCTTCGCTTCCTTCCACCGGCACCATTGCAGGCGTGCATGTCAGCACGTACATGGGCGGAGTTCACGAGGACCTGACGTCTCTCTCGCCAATCCGGGGGATGCGAGCGAGGTGCCGACGGTCGGCCAATAAGCGTAGCCCACGTAGGACCATGTTACTCTCCTTGTTTGAGGGGCGGTCCGCCGCAACGGCCGTCACGCCCCCCCCCCCCCCCCCCCGGTTCAATCAGCGGACTTGGCGCCCCTTTCGCGCAATCACGGGGGCGACGAGCGAATCGCACGACGCAACCGTTCCAATCAGGAGGCGAGTGGCCAGAAAAGAAGCCCCTCCCGCCTGAGGAGTAAGTGTGGTTGTCTGGACCAGCGTTGAGAGAGACGGTGTGCTCGTGGCAGGAGCGTTGGCCAGTTCAATTGTTCGGGGCGTTCTGGCTGGAACGTGAAGGTCTCGTCGTCTGGTCTCGTCTCGTCGCTGGCTTCTGGTCTCACCTTGTCGCTGGCTCTGGTCTCTCGCATGCCGGAGGAGCGTGCGGGAGCCCGACGCTCCCTCCGTACCTGGTGCTTGCAGCGGCATCGAGTTGTGGGTTCGAGTCCCGCCGATCCAGAACGTCGAAGACCGCACGAGGCGGGAAGGTCCGAGATAGCTCTGGTTCCCAGCTCATCTTCCCTCGAGCTGGGAACTTTCAATAAAGGCCGCGGCCATCACTTCTTTTGGGTATTTGTGTGTGCGGTCTGTGGGCCCGTCTTCAAGTAGAATTGTTTAAGTGCTCTGTGCTTGTACATTGACTGCATTTCTCGATAGTCGGTTTAACTCTGCTCCCTATGTGTTCCCTCCCCCCCCCCCCCATTATAAATAAATCCCCTGTTCAATGTATCAGCTCGTTTCTGTGTTTTCTTCATTAGTTTAGCACGGTGGGTGTTGGGAATTAAAAAGGCCGTTGCTGCCGTAGTTTTGCATTTGGACCGACGGGACCTCGGTAACCATCCGCCTCGTGTTACGCACGGGTCGAGCACGGTGACGGCTCGTCCCGTTGAGCCCCGTCGAGGGTGTGAATTCCTCGGTAGCTCGCCACGTGGGCTCTAGGTATTTGAAAGTTTGGCAAATAACCCTGTCCCACACGGTTGAATTATTGACGATTCACGGTCCTGTAAGGGACCCGTACCTTCGGAGTTATCGAAGGGTATGATCTAGATTCCGGGTGTTCGGTGGAGCCGACTCTACTGCTCCATCTAGCGGTCGTCTCGTCCGCCGATACCTGGCCCACAGCAATATTGGGTGGTTTTCCATTGCTTCCTACCGTTTTGTCCGTACTCTTTCCTTTTAAATGCTGAGTGTCAATCAAGCCGCACGTACCTTTTTTTAGTCTTTGGTATACTTGGATGAGGTTTGAAGCAGATGCTCTAGTCATTATGCCACCGAGTCTGGTTATATAACAAACTACATGAACTCAATGGAGTCTTCACTATCATTCGTTGGCTCATGATCATGCATCTCTTTCT
>CM068967.1:54536631-54548628 GCA_035128595.1 Eptatretus atami
CCTGGTCCTCGGGGCCGAACTGGACCCCCTGGTGTGATCCGGACGATCCAAACGGCCGAAGTCGGTAGGGTGGAGGCTGGCAAGAGAAGTCCCTCCGTGCGCAGAAACCCTTCGGAACTCGTGCGCGACATCCTTGCCAGGACCAGGACCAAAACGACCAATGCGCAGACCGCGCCAGACCCAGAACAGAACGAACGCCAGGGGAACAACCACCACGCACAGACCGTGCCAGACCCAGCTCTGAACGCACTCCAGGGGCACGACACTGTGCACGGACCGCATCTATTATTATCTTCCCCGCCTCCCAAGGGGGGGGGGGGCGTCTCTCCAACTCGCCAAAACGGGCCGCAAAACTCCTTGATTGGCCCGGGGGCGTCGTGACATCACTTGGACCCGCCCCTCTTGTCGCGGGCCCGGATTGGCCGAGTGGCGGTCACCCCACCTGCTGCACGCCGATTGGTCGAGGGCCGCCGTGTGGCTCCTCCCCTAACTCCGCCTTCTCCACACTGGACGACCTTCTGCGCATGCGCCCTCGTCATTCCTCTCATTCGCCAAAACGGGCGGCAAACCCCCCGATTGGCCAGGTGGCGTGGTGACATCACTTGGACCCACCCTCCAACAGGAAGCGGAGCAACAGGTTTCTGCAGGGGCTCCGCCTACCCCTGACGTCGGCCAGAGCGAGGTGAGGGAAGCGAAGTGAAGGCGAGGGCGATGCGGTGTGGTCGGCGGTGATGTCGGTGGTGTAAAAATAACTAAAAGAAAACCTGACGATTTAAAATAACTTCACAGCGCAGGAACATTTAATTACCCATTAGACTAGGGTCGGGACCCTTACTGGCAACATGTACTTACCGATATAACTGAGCTAAAGGACCTGAATGTTGAGTGCGGTCGCTTTCCAAATCCACAATATACTGACTATTATCATGTGATTGATAAGTGGTGCATGCACAACCCAACTTCAGGGAGTAAGTCTTACCGCAGAATGAGGACAGCAAGAGCCACAAGAGAATATGATAGCAGTGTTCCAATGGACATCAGATCCACAAGAGCAATCAGGTCAAACAGGAAAGCCATGATAGCTAAGGGCATCGGAAAGGGTTTACAGAAATAAACAAACAAACATTTAAAAGTTGGAAGATTGAAAACATCAAAGCAATAGCACATTGAGGATTATATCATGATGAAGACAAGAACCCTGGCTTGGAGATGCGATTCCAAACAAGGAAGGTCACAAAGGAATGTTGGTAACAAAATGAAAAAGCCCACTTTTTGAACAGAACAACATTCTAGCCAACAAGCATCCAATGACAATGGCAAAATTAAATAAGAAAGATCAGTGTCTTGCCGAGAATATTCTCAGGCTCCGACATGAAGTGCATTGGATCAAAGATGGCAAACAGAGCACACACCTCCAATTATTCCAGAGATGACTGTGGCGAACAGGGGCGTGTGGAAACGGGGCGAGATAGTCGCTAGCCAGCGGAATAGCAAACCATCGTCGGCCATTGCATATACTATGCGTGGGAGGGGGAATATTGAGCCCAGAAGGCTGAGGGGACAGGTCAGGAAAAGAGAAGAGAAAAAATAAAATGAAAAAAAACATAACATTTACAAATGGAGACATTCAAACATGGAACAGGCTACAATGCTTCACTTTTAAACAATACATTTGCTTGGACAATCTAGACAACATTATGCCTGGTAAATGTTCCACCACCCACATCTACACAAACACTTTTTTTTAATGGTTATGGAAGAAGAAGAAAATAAATAAATAAACAAACAAATGCTCGACCATGCAGACCTGATGTTCCGTTTCAAGCCAACTAGCTAACTCCCTACAACTCCCCCCTCACCCCCCAATGTGACGCAGTCGACAACATTAGGCCGGGTAAATGGATAAATCCTATCATGAATAAGCAACTCATTAATAACATGCTATTCTCCTGAGACTAGTTTCATTTCCAGAAGCTTGGAATCGAAATCCCTTATACTGCTGCCTTCATCTTCCCCATGGTGTTGAGATCTCAGCAAGATGCAAAATTCTCCTTCCACAATGTCCTGCCTCAGATAAAAACAATTATGATCCCATTCACAAGGAATTTTGTGAAGATATATGGGAGGGCATTTACTAGCACGTTTTACCGCCAAGTGGAATCGCGATTCGTGTCTGCTAATGTGCACTGCCCTTTAAAAGCACAGTGGACAAGCCATTTGTCACTGATACCTTGCACATACCAAGACCATGGTGGCAACAATTGTTCCGATGTGTGATGGGAGCTGTTTTAGTCATGCAGGGGTGAAGGGAAAGTACACTGGGTACCGTAACAGCTGGAGTTCCACAAGGTTGCGATAAACACTCCAGAAACGTGAAGGCAATGGAAGAAACCCAATATTCAAAGCTCAACAGCCAATCCTCAGAAAAATGAATGTCTGAAGTACATGTCACACAAGATAGTTGCAGTTCTTCTGCAGTGAACCTGTGCCTGCTGTACTCCAAGCAAACCACCTGGATAGCTTCCAGAATAGTGTTGTTTTATTTTCACATGTGCTTGTCGAAAGTTGTATTGCCAGTGTTTTGTGTAGACATTTACTTCTCTGGACAGATACTTGACAAGGTGCAGTCCCTGGAACTCCTTAGCCTCACTAGCTGTGACAAACTTTTATAGGATGCATTCATATCACCAAACTGGCATCAAAACGCTGTCTGGGTATTCTCCGTAAAGCTATGGCATTCCTGAGCCACACCAAGCTGATCACGGAATACAAGGCTTTCAAACGGAGCTCCAGGGAGTTTGTCTCCCCACCCTGGGCTGCTGCTCCTGCTTCACACCTCGCTTCTCTTGAGACGGTCAAAAACAAGGCCATCGGCAACATTGGCATCTCAACACAGGAGGTGGATTCCCAAGGACAGTCATTCTCCCACCGGAAGCAGATTGGTGGGCTCTCTTTTATACAAACTTGTATTTGGCCTTGCTCCTCCTGCCCTCTCCTTCCTACCTCTTCCCTTCCATAATCACACCAAATCACATTCCTCAAGAAACCCTCACCTGTTCAACATCCTGAAGTCCAGGTTGCTTGCCCACCTGCATTCTTCTATACCGTTATTCTCCCCATAGTTAAATAGCCTCCCATCCATCCATCGGGACCATACTCTGTGCAGAGCGTTGGTGCTGCCTAAGCAGTCTCCTTGGCTATTGGGCACAATCCTGGACAGGTCACCACTCCAACACAGGATACCAGCAAGCTGGCACTCATTTTGCCGACCTCGGAAGGATGGCAGGCAGAGTCAACCCCACCTGGTATTAATTCAATAGCTGAGCGGGATTTGAACTCAGGACCCCAGGATCGCCCATCACCCGAACCATTAAGCCAACACCAGGCATAAATAGTCTCCCTGTGTCAATCATCTGATGCTTCTGTCTCCATTTTCAAAGGAGTTGTGAATCATTACCTCCTGCACATACCCATGCATATCCACAATCTCTACTACACATGCAAAGTCTTTCCCATTCTGTTCCTCCTTGGGCTAATTTTACTCCTTTTTGTGGTATTCCTCCTTCTTCATGTCTTCCCACCCACACCCTTTTGTAGTCTGTTTACCTGCTGCCCTCTGTTTAGCTCTTCCATATGCCAAGACCCTTACACAGGAGAAAAAAAAATCATTCCTTTGTACGACAAGTTAAGCAGCTCAAACTTTCAGAAAACAATCCTTCCGCAGAATCCCATGTGTGACCTATTCTCCACAACTCACCTTGAAGTGAGGGCACAGAGGGCACCAATTGCAATGAGATAGCGCACAGGATCCCAGCCAACATACTGGAAGGCAGCAGGTAGAGGACTCTCATCATCCAGCAAAAAGTATGGCATGAGCAATGTAAGAGCTGCAGAGACGCCAAAATATGCAACGAAGCAGATGAGAAGAGAGATGATGATAGACATGGGGATGGCACGCTGAGGATTCTTCACCTCCTCTCCTGTGATGTAGGAAACAAAAGATAAAGCACAGATAAGAAGCGGTACAGCACTAAGGGCCAAAATCGGTACGAGATGTGCATCGATCATACATTTTGAGGAGGTGCTGACACAACACTGACCGGTTGTGGCAATGCAGTCAAAGCCAACAAAGGCGTAAAAGCAGGTCGCTGCTCCTTGGAGGACACCATGCACTCCAAAAGGCAAAAAACCTCCAACGCCAGCATCTGTCGTTTGATTACTGGCACAAAGGAAGAATCATTCAAATTTCAGACAGAGCTGTTTGCGAGTGATCGAAACTTGCTAGCACAAGACACCGCTTGGTGGTTTGCTCGTCATAGTAACTGTATTGGGGTAAATACAAGTAAATGCAAGAAAAGTGAGGTAGTTTCAAAAAACACACAAACATCAGGGTCCCCTCCCCACAGCAAAAATATTCCTGTTCAACTCGTGTCAACCTAACCATGATATGAAAGCACACGTCATGGCAGTTGAGACAAGTACACCACCATTAGGATTTCTACACATATGGAGGAATTTTTTTTTTTTTAAAGCGAGAGACCAAGTTTGCGTGGGGGGGAGGGGTTGCAGTAGGAAGCAGAAGATGACAACACGACGACAAGTCAAGTCAATCCAGAGAAAAGTATAAAAGCAAAAGAATGAGCCTCACTCACTGTTCCTTGGAAATATTGTAAATGTCGTCCTCTCCCAGGTGCCAGTTCTTCAAATCTCCTTTGATGAAGCTGGAGATGACGACACACGACAGCACCAACACATTCACAGCCGTGAACACCTTGGACACGATCGCAGATTCGCGCACACCCACACACAGCACAGCTGCACACACAGTACATGTGCAAAAATAACATCAATCGCCTTCTTCCCAATTTCAGATGTTTATGCATCACTATCACTAACAACCATAATCAAAACAAACATTGCTCCATTACGTTTTCACTGGAGCCAAAACTAAAGAGTACATAAAAGAGCAGGAAGCTGTGAGGGCATCACCATTACTAAATGTCGAGGTGCACGTCTCCATGCACGAGTGGAGTTTTACTTTAAAATCAAATACATTGCGGGGACCGACAAGGCAATGATGCATTAAAAATCTCCAAAAATAAAATATTTTGAGATTACAGATCTCTTTTAACAGGTGCACTACTTTAGGGAAAGGTATGCGGTTCAAGATTAAATTGCACTTTTTGTTTCGTGTAATTTTAAAAGGGAAGTTAAGTCGATTAAACTTGAACCATTTCACCAACCTCCCACCACTACACATTTGTCCCATCAGTATGGGAATGCATCAATGGCCAACCCAAAACACAAAATGTTAGGAAAGGTGTCATTTCAGAACATCTGCTTTTACATCCTCCTTTGATTCAATTTTGATGTACTGTACTCTTTACAGAGCATTGGTGCTAAAGAAGCAGTTTCTTAGCAAGGGTTATATTGGGTGGTTTGCCATTGCCTTCCCAGCATTGTTTGTTCCTGCTCCATCCTTTTAAATGCTGAGCGTTAAGCAAGGAAGCAGCAAATACCACGTTTAAAGCCTTTGGGACAACTTGCTGGGGTTTGAACCATCAAGCTCCCAGATGCAGAGTGAATGCTCAAACCATTATACCACAGAGGCACGTTACACCCTCCTTACTCAAACATTGTACCACCCAGATGCTCTGTGAAGATGGAAATCACAGTGATATATGTGGACTATTGTGGGGATTGCCATTCCAACTGCCATCTGAGAAACGAATTCTTGAGAAACACCACTCCCTCACCCCAACTACACCAGCATGACCAACTCAGGTGTGCATAAATGATGGTTTCCACACTTCGATAATTAATAGATAAAGTGCTGCCGCAACAACGGGAACGTTTTTAGGAGTTAACACCCAATTGTATGCGAACAGGTTCATCATCCGTTAAATTCACTTCAATTGTCACACTTTCAGAGATGCACATCATAATCATCATCCCATAGGGCATAGACCTAATCTAATGCAAATGTCAGCTACTTTGCCATTTTAATTCAGTAGAACCGTCATGAAATGCTGTCCACCTGCATGCGACACCATTCACCTCCATATTGGAAATGCCCAGAATGCTTCAAACAAGAGTTGCCAGAAGTTGTCACAAGGACTCCATTAATAAAATAAATAAATAAATAAAATGAATAAAAACGTTGTCATGTTGTTGTAAAAATAGTGAAAGCTCATATCCAAAAATTTAAGCTTCCACACATCCATAGATCCAAACTTCCTGGCAAAATGGCATCAGAGTTTGCGAAAGTTGCTGCTCCGTAGTCTGGTGTGCTGCCGCAGCCTATGCCTCGCCTTCATCGTTTGAACCTATCGGCAATGTTACTCAATGCTTTTTGCCTTATTCTGCTCTCATGTCGTCCAAGTCATAGTGCTGAGACTAGTGGTGCAAAGAGGAAGCATGCATGCTACACTGCAGAAATTAGATAAAAGGCAAGTTGGTAGAAATGAGGGTGCAGCTCCGATATAGAAAAAGGCAACCTGATATGCTGTTAAAGTTTAATGCAAATTGTGATTCAAATAAGGGCATTAAATGTTTTCTTTCAAAAAATAAATAAATATAAAAATAAAAAGACAAAATATTTCAGATTCCAAAAAGCTGAAAAATTCTGTGATCAGAATACTGTTCGGTCCCAAGGAATTCGGATTTGAAAATGTTCACCTGTACCTCCAGATATTTTATAACTAGTGAAGTTTACCTCTAAAGACCCTTTAAATTTTAAAACGCCAAAACGTACATAAACCATACAACTCTCCAAATTGCATTAAAATGCCAGTTATATGGCAATCATCATATATAAACCAAATTATTTGTGAGGCAATGGGGATACAGTGGAAGTGGGAGTGCCCCAAAGCATAATCTTCCACAATGGATGAAATCAAGAGGACGTTGATTGAGGTATGTTAACCACCATGGAAAGCAAGAAGCTGACGTTTCAGGTGTTACCCCTTCTATCAGACTAAACAGGTTAACAGCCTTTTGCTCCAAAAAAGCATTAACACACAAAATGTCAGCTTCTACTTGCTTCCCATGGGGGTTAGCATACCTCAATCAACGTCCTGTCGATTTCAAACGTTTTAACTGCCCACAGACAGACCGATACTAGACTTCATGAGCAAAACTAGTTCTTCAATCCATCAGTCAAAGGTAAGCCATTGAAAGAGGTTTAGTCTCTTGAACTTCCAGATCTCACAATCAATAACAAACTCTCCTGGGCTAGTCATATAGCAAAGCCGACCTCAAGGCCACCTGAAGATTGGGCATCCTCAGTCGTTCCAAGTCAATCATCTGAACTTCAGAACTATTCAAAGGCGAGAAAAGGCCAGTGTCCCAAGCTCAACTGAGTACTGCTCTTTGCCAAAAGCTCTCAACACTTTTGGCATTTCCCACAATGAAGCTAAAGTACAAAGCGTGTTGCTGTCATCACAACGAGTGGTGGCACCTACATTGTATTCTTTTTTTTTACAGTTTTGCTTTGGTCTTGCTGCCTCTGCTGTCTCAGCCCATCGGCCCTCACCAGTTCCCCTATGGCGCACGTGTTGTTTCAAGTAGCCCCCCCCCCCATGCCACTCCCAGCACCTGGTTAAGCGCCAAAACTCCAAGCTCTCTGCCGACATTCTTTGTTCGTTTCTCCCATTTGTGGTACTGCTCTTCAGAAGCATTTTAATCCCATTCATCCTTCCAGGCCTTCAAGCTCTCAGTGCATGATGATCCCACATCATCTGCCATTCTTACCCATGACCTTGACCCCCATTAATTCCACCTAACCCAAACATCTTGCTTGCAGGTTAGTGCCATTCCTCTTTTCCCATTTGTCCATTCCTTTCGTTGCTGCATCCACACATGCCCCATTGTCAGCATATTGCCTTTTTTCACTCTATCACCTCACTACCCCACGAGCCAAGATTTTGTATGCCATAAAGAAATAGAAAAAAAAAGAACCTTGTACATATTCAGATTTGTACAAGTAGTGGTGGGAGCAGCTTTCTTCAAAAATAATAAAATAAAAAGTAAACAATTTAACCATGTAAATTGATAACTTGTATGAGCCACAAACTTTGCATTACAATTCACAAGTGCAAAATGAAGTAATTTTCCACAAAACTGGTTTAAAAAATAAATAATTCAACAGGAAAAATTTTAAAATCTGATGTAGTTTAGTGTACTGTCCAAACTATCCATGTAGTGGCTATTAACAAAGAGCAATTCTGGCACATCCAGCAACTACAAACAAACTTCAAAGCAAAACAAAATGACAACTTTCAGGAGGACTCTTTTATACGGTCGAAACATGCAAATACAACAATGAGGTTAAAAAATAAATAAAGCCACACAAAGTCCAAATGAGTTCTGACAGGCAGTACCAGTGAGAATAAGGATCATCAGAGCCGCGAAGAAGTCTGGGTGTTTTGAGAGACCGGGCACATCAATGGGTAAGGCACGATGTGAGAAATCCCTGATGGCACCGCCAATCATGTTATCAAAGTTGGCACTCCAAGCTCGTGCCACACTTGACGCTCCTGCATGACATCACATTAATGCACATTTACGACATAGTACATCATGTGCGGTGCATTTTATGACATTACCGTACAGATATCAATAGAGTCAATGTGTGCATCCAACCTTATACTCGTCTTTTCTTCTAAACTATGCATGCCGACCCGTCACTTAGCTGACGGACTTAATCCAGACAGCATGTTGTACTTCAGAATTATATTGCATGCTATCTGTGAATCTAAATTAGGATGTAAAATCAAACACTAAAATACCCCCGAGCGGGAGTGCCGGTCATCTCTGCCAGAGGTCGACAGAAGCAAAATCAAATTACAACTCGGCAGAACTCATATTTTTGCCCAACTCAAAAAAGTTCAAAAGTAACTCTGTGCCAGACTGGAATAGGGGCAGTTCATAAAGTACTACACTCTACTTCAGGTTTCAAAACCACCCACCCCCCTCTGTATGCAGGCTAGTGACCACCCACCCACCCCCATATGCGTCTCATATCACATCACAATACATTGAAGATTTATCTCAAATGCATAGTAATTATTAACTATGGTAATACAGTAATATGGAACAATTATTGACTCCACGGATTCAACATCACGTCAAAAATGTTCCTGTGAACGGGATATTTTTCCCCTCGCGATGACGACAGGCTCACCTTCATCTTCTGAAACGCTTTCATGTAGTCCGACACCACTTTCATAAAGTATGTATGCAGCCGTCGTACCACCCACCACCCCTGTACGCAGCCCGTACGCGGGCTTTAAACCACCCACCCCCCTAATTTTTGTATGTACTTTATGAACGGCCCATACGGGGCAAAAATATGCAAAAATTTGCGCAGGACCCGGAGCATCTTCAGAGATTGGCGCCGGCCTCCGATGACCACTTCAAATTAGCACCGGACATGTAAGAATCAGAGCGAAGTTTGAAGGGCTATAAAATCGGAACGAGAGAGAATTTCAAAAAAATGGCTCGTGTTGTTCTAGATAATAGTCCATAGTATCTGAATCACTAATAACATTTGATCTCTCTTGATAAATGAGGGAGGAGATACGACTTGAAATCGACGATTTTCGCAACTTTGACAGCCTCGTGACCTTGACCTCGACCTTGGACGTTATATCGTTGTGCATGTCTCATCGACCTCTATCCATTCCCTATTGGTTATTTGTCTCCACTCGGTTTGATTGTGGACGGACGATGACGGACGTACGGACGTATGGACAGACTTCAAGACTGGCTTTATTAGGTCATCTCTACTGAGATGATCTAAAAACGGATCTTTTATAAACACAATTGTTGGTGCTGCTGTCATGTTGGTTGTGGTTGTTGTTGTTTGAGCTGCTTCCATGTCCTAGAGGGTTCCTGCTGTCGAGCCACCATTGGAACAGCTGCATTAAACTCCCATCCTGGAAACACTGGCTTTTAAAACAGGTGTCTATGATTAAACAGGCACCAACTTTTGCTCCAAGTAAATAGATTAGCTTTCCAACTGAGTAAATTGATTATTCTATGACAAAACCAGCTCTTATACGAGCCTTGACATTGTATATCAAAAAATAAAAATAAAAATAAAAAAACAACATAAAAACCCTTTAGTATGATGCAACGTGAAGCGACACTACCACACACACACCTTTTGGTCATACATGTACATCAACTTGTGGAAGAGAAAATAAGTCGAGATGAAGTACTAAAGAAGGCTCAGGATTTCCCCATTTGTTGCAATCCCCATTTACAGGTCTCAGATCACGTTTAAAGGACCAAATTGGCTCATGAAAAACTCACTTTCCATGCATTACCGATGCACAGAATACACTTGACCTGTCAGCGTTAGCGAAGTGATAGGCCCATAGAATCAGCTTCATTGCAAGAGATTCCAATGATCTTGAAAACCTTGGTTCCCACAGCGCTTCCGCCGAGCAAGACAGACATGAGGCAGAGAAGCCAGCCTAGCGGGGAGAGCAGTACTCAAGCTGTGGATAGGAGTTCAGGTGTGCCAAGGAAGGACTTTGCATGACGGAGGATGCGCAGTCAGCATCCGGCTTTGGAGGCCAACTTTGAAATGTAGCTTGCCCAAGAGAGATCATGGCTGAGAGTGAGACCCAATAGTTGAGTGACTGAACCTCTGAGATTATTGTTGAGAAAGTAGATGGAAGGGTTTGCGGGACGGTCCTTTGAGAGAGAGCGAGTGTGTGGATTTCTCAGGATTGAAAGACATGTTCCACGTGTTGGACCAGTTTGTGATTTTATCCAGATCTGCAGAGAGCGAAGAAGCTGCTGCTTGCCGGTCTGAGGGATGACAGATGGTAAGGCAGAGAGTGGAGTCATCAGCAAAGAGATAAAGAGGATTTTACAGAGTTGGAGAGATCATCGATGAAAACCAGAAAAAGAACAGGGCCCAGAACACTGCCTTGAGGAACTCCAGCCTGGACAAGAAGAGGGGATGAGAGAACTCCATTTAGGGCCACCTATTGGCTGCGACAGGAGAGGAAGTCTGTGAGCGATGAGTAGAGATGGCCTTGGATACCATAGGAAGAGAGTTTGGTGAGCAGGGCTGGGTGCCAGACTGTATCGAAAGCACGCGATATGTCGAGGGATATGGCTCTGATTTCATGTCTGGCATTGAGTATCTCCATCCATTGTTGGGAGAGCAGAAGCAGCATATCCAGGGTTGAGTGACCTTGTCTGAAACCAAATTGATGATCGGAAATCAAGCATTGGAGAAAAGGAAGGATTTAATGTCTGAAGCGATGATGGATTCCATAACCTTGTTGATGATTGGGAGAAGGCTGATTGTTCTGCTGTTGCAGGGATCTGTTTTTGCACCTTTTTATGCAGGGCAGTAATGTTTGCTGATTTCCAAGGAGATGGCAGATGACCTTGAGCAAATGAGAGGGTGAATAGAACAGAGGGTGAGCCAAAGCAGAGGAGCAGGTTTTTAGGACACGTGGCTGATGCCCTGAGAATCTTTGTCGAGGTTTGACAGTGAGCTCTCCACTTTGTCAGAAGAAAAGGACACAGAGTCCAGGGACAGCTGTGTGTGACTGGGTAAGGTGGGTACAGAAAGCGATGAGTTTCAGACACAAGATTTAGATGCAAACATTGAGTTTAGGCATTCAGCCTTTTCACATGGGGTGTCAGCAGCACGACCATTTGAGGTAAGGGAGGGGAAGCATACACCAGAAACAGATTTTATTCGATGCACTAGGATCTTGGAGCGGGGGGGGAGAGAGGTTTGATAGTCAGACTTGAGATTAGAAAGGTGTTGTTTTCTGGCTCTCATGAGGGTAGACACATACTGTTCCTAGCTTTATAGAAGGAACTGAGATTATCCTCAGTTAGATTTGCTTTCCATGAGGCAAAGGCAAGTTGTTTCAGGACAACTGCCTCACCACAACTTTCAGTGAACCACGGGCGGGAGGAAGAGTAGGACAACTGAAGACGAGAGGGTATAAATCTGTGCAT
>CM068967.1:54548638-54562038 GCA_035128595.1 Eptatretus atami
AAGTTTCTTTGAAAGAATTCCCAGGACGAGTTAATGTTGGAGAAAGTAGCGATGGGAGACAAGTCTAGAAGTTTGATGGCTGTTTGAAGCAGCCTGAGTGAAATGCCAGACTTGACGGCACTGACGTGGTTCTCTAATAACAACCAGAGACGTGTCTACTTTGACCAGCATGTAGTCAGATGAACCGATAGGAGCAGAGGAAGAACAGCAGATATTTTCAGGGAAATTTGTCAAAATCAGATCCAGAAGAGATTGAGTATCGTTGGTTGAGATCCGGGAAAGGAAGTTGACAGATTGAGTCAGTCCCAATGAGTCGCAGAAGTCTTTTGCTGAAGTGCCATGACAGGTGAGAGGTACCAACACACAGCCAACTAGCATGATGACAATGGAAGTCGCCACATATGAGGAAGAGAGTTCGGATGAGAGGATAGAAGTTGGTCCATGTTTTCGGATAGTGAGGTGGAAATGGAGTCATCACTGTTTGGTGGACAGTGCTGATCGTGCTCAGCCTTTTGGCTGCTGGTTGCATCATTGGTTAGAGGCACGGATATGACGCTGATGCAGTGCCCCTATTACCAGTACAATGATGCTCATTTCACCGACCTCGGAAGGATGACAGGCTGAGTCAACCCCCTGGTGTTAAGTCAGCAGCAAACAGGGCTCGAACTCAGGACCCGAGAATCCCAAGCCACCATCCATCCATCGGGACCATACTCTGTGCAGAGCGTTGATGCTGCCTAAGCAGTCTTCTTGGCTATTGGACACAATCTTGGACGGGTCGCCACTCCGACACACGATACCAGCAAGCTGGCACTCAATTTGGCCAACCTAGGAAGGATGACAGGCAGAGTCAACCGCACCTGGTATTAATTCAACAGCTGAGTGGGATTTGAACTCAGGACCCTCGGATCCCAAGCCCACCACACTAACCGCTAAGCCAACACCAGGCTATGGTGGACAGTACAACACATATAAACATGAGGTAGGAGTGGAGGGGAAGTCATAACCAGAGGTATTCCTGGGAGTGTGGGGGAGTGAGGGCAGTGCATGGAGAGTGAGGAATAGAGTCTTTGATGAGAGAGCAACTTCTCTACCAGGACGAGGTCAGGTCTGTCATACCGGAGGAGGGAGTAACCAGGGAGAGATACAGTGAGTCAGGGACATCTTGAAGTAGGAAAGTTTGTTAAGCAGATCATGTCTGGTTTGTCAGTGGCAACCTGTATGGAGACATCTGTCAGGTTTGAGCGAAGGCCCGGATGTTTGAGGTCCACACCGTTAAGGAAGAGGGAGGGGAGGAGGCTTTGGTGCAGGGGAGATGAGGGGGGGGGGTAGGACAAAGGAGGAGAGGAGGAGGTAAGTGGAGTTATTGAAAGAGTGTGGGGGATTGCAGAAGAGCTAGGGGAGAGGGCCGGATGAGGAGGAGAAAAGGCTCTGTGGTGTTGGGTTGAGGTACAGTGGGGAGTAATAAGAGGGGGCAGAAGGCAGTTGAGGATTTGAGGGTGGAGTGATGAGATGGAGGAGAGAGGGCAGGGGAAGGAGGCAGCTTTGGGATGTGAGAGGGGGCAACTTCGAAAAGGGGGAGTGAGGGGGGTGATTGGAGGGAGAAGGGTGAGTGGGGAGAATTGAGGGAGAAAGTGAGAGAACCTTGGAGTGGAAGAGTGTGATGGTTGCTTTGAGAGGGAGGGGCGAGGGGTGAATTGGCACTGAAGTAAAAAAAAGAAAAAAAAAAAAAAGAATGATTGAAGGAAAGCGAACATTCATAGCAAACTGGGGTTTTGTTATTTTTCGTTCAGAGATGTAATTAAAGACATTTCTTGATGGATGCAATAAAGGCGAATTAAGAGAACTAGTACGGGCCCGTAGGGGCGGGCCCGTATGTGCGTAAACGACGACTGGATTGGGGCATTATTTCAATTAGATCGGACCAACCGTATCATAAATGCCATAACTTGGGAAACATACTCAGGTCCCCAGCGTCAATTGTGACGCCCCTCTCTCTCGCCCCCCTCGCCTCGCCCCTCTCTCTCCCCCTCCTCTTTCGCCCACTCTCACACCCTCCCTCTCATACCCCCCTCTCACCCCCCTCTCCCTCTCTCGTCCCACTCCCACCCCCTAGTCTCGCCCTTCTCTCTCCACCCTCCTCTCTCGCCCCCACTCTCATCCCCCCTCTCCCGTCCCCCTCTCTCGCAGATATTGGTCGACAGATAAATGGCCGAACTTGGGAACCGCTCGTCCGATTAATATCAAACCTCGAAAAGGCACATCCGCGGGTCCCCAGCAATATTCCTGGCAAGTTTCAATCAGATCGGACGTCAATCGTGCAAAAAAAAAATAATAAAAATATAAACATTAATTGTGACTCATTCGTGACATCATAGCATCGTGTCTTGTCATTGGTCGACAGATAAATGGCCGTAACTTGGAACTGCTTATCCGATTGATATCAAACCTTGAAAAGGCACATCCGCGGGTCCCAGCAATATTCCTGGCAAGTTTGAATCAGATCGGACCGTCAATCGTGCAAAAAAAATTTAAATAATAATACATAAATAAATAAACAGTAATTGTGACGTCATTCGTACGTCATAGCACGTGTCTTGTCATTGGTCGACAGATAAATGGCCGTAACTTGGGAACCGCTCGTCCGATTGATATCAAACCTCGAAAAGGCACATCTGGGGGCCCCGGCAATATTCCTGGCAAGTTTCAATCCGAAGAGAAGCATTGTGACGTCATAGCACCGTGTCCTGTCTGATTGACAGACAATATATAGGTTCGTTATTGGTTGACAGACATTGGTCATTGTATCACGTTATTCTTTTTATTCAATTATTGTGCTATTATTGTGTACTGCCATTATTGTGCTATTATTGTGTACTGCCAATTATTGTGCTATTATTATTATTAAGATGCGTTTATCATTATTCTGAGAAAAATTGGCATGATAAGGTGAGAAGGTGGAACGACACCTTCAGCTGCCATATATACACCTTTTCAACACTGAAAAAGCAGTAAAATGGCCGTAACTTGGGAACCGTCGTCCGATCGATATCAAACCTCGAAAAGGCACATCCGCGGGTCCCCGGCAATATTCCTGGCAAGTTTCAATCCGATCGGACCGGCGGTCTCGAGAAACGGCGGTCAGACAAGACAGACAGACAGACATTGCTGGAATTATAGATAGATGGAGAGAAGAAACGCTGTACCAGTTGGACTTTTTAGACAAGGTATGAAGGAAAGGCGAATTGAGACAGTTGTTGAAATAGAAAAGGAGTGAATTATGATACAGTAATGAGAACCACACGTGTGAAAGAGAGAAGTAGAAGCATAAGAGACCGTTTTTTATTATTATTATTATATTTTTGAGAAAGATTGCACAAGTAAAGGAAAGGTTGAAAAACAAGCTCGAATGAGCTAAGATCTCGTCCTCTAATGATGACGTCATAAAACGAATATGACGTCATTGTGATGTATCAGGTTTGCGATAAATTATCTGTGCTAATGCCGGCTTGATTCCCGCACAAAATTCAAACAGCTTGCCTAGTTTCGGAGATAATAGTATAGCGATTTCCATTAGCGGGATATTATGACGTCAACTTTTTTTCTAGAAGAATTTCCAAAATCGGAGATGGTTACTGCCTGCGTGGGCTTTCTGCATATACATGGCAAGTTTCACGAAGATCCGATGAAAACTCTGGGTTTGAAACAAAAAATGTCAAAAAATAGGAATGACGTCATAAAAATTGATATGACATCAGTGATGTATCATATGTGCGGTAATTAATCTCTGCTAATGCCTGTTCGATTCCGCAAACAGAATTCAAAAAGCTTGCTAGTTTCGGACATAATGTTTTAGGCGATTTCCATTAGCGGAGATATTTTGACGTCATACTTTTTTTCTAGAGGAATTTTCAAAATCGGAATCGTTACTGTCTGCGCAGGGTATTTTTACATATATACGCTAAAGTTTCAGGAAGTTTGGATGAAAACTGTAGGCTGTGAAACAAAAAAAGTCCACAAGAACAACAACATGAGTAAGACTTGGAGATCCTCCACGAGGATCTAAAAAGTCCACAAGAAGAACAACGTGAGTAAGACTTTGAGATCCTCCACGAGGATCTAAAAATGTCAAAAAATAGGAATGACATCATAAAAATTGATATGACGTCATAGTGATGCATCATATGTGCGGTAATTCATCTCTGCTGATGCCCTGTTCGATTCCCGCAAACAGAATTCAAAAAGCTTGCCTAGTTTCGGAGATAATGTTTTAGGAGATTTCCATTAGCGGAGATATTTTGACGTCATAACTTTTTTTCTAGGAGGAATTTTCAAAATCGGAGATCGTTACTGTCTGCGCAGGGTATTTTTACATATATACGCCAAGTTTCAGGAAGTTTCGATGAAAACTGTAGGCTGTGAAACAAAAAAGTCCACAAGAACAACAACGTGAGTAAGACTTAGAGATCCTCCACGAGGATCTAAAATCATGAGGTGAATGTTGAATTTGGATCGGCAAAACATAGAGGGGTTAAAGAAAAAAAAATTCCAACAGTTTGCAAAGTTATTCAACTTTACATTTCCCCTACTCCAAAATCTGGTCCCTCAGTTTGGACTTGGGTGTCTGTCTTTAAGAGGCGATTGCTACCACTAAGCTGTGAATCCCGGATTGCTTTCAAAGATTTTTTTTCATGAATGGATGGATATGGGGCTTTCAAAAAAAAGCATAGTGAGAATTTGCGACCCCAGGTGGTACCAATTGATGAAATTTTGTGGTCTGGCTCATAGACGATGACACATTGGCTGTCCACAAAGAAGGGCATAAAGGATTGCCATCTTACTGGTGGTGAGATTGGAAACATTGGCCAACTTTGCAATGTAAAGATACAAGACAAGTGTAATGGACAAAAATAAAAGGAATAAGTGCAGGAAGGTGAGGTATGGTACTCACCAATAACATACGACAAGATGAGTGTCCAACCAGTCACAAAGGCCAAAAACTCCCCCACTGTCAGGTAGCTGTAGAGGTACGCCGAACCAGCACCAGGCGCACGGGCACCAAACTCTGCATAGCATACTCCTGCAAGGATTGAGGTTACTGCAGCGATGAGGAATGACAGTACGATGGCAGGGCCGGTATAGTCACGTGCCACTGCCCCTGCGAGTACGTACACCCCTGCACCGAGGGTACTACCAACACCCAGAGCAATCAGATCCACCACAGTGAGGCATCGTGTCAAATGCGGCTCGTCAGAGCAAGGGGCATCTCCCGGAACATCCAACTTCCGGCGAATCAGCTGAGAGCAAAAACCAAAGCGTTTGAAAGCCATTAAGGTATCAGCTTCCCTGCAGAAAAGAAGGTCGAAGGGAAATGCCATTATGACAAATATTGTATTTCACTTCGATCTAAACAAAAATGATGCCATATTGTTTAAAGATCCAGTCTTGAAGCGTTAAAGAGCACCAACTTAAATACCAATCCCATTCACTCAATTCTGTCAAAACAATGAAAATTCAGCAAAACTGTGATAGATTACAGACACTCATTTCTCTTTTTTTTTTTGGTTAAAATCTATTCCAAATCCCAATCATCTTTGCCTCTCTTGCAGTTCCGTTCAAAAACAGCAAACCACCCAACCGCATCCCTTTGAACAATGACATCTGCAGCAAAGCCTCACAAATGATAGTCGGTTTCAACCCAACCAAGCAAAGCATGACTTCATGCACCACTCATCTCAAGGCAAGTCTTGCTGCCAAGATAACAAAAGCAAGGTAAAGGGCTCACAAAAACATGCCACAGCACCAACTTAACTGCAAGCTCAGCTTGTGCAAGAATAAATATTGACAAGTTTTGATCTGACCCAGTGTTTTCACCAAAATGTCAACTTGCACCCACTGTTTGCTCCCCATTTATAGGGCCCGATTTTCCATGCAAATACAAATCATGCACAGCTATTACACTCGTTGTCTCGATGCCAATTTCGGTGAAAATTCACTTGTCAAAACATTCCAAAATGCATTACTTGCGATAACCAAAACTGCACTGGCAAAGTAAGTGAAAGTATATTTTTGGAATCTGGGAGGTCGGCAGTTCGAACCTGACCCTGGCAGTGTCATACCAAAGATTTGGAAAAATTATGCTTAGTATATAAAAATAAGAGATAGAGGGCAGACAGACATACAACCAAAGAATGGGAACCATTGCACAAATTTGATAGGCCGAATGGCCTATCCTTTATAAGGGAACCCATTATGGTACCAAGCCTTACAGGCCGAGTAACCTCGCATTATTCTTCTGTTTCTTCCACATTTTTTTTTCCCCCCACAATTTTCTCTGCAACCGCTTATCCAAATGCATGAAATTTTCACCATCGGTGCAATTACTCCTGCAGAATGTTTTAATGATAATTATGTCATAGGTCATATGATGTGGGAGCAATGTTGGACAAAAGCAAAAACTTTGGACCTCTATCTCTGAAACCGCTCCATGGAAAAAATTTAAACTTGGCACATGTGAAGTACTCCCCATGGGAAACGAGTGTGATTTTTGATGTCATCATAGGTACCTTCATTATGACATCAGAATTGCATGCCTCAAATGCTTTATCTGATTAGTATGAAAAATTTTGAGGGTCAACTAGGGCTAAATTGTATGAGGGTGGGGAGGGGGAGAATTGATGACGGCCACGTGGTTTGGCAGCCATATTTTAATTATTTTTTTAACATAAAATCCTTCAAAAATTATTCTCTGAAACGGCTGCACAGATCGAGGCAAAACTTTACAGGTATGATCACCTGTCCATGAGGAACAAAAAAGTTCTCACCTCTGAAGTCATAGGTCACATGGTTTGGAAGCTGATTTTTTTTTTGAAGAATAAACCTATTTAAAAAAAAATAAAAATAAAAAAATAAAAAAATCGCCTCCATAACGACTTGACAGATCGAGATGAAACTTCACCCACCCACATGTTCCCCAAGCCTTGGGGATACCAGGATGTTTACGAATAATTAATAGGTCACATGGTCTGGCAGCAATAATGGATTGAATAAAATTCTCTTGAACTGCTTCATCAATCGACGTGAACGTCACAGTTATGATCGAGTAGTCACGGGAAATATGTTTCACATTTTAACCTGATTGGAAACATGGTCTGACAGCCAGAATTGTTTAACTTTTTGAGTCTGGTTTCTTTTTCAATTTTCGTTGAAAGTACAAAAAAAAAGGGCTCACTTGGTTGCACCTGGATGGGTTTGAGGATAGAGTAGTAGCAGCTGAACACCCCCACCCGTTCCACCTATCCCTTATTACTTTGTTTTCAGGCCATTTAGCTCCCAATGATGACCCCAGGAAAAAGGGTCAATTGCATACATAATAGATTGAATGCGGCCTGTTACTCAGTCCATAACTCATCAATCCCGCATCATAGAGACATGTGAGGCCTTGTTAGACTCAGGGGAGTCACGGCTTACCCTGTGGACCCAGGTCTTACCCAAATGGAGGGATTCTTCACAATTATACACTATTTATGGTGATAGTGCTGCAATTAAACATAAAAGTACTTCAACAACTATACAAGGTATTCTCTCTTGCGCTTGAGAAAAGCCTCCACCAGCACTTATGTCTTCCTGAAGCCAGTTTGTACATCACTTTGCCGCCATCCTGCTTTCGACACCTCTTCCCATTTCTAATCTGATTGGTTGTATAGCAACGGCTCCTATGGATTTCCTCACCCTTAAGGAAATCCTGACTTGAGTATTTGCAAAAGGTTGTTTTTTCCAACAGCCCTCAATGAAATCCTTCGCTAAGGAATCAATGTACCTCAAGAGGAATCTTTCTTTTAGGATGATGGCATTTTATGCAACTGGACCCGAATCGATTGCAGGTTCTCCTGATGACTCCAGCTTTGCTTTTTCGGGTTCTTTCTGATGACTCCAAAGCAAATTTTGTTTTATCCCATTCTGAATTCAATTTTATAAAGGAGGACTTCATGGATCACGTGTCTGATCAAAGTGGGGTTGGGTCGAGCACCCCCACCCACCTGGACCCCAATAACTCTCCCCGGGGTTGTATCAAAGCAGGACGTCTTGGTACTCAGTCATCACTGTCAGCGGTTATAAAGTGGCAGTTCTCATTATTATTATTATTACTACACTTTTCAGCACTTGTATGGACTGGATTCTGGAGAGGATGTCGGAGAGATCAAGTTGCGGTGCATCGTTTGGGAATGTCAAGATCTCTGACCTTGATTTCGCAGATGATGCAGACATCTTTGCGGAGACTTTGGATATCCTTTTGGGGGCCCTCGAGGTGCTGAATGAGGAGTCGGAGCCACTGGGATTACGGATTTCCTGGGTCAAAACGAAGACCCAGGCTTTCAATGACATCTTGGATGCTGCTATCTTGTCTAACTATTTGTCGTGAGGATGGTGAGGTCACAGAGAGATTCACTTACCTTGGCAGTGATATTCATGTCTGCTGGCTGTGAGCCAGAAGTCAATAGACGTCTGTGTCAGGCCTGAGGAATCATAGATTCACTGGATCATGGGGTATGGCAGTCAGTACCTGTGCAGGAGGAAAAAAGTCTGAGTCTTCAGGTCATTGGTGCTTCCAGTCTTGCTCTATGGATGTGAGACTTGGACTCTGACCAGGGATCTGAGATGGAGACTTAATTCCTTTGGTTCCAGATCTCTTCGGAGAATCCTTGGCTATCGCTGGTCGGACTTTGTGCCCAACGAGCGGTTGCTGAGACTCAAATGAGATTTGTTACCTGCGTAGTCCGTGAGAGTCAGCTGCGGCTGTTTGGACATGTGGCTCATTTTCCTGACACTAATCATGCTCACCAAATTCTCTCAGTGAGGGAGTGGAGGAGGCCGATGGGCCGACCAAGCGTCTCATGGTTGCAGCAGATTGATCAACATCTCAAGGAGATGGGAATGGGTCAGGCATCTGCCTGGGGGATGGCCAGACAGAGGCCCTTGGAGTACCGGCAGAAAGTGGACACAGACGCACTGCGCTGGCACAGGCTCCCATACCTGACCCAATAGAAACCATACTTGGAGTACCCTTAGGCAACATACAAAATTTGGTTCAGTCGTTCGTTTTTTTTAGCATTTAAAATAAGCAAGCACGAATTGCGATTTAAATATTAAATCATTAGCCAACAGTCTCAAAAGCAATGATAACGGATAAAAAATATATTTTAACTGGAAAGTCCATGGAACACCCGACTCCAAGCACACTTGAGAAACAAGGATAAGGCTAGGGTCTACGAGCAGAAAATTTGATTGGTCATGACATTAAATGCCGTAATATTTTGTCCAAGTACTGTTAAATGGAAGGGTTTTGAAAGGGCTAAAAAGGCGATTTGTGCTATAGTGTTCAAGTATATAATTCAATTGAAATAAAACAAGATTTTTAAAGGCCGTAGAGAAAAAAAAATTGAGAAGTTTACTGCTGTCGATGCATTTTTATACATCACCTTATTTAACACTTTACAATAATTCTTCGTAACCATTTGTGTCCTTTATTACGCCTTAAAAAGAACAACAACAAAGCTTCATGTTTGGAATGATTTTTAATTTTGGTTGACTACCACACAGGCAGAATAAAAATATTCTCACTCTGCACACATGATCGGGACAAATTCAGAGCTAAAGTACTGTTAAACGGCAGGTTTGTTTTCCGATTTGTGTTCAAAATACAACTAAAATCAAGTTGTCCATCGATCATAAACTGCCGTTTGTAGACAGATGTGAAGCAATTGCTCAACCCCACTGCTGACTTTACACGCACGGGGTAAAAACTAAAACTAAAATTATGACTTGTTGCGCCTCCCAAGGGCCTAAACCTCTGCCTATCTGTACGTGCTGTGCCATCAACATTCAGGGCCTCAAGACAGATAAGAGGTCATGTACATGTCTTGGAACTATCTAGCCAGGATTGAATACAAAGTGATCGGTTGACAGTTTATATGCAGATTGTGAAAACGGGGCGTTGTATTAAAAGAGTGTGCCAGCAGTCAGAAGGGATGCTCATGCAGGCGTTTCGAATGGTAATCTTTATCAGCTGGTGGACATTAAGGATCCCACAGGGTCTTTTGCAGCACCAAGCCCTGCAATGCACGAGTTATTTTTTTGGAAGGCCTGGGATACAAAAAGTTACTGCAAACAGAATAATTTACCACCAGTATGGGGCCTGGTATTCTTCCCAAGGCTATGAATGCAGTTAAACATTCCTGAAATGTGCTTATTTGCTGCAACAAAAAGTTCATTCACAATTAATAGAACAGTCGTTTCACCACCATGATTCCACAAATAGGTATCCAACCAAAACTACACTTAACGTCCTTATCCCTTCATGAGCCTATGTCGGGGGGGGGGAGAGGGTGGGCTAGCATGATAGCCTAGGAGGTATGCGCACTCACATCTGAGCTGTCCAGCCTGTATTTAAATCTCAACGTAGCTATTAACTACCATGCTGGTGTTTCAAATCCAGGGCAAGGCATAGACGTACGCGTTTTTCCTCGGATGGATGTTAAACTGGGCGTCTGGTCTGCTGGTATTAGTTGGTGAACATTAAAGATCTCATGGTGCCCTTTGCAAAGAGTAGCCGAGCTATTGCCAGATCCATGACCAAATTACAAATTCCTCCTTTAACCGACAAGGGGGCACTGCATCGGTGGTACCGCCACAACACAGCAGTTGATGCTACCCGCAGACATGGACTGCACAGAATAAGCTTCTATATATTAAAGTACCATCACAAAGTCGTTTTATCTTCTTAGGGTGCTACAAGAGCAGCTTCATTTTTGAGTAGCTGAGATTGGAAGTTTGTGCACTTCACTTAGACTTCCTGAATAAGCAAAGAGAAAAATAAAGACAATAATAACTAGATGGTATTCATAGAATACTTACCCTGCGCAGTCAACAGTTTTGGAGATAAGAGGTGCAACATTTTTGGGGGGGGGTTTTTTCCAGAGTGATTTCAGAGGTTCAAATTTTTTTCAAAGATGGTGAGTGCACCATGTGACCCATGACGTCATAATTATCATCAAGAAGAAAGAAAGAAAATGCTACAGGAGCTACCGCTCATATTCTGAAAAATTTGTGCATCAGACTAACAGTTGCAGAGGAAATTTTCTTCTTTTTTTCCCCCACACTGATCAGATCCAGCATTGCACTTGTCAAATTATGAAGTCATAATGAAGGCACCGATGACATAATCAATCGGGAGTACTTGACAATGAGCAATGTTTCAATTTTTTCCATTGAGCTGTTTGGGAGATAGAGGCGTAACGTTTTTCCAAGATGGCATCTATACCACATGACCTATGACGTCATAATTATGAATTATTTAAATAAATAAAAATTATACAGGCAGAGGCACTCCTATGGTACAAATCCGAGTCAATCGGTCTAACAGTTGCCGAGAAAATGGATTTTAAAGATGCAGACACGCACGCACGCAACCAAATACCTAACCCTGCTTTTCACTTCATGAGCGCTGGGTAATAAAAAGATGAAAATATTGGTTCAGCTTTATTTTGGGGACACACTATTGCCTTTTTTAATACATAGTCAAGGCTAGTGGAAGATATAGAACGGAATGGACCAGATTACAACAGAACAAGAAAATGGTGGAAAACACACCAACAGAGAAGATAGCGGGGTCACAACGAAGGCATACTTGGTTTATTTAATTTTTTATAGGGGTCAAAATCTAATGGTCATGAATGCTCATCCTTTAGGACTTTTTTTTTCTTTTCCAGCAAAATACAGGGATTAGTGTTGGCCATTATTAGCCCTAACGTTAGCAAAAAGGCAAGCCAAGACGCATATAATAATACACGCTTAATTTGGCAAAGAACTAACCATCAAATGAATTCCTCGAGCAGGCTCAACCCTCTTCATCACTGTCATTATAGATGAAGACCGTTTGAACAAGTCACCCTGTCGACTTCACTGTAATAAACACCCAATTTACCAAGAAATGTTGCCAAACCTGTCATTCCTTTCAACCACGGGTTAGCACAAGGACACAATTCAAGATGGTCAGTACTTGTGCTCATTGGTGTGAAACAGTTTAATTTCATGAAATAGCTCTCGATCTGGTTTGGAATGTTGGCTGTTTTTTTTTTTCCTTTTTTGGACATTCCTATCAGGCCAAATAGCTCTTGATAAAAGATCTCAGGCTCAAAACTTTACGTACCGTGTTGATTTGATCCTCGTCGACAGATGTTACAATTCGTCAAAATTGTGCAGAATCTCCCGATATTTTTATCCTGCAGAAAATATCACACAGCACGGTCGCACTCTTGTTGTATGGATGGCCCACAAACAAAATGGGCACTTCTTAAGAGAGGAGAGAGAGAGTGTTGTTGTGTGTTGTGTTGTGCTGTGTGTGTGTATATGTGTGTATGTGTGTGTTCCCTCCTCTCCATAGATGCCAACCGATGGAGATTGTCCATGCTATTAACATTTTAAATGCTGAGCATCAAGCAAGGAAGCAGCACATCCAATTTTTAAAGCCTTTGGTATGACTTGGCCAGGGTTTGAACCGCCAATATCCCAGACTCGGAGTGGATGCTCTAACCCAGCGGTTCCAAAACTTTTTTGTCCATGACCCAAAATTTGAAATCACATTTGCCTCGCAACCCAAATGAATACTGGTACCTAGTGTACCTATGATAAAAATTGTCAGAGAAAATGCTTTTGACATGAAACCTCCCCTCAAAAACTGAGATTTTGAAGGGGGGGGGGTTCAAGTTTGGGTCACGACCCTGGGTTTGGAACCCCTGCTCTAACCATTACACCACTCAGTCTGGTTCTCAAGTATCTCTCGAGTCCACCATTCTCAAGTATTTGAGTCACTCAAGTCTCAAGTATAACCAACAAACCTCCAATCGGTTGTCAAAAAGCATCCCCTGCTGAAGTATCAAAGCAGCAAGTAGCTAAACAGCAATGTTGATTTACTTCCTTCTCTCCTCAGAGCACAGCGGACAAGGCCCAAAAAAATATAAGTGCACCCCAACCGGAGGTATAACAAGTTGGGAATGGTTTAGTTTTAACCGTCTGGATCTCTCGGTTTTGAAAAGTGATGTAATTACAGACAGTGTGTTCAACATGCTGAATTAACCCCTTGTTTGTGGGGAAAAAATGACCTTGTCAATTATTTGCATATTTGATGAAATCAGCCCTGTTAATGTTTACCACTGGGGGTTATACCTTTGTATTTCATTGAAATAGACATGTAGCAATATATTCTATGAGGTTATAAAAGCTGGTGGAAGGGGGTGGGGTTAGGGGGCCAGAAAAAACAAATACCCCAAATTTGGCAATTTTGACCAAAATGAAAAATTTTGTTGCAAGTGACCAACAATACATGGTATAAGTGCCAGACA
>CM068967.1:54562250-54602237 GCA_035128595.1 Eptatretus atami
GGATCCTCTTGCGTCCGCGTGTCTCACAGGTAGGAGACTTTTGCACACAATTTGTCGAAGTTCTTCGCGGCTAATTTTTATTTGGGGTTTTTTTTTCAACAATAGCTATGGCTTGTTTTTATGTTTTAGGGTATTCATAACGAGTTGGAAAATGCTCAAGTACTAAATGTACATAGAGCTCTTCATACCTTATAATATCGGTTTTATAGCACAAACGAATAATTATCGTGTAGGCCGGTGTCAAACCTATGCCAACGATGCCTATTATCATTGCGTGGCGGCGTTTATCTTTGGCTGGTGCAGTGGGGTTTGCTAATTCATCAGGTGCCACCAAAATTTAAATGGGCAACTCACTATTGAAAGTAACGCCTTGCGCTAACAAATTGGATTTTTTTTTCACTCAACGACTTTTAAAACGTGCCCTCAATATTTAATTGTTTACAATGAACGATTAATTGCTTGTCACTCGCCTTTGTTTTTTGACGGCTGGCGCTCGAAATTTGAAGCGTTCTATTCAACGTGCTAATCGCTCAAACTCACTATTGAAATAGACGCTTGGCACAACAATCTGCAATTGTTTACACTTAACATTTCTTATCGGTCAAATCAACGGTGTCTTATCGTGTGCAAATCAAAGCACCGATCCATGGGTCACCCAGTACCGTTCTCCTCCGTTCGTCTTCTTCTCTCGCGTTTCTATGGCACGCAACTGGTTTGCAGTGCCAAATCGATGGGTAAATCTGATGTTGGAGACAGGTAGTATTGTAGTTGTCATCGTTGCGGATACTCCATCTCTCGATAAATGTCATGGACATGTCTCCTATGTGTCTGCAACACTGACGGGTTTCCTCCTGTGAAACCCTTTTTATTTACATTTCCCTAATCGCTGGCCATTTTACATCATTATCTGTACTGTAGGTTGGGAACCTCGTTTCATTAAGTTTGTAGTCGTCCGGTAAACGTCATACGTCTCATACGCCATATGCGGCGGATGGTGACGTTACACACAGGTGCAAAGCACGTCACTCATGGTAGATTAAAAGCCTCTTTTGCCCTAAAAATAAACTCAGCATGATTCGACGATTAAGTAACTTTCAGGCAAGGGTGTCGAGTGTGGTCAACGATCGTTAGCGTGTTAGCAACATGTCACGATAGGTATAAATAAGTTTCAGGCACGCTAAGCATTATACCGACGTCTTTTAGGTATGAGTAACTTAAAGTAACGTGTGTCACACGATCGCGAACGTGCTCAAACACGTTATCTCATAGGCTAGGAATTAAGTTCGGCGTAGCGCTAACATTACCTCGGGTGTCTCAACTTATGATTACTTACAAGTAAAACATGTGTTGACGTCTGTCACGATCGCAAACGTGCCAAAACTATGGCCAGCGTAGTGGAACGTGTGAGTCATTACGCCGGCATACTCGTGAAATTTCAAATGCAAAATTGAGGACTAACCGAAAAGTACAACGTTTTAAAGCCAGCGTTGCAACGACGTAATGTAGTGTTTTCCAAGCGTGCTTCAATGTTTATCAAAATTAGCCATAACTATTCAACGTGGTGCCAGCGTTTTAGACAATTTTTCAAAAATCGGCATAACTGGCTAAAACGTCAGGGTGACTGGGCCTTTAGCGAAGTAGATAGGCCCATAAATCAGCTTCATTTGCCAAGTAGATTCCATGATCTTGAAAACCTTGGTTCCACAGCGCTTCCGCCGAGCAAGACGACATGAGGCGAGAACCAGCCTAGAGGGGAGGCAGTACTCAAGCTGCGATAGGAGTTTCAGGTTGCCAAGGAAGGACTTTGCATGACGGGAGGATGCGCAGTCAGCATCCGGCTCTTTGGGAGGCAACTTTGAAATTGTAAGCTTGTACCCAGAGAGATCATGGCTGAGAGTGAGACCAATAGTTGAGTACTGAACCATAGATTATTGTTAAAGGAAGTAGATGGAAAGGGTTTCGGGACGGTCCCTTTGAGAAGAAGAGCGAGTGGTGTGTATTTCTCCAGGATTGAAAACATGTTCCACGATGTTGGACAGTTTGTGATTTTATCCGATCTGCAGAGAGGCGAAGAGTGCGCTTGTCGGTCTGGGATGCAGTGTAAGGCAGAGAGTGGATAATAGCAAAAGAGTTAAAGGGATTTTCCAGAGTTGGAGAGATCATCGATGAAAAACCAGAAAAAGAAAAGGGCCAGAACACTGCCTTAGGAACTCCAGCCTGGACAAGAGATGGATGAAGGAACTCCATTTAGGCCACCTATTGCTGCGACAGGAGAGGAAGTTGGTGAGCGATGGTAGAGATGCCTTGGATACATAGGAAGAGGATTTGGGTGACAGGGCTGGGGTATGCCAGACTGTATCGAAAGCACGCGATATATGTCGAGGAATATGGCTCTGATTTCTGTCTGGCATTGAGTACTCTCCATCCATTGTTTGAGGAGCAGAAACGCAATATCCAGGGTTGAGTGACCTGTGTAAAGCCAATTGATGATCGGAATATCAACCATTGGAAGGAAAAGGAAAGGTTTAATGTCCTGAAGCGTATGATTGGATCCATAACCTTGTTGATTGGAGAAGGCCGATTGGTTGCTGTGTGCAGGGATCCGTTTTGCATACGCTTTATGCAGGGCAGTATGTTGCTGATTCCAAGGAGAATGGCAGATGAACCTTGAGCAAATGAGAGGGTAATAGACAGAGAGGTGAACAGAGGAGCAGGTTTTAGGACACATTGGCCTGATGCCGTCTGGACCGGTTGCAGATCTTGTCGAGGTTTGACAGTAGCTTCCACTTGTCATGAAGAAAAGGACACAGAGTCCAGGACAGCTGTGTGTACTGGGTAAGTGGGTACAGAAAGCGTATGAGTTCAGAACACAAGATTTATGCAAACAATTGAGTTTTAGGCATTCAGCTTTTCACATGGGGTTGTCAGCAGCCACGACCAATTTGGGTAAGGGAGGGAAGCATACACCAGAAACAGATTTGATATCGATTGCCACTAGGATTTTGGAGAGGGAGAGAGGTCTTGAGAGTCAAGACTTGGAGATTAGAAGGTGTTGTTTTCTGGCTCTCATGAAGAGGTAGACAATACTGTTCCTTACTTATAGAAGGAACTGAGAATTATCCTCAGTTAGATTGCTTTCCATGAGGCAAAGGCAAGTTTTTCAGGACAACTGCCTCACCACAAACTTTCAGTGAACAACGGGGGAGGAAAGGAGTAGGAACAACTGAAGACGAGGTATTAAATCTGTGATGAGATGAGAGCAATGTTTCTTGAAAGATTCCCAAGGACGAGTTTAATGTTGGAGAAGTAGCGTGGGAGACAAGTCTAGAAGTTGATGGCTATTGTTTGAAGCAAGCCTGAGTGAAATGCCAGACTTGACGGCAACTGACGTGGTTCTCTAATAACAAACCAGAGACGTAGTTGTCTACTTTTGACCAGCATGTAGTCCAGATGAAACCGATAGGGAAGAGCAGAGGAAGAACAGCAGATATTTCAGGAAATTTTCAAAATTCAATCAGAAGAGATTGAGTTTACCGTTGGTTGAGATCCGGGAAAGGAAGTTGGACAGAATTGAGTCAGTCCAATGAGTCGCAGAAGTCTTATGCTGAAGTGCTGAAGGTGAGAGGTCCAAACACACAGCCAACTAGCATGATGACGAATGGAAGTCGCAATACAGTGGGGAGAACAGTATTTGATACACTGCCGTTTGCAGTTTTTCCCACTTTACAAAGCACGTAGAGGTTCTGTTAATTTTTTATCATAGGTACACTTCCACTGTGAAAGACGGAATCCTAAAACAAAATCCTGAAAATCACATGTATGATTTTAAAATAATTATTTGTATTTATTGCATGAAATAAGTATCTTGATCAGCCTACCAACCAGTAGATTCCGGCTCTCACAGACCTGTTTAGTTTTGTCTATAAGAAGCCCTCCATTTCTCCACTCATTACCTGTATTAACTGCACCTTTTTGAACTCCTTATCTTGCATAAAAGACAGCTGTCCAGCACTCAATCAACTCAGACTCAACCTCTCACAATGGGCAAGGACCAGAGAGCTGTCTAAGGACAATCCAGGAGACAAAATTTAGACTTGCACAAGGCTGGGATGGGCTACAGGACAATAGGCAAAGCAGCTTGTGTAGAGAGGCAACAACTGTTGGTGCAATTATTAGAAAATGGAAGAAGTTCAAGATAACATGTCAATCTTCTCGGTCTGGGCTCTATAGCAAAGATCTCACCTCGTGGAGCCTCAAATGATCTGAGAAAGTGAGGGATCAGCCCGAAACAACACGGCAGGAAGTGGTCAATGAAACCTGAAGAGCAGCTTGGGACCACAGTATCAAAGAAAAACCATAAGTTAACACACTACGCCGTCAATGGATTAAAATCGCAGCGCACGCGAAGGTCCCCTGCTCAAGCCAGCGCATGTCCAAGAGCCCGTCTGAAGTTTGCCATTATGACCACTGGAATGATCCAGAGGAGAGAATGGTTAAGAAGGTCATGTGCGTCTGATGAGACCAAAATAGAGCTTTTTGGTTTAAACTCCCACTCGCCTGTGTTTTGGAGGAAAGAAGAAGGTATGAGTACAACCCAAGAACACCATCCCACGCGTGAAAGCATGGAAGTGGAAACATCATTCTTTGGGATGCTTTTTCTGCAAAGGGGACAGGACGGACTGCAACCTTATTGAGGGGAGGATGGATGGGGCCATGTAATTCGTGAGATCTTGGCCCAACAACCTCCTCCTCAACAGGCATTGAAGATGGGGCGTGGCTGGGTCTTCCAGCTATGAGCAACGACCCGAAACACAGCAGCAGGCAACTAAGGAGATTGGCTCCGTAAGAGCATCTCAAGGTCCTAGAGTGGCCAGCAGTCTCCAGACCTGAACCATAGAAAATCTTTGAGGAGCTGAAACGTTCTGTTGCCCAGCGACAGCCCCGAAAACCTGTAAGGATTCTGGAGATAGATCTGTATGGAGGAGTGAGTGGCCAAATCCGTGCTGCAGTCTGGCAAACCTGGTTAAGAACTACAGGACAACGTCTGATCTTCTGTAAATTGCAAAAAAGGTTTTTTGTACCAAATATTAAGTTTCCTGTTTTTCTGATGTATCAAATATTATTTCATGCAATAAAAATGCAAATTTAATTATTTAAAAATCATACAAAGTGATTTCAGATTTTGTTTAGATTCGCGTCTTTCACAGTTGAAGGTGTACCTATGATAAAATTACAGACTCTACTTGCTTTGAAAGTGGGAAAACCTGCAAAATCGGGCAGTGTATCAAAATACTTGTTTCTCCCCCACTGTATGAGGAACAAGAGAGTTCGGATGAGAGGATAGAAGTTGGTCCATGATTTCGGACTAGTGAGGTGGAAATGGATCATCACTGTTGTGGTGGACATGTGCCTGCTCTCTCAGCTTTTCTGCTGTGGTATGCATATTTGTTAGAGGCACGGAATATGAACGCTGATGCAGTGCCCTCTATTACAGTACAATGGGCTTCCATATTCACCGACCTCGGACAGGATGACAGGCTTGAGTCAACCCCCTGGTGTTTAGTCAGCAGCAAAACAGGGCTCGAACTCAGGACCCGAAGAATCCCAAGCCACCATCCATCCATCGGGTACCATACTCTGTGCATGAGCGTTGATGCTGCTAAGCAGGTCTTCTTGGGCTATTGGACACATATCTTGGAACGGGTCAGCCACTCTCCGAAACACGATACCAGCAAGCTGGCACTCAATAGTGGCCAATCCTAGGAAGGATACAGGCAGAGTCAACCCACCTCGGTATTATTCAACAGTGAGTCGGGATTGAACTCAGGACCCTCGGATCCACAAGCCCACACACTAAGCCGCTAAGCCAAACACCAGGCTATGGTGGACGTACAACACATATAAAACTGGAGGGTAGGAGGGGGGACAGTCATAACCAGAGGTTATTCCTGGAGTGTTGGGGAGTGAGGGCAGTGATGAGAGAGTGAGAATAGGAGTCTTGATGAGAAGAGCAACTTCTCTACCCAGGACGGGGTCAGGTCGTCATCCGAGGAGGGAGTAACCAGGGAGAGATATATGTGAGTCAGGACAATCTTGAGAGTGGAAAGTTTGTTAAGCAAGATCCATGTCTGGTTTGGTCAAGTGGCAACCTGGTATGGAGACATCATGTCAGTTTGAGCGAAGGCCCCGATGTTTGAAGGGTCCCACACCGTTAAGGAAGAGGGAGGGGAGGAGGCTTTTGGGTTGCAGGGAGATGAGGGGGGGGGGTAGGACAAAGGAGGAGAGGAGGAGGTAAGTGGAGTTATTTAAAAGAGTGTGGGGATTGCAGAAGAGATTAGGGGGAAGAGGGCCGATTGGAAGGAGGAGAAAGGCTCTGTTGGTGTTGGTTGAGGTACAGTGGGGAGTAATAGAGGGGCAGAAAGGCAGTTGAGGATTTTGAGGAGGGGAGTGATGAAGGAGGAGAAGAGTGGCAGGGAAGAGGGCTAGCTTTGGGGATGTGAGAGGGCAACTTCGAATCAGGGATGAGGGGTGAATTGGAGGGAGAAGGTGAATGGGGAGAATGAGGGAGATGAGTGTTGAGAAGAACCTTGGAGTGGCAAGAGTGTTGCATTGGTTGCTTTGAGGGAGGGGGCGATGGGGGTGAATTGGCACTGAAGTAAAAGTAAAAAAGAAAAAAAAAAAAAAAAAAAAAAAAGAATGATTGAAGGAAAGCGAACATTCATAGCAAACTGGGGTTTTGTATTTTTATCGTTAAGAATGTAATTAAAAGACATTTCTTGATAGAATGCAATATAAAGGCGAATTAAGAAACTAGTACGGGGCCCGTAGCGGGCGGAGCCGTATGTGCCGTAACGAACGACTGGATTTGGGGGCTTCTTATCTAGCAATAGATGGACAGACCGTCATAATTGCCGATAACTTGGGAACAGCACCTGGGAAACATACTCATGTCCCAGCTCAATTGTGACGCCCCCTCCTTTCGCCCCCCCTCGCCTCCGCCCTCCTCTTCCCCCCTCTCTCTCGCCCCCACTCTCGCCCCTCTCTCGCCCCTGTCTCCTGATGAATTGTGACGCCCTTCTCCTTCACCCCGCCTCTGCCCCCTCTCTCGCCCTCGTCTCATTGCCTCCTGCTCCTACTCGCCCTCCTCTCTCGCCCCCACTCCACTCACCCTCTCTCTCGGTCGTCCCACTCCCAGCCACCCCTCTCTTTGCCCCCTTCTCTCCCCCTAGTCTCGCCCCTTCTCTCTCCACCCTCCTCTTCGCCCCTCCTCCTCTCACCCACTCTTATCCCCCCTCTCCGTCCCCCTTCTCGCAGATATTTTGGTTCCGACCAGTAAATGGCCGTAACTTGGGAACCGCTTCGTCCGATTAATATCAAACCTCGAAAAGCCATCCGGGGTCCGCCCCAGCAATATCCTGGCAAGATTCATCAGATCGGACTGTCAATCGTGCAAAAAAAAAAATATAATTAAAAATATAATTAAACATTCAATTGTGCAATCATAGCATCGTGTCTTGTCATTGGTCGACAGATTAAATGGCCGAACTTGGGGAACTGCTTTATCGATTGGATATCAAAACCTTTGAAGAAACAGAGCACAAAAATCAGTCGGTCCCAGCAATATTCCTTGGCAAGTTTGATCAGATCGGACGCGTCAATCGGCAAAAAAAAAATTAAATAAATTAATACATAAATTATAAATAAACATATTGTGACGGTCATTCGTCACGTCAATAGCACCGTGTCTTCGCATGGTCGGACAGAAAGGCCGTAACTTGGGAAACCGCCGTTCTCGTCCGATGAATACAAACTCGAAAAAGCACATCCTGCGGGGCCCCGGCATATATTCCTGGCAAGTTTCAATCCGCGAAGAAAAAGCATTGTTGACATCATAGTCAACCGTGTCCCTGTTCTGATTAACAGACAATATAGAGTCGTTATGTGGTTGACAGACATTGGTCATTGTATCACGTTATTTCTTTTTATTCAATTATTGTGCTATTATTGTGTACTGCCAATTATTGTGCTATTATTATTAAGATGCTGTTATCTTATTCTGAGAAAAATTGGCATGATAAGGTGAGAAGGTGGAACGGACACCTTCAGCTGCCATATATAACCTTTTCAACACTGAAAAAGCAGTAAAATGGCCGTAACTGTGGGAACCGCTGTCCGATCGATTATCAAACCTCGAAAAGGCACATCCGCGGGTCCCGGCATATTTCCTGGCAAGTTCAATCGATCGTACCGGCCGTCGTCGAGAAACGGCGGTCAAGACAGACAGACAGACAGACAGACAGACAGATGCTGGAATTATAGATATAGATGGAGAGAAGAAACGCGTGTACCAGTGGACTTTTTAGAAAGGTATGAAGGAAAGGTCGAATTGAGAGCAGTTTGTTGAAATAGAAAAGGAGTGAATTTTGATACAGTAATGAGAACCACGCATCGTGAAAGAAGAAGTAGAAAGCATAAGAGACCGTTTTATTATTATATTATATATATTTTGAGAAAGATTGCACAAAGTAAAAGGGAAAGTGAAAAAAACAAGCTCGAATGAGCTAAGATCCTCGTCCTCTTAATGATGACGTCATAAAAACGAATATGACGTCATTGTGATGTATCAGGTTTGCGATAAATTATCTGTGCTAATGCCCGGCTTTGAATTCCCGCAAACAAAATTCAAACAGCTTGCCTAGTTTCCGGAGATAATAGTATAGCGATTTCCATAGCGGGATATTATGACGTCAACTTTTTTCTTTAGGAAGATTTCCAAAATCGAGGAGATGGTTACTGCCTGCGCATGGGGCTTTCTGCGTATACATGGCAAGTTTCACGAAGATCCGATGAAAACTCTGGGTTGTGAAACAAAAAATGTCAAAAAATAGGAATGACGTCATAAAAATTGATATGACATCAATCGTGATGTATCATATGTGCGGTAATTAATCTCTGCTAATGCCCCTGTTCGATTCCGCAAACAGAATTCAAAAAAGCTTGGCCTAGTTTCGGACATAATGTTTTAGGCGATTTCCATTAGCGGAGATATTTTGACGCATAACTTTTTTTCTAGGAGGAATTTTCAAAATCGGAAATCGTTACTGTCTGCGCACGGGTATTTTTTACATATATACGCCAAGTTTCAGGAAGTTTGGATGAAAACTGTAGGCTGTGAAACAAAAAAAGTCCACAAGAACAACAACATGAGTAAGACTTGGAGATCCTCCACGAGGATCTAAAAAAGTCCACAAGAAGAAACAACGTGAGTAAGACTTTGAATATCCACGAGGATTTCTAAAAATGTCAAAAAATAAGGAATGACTCATAAAAATTGATATGACGTCATAGTGATGCATCATATGTTCGGTAATTCATCTCTGCTGATGCCCTGTTCGATTCCCGCAAAAACGAATTCAAAAAAGCTTGCCTAGTTTCGGAGATAATGTTTTTAGGAGATTTCCGATTAGCGGAGATATTTTGACGTCATAACTTTTTTTTCTAGGAGGAATTTCAAAATCGGAGGATCGTTACTGTCTGCGCAGGGTATTTTTAATATATACGCCAAGTTTCAGGAAAGTTTCGATGAAAACTGTAGGCTGTGAAACAAAAAAGTCCACCAAGAACAACAACGTGAGTAAGACTTAGAGATCCTCCACGAGACTAAAAATCATGAGGTGAATGTTGAATTTGGATCGCAAACATAGAGGGTAGAAGAAAAAAAATTCCAACAGTTTGCAAAGTTATTCAACTTTACATTTCCCCTACTCCAAAATCTGGTCCCTCAGTTTGGACTTGGGTGTCCGTCTTTAAGAGGCGATGCTACCACTAAACTGTGAAACCCGGATTGCTTCAAAGATTTTTTTCATGAATGGATGGATATGGGGCTTTCAAAAAAAAGCATAGTGAGAATTTGCGACCCCAGGTGGTACCAATTGATGAAATTTTTGGTCTGGCTCATAGACGATGACACATTGGCTGTCACAAAGAAGGGCATAAAGAGATTGCCATCTTACTGGTGGTGAGATTGGAAACATTGGCCAACTTTGCAATGCAAAGATACAAGACAAGTGTAATGGACAAAAATAAAAGAATAAGTGCAGGAAGGTGAGGTTATGGTAACTCACCAATAACATACGACAAGATGAGTGTCCAAACCAGTGACAAAGGCCAAAAAAACTCCCCCACTGCAGGTAGCTGTAGAGGTACGCCGAACCAGCACCAGGCGCACGGGCACCAAACTCTGCATAGCATACTCCTGCAAGGATTGAGGTTTACTGCAGCGATGAAGGAATGACAGTACGATGGCAGGGCGGTATAGTCACGTGCCACTGCCCCTGCGAGTTACGTACACCCCTGCCCCGAGGGTACTACCACACCAGAGGCAATCAGATCCACCACAGTGAGGCATCGTGTCAAATGCGGCTCGTCAGAGCAAGGGGCATCTCCCGGAACATCCAACTTCGGCGAATCAGCTGAGAGCAAAAAACCAAAGCGTTTGAAAGCCATTAAGGTATTCAGCTTCCTGCAGAAAAGAAGGTCGAAGGGAAAATGCCATTATGACAAATATTGTATTTCACTTCGATCTAAACAAAAATGATGCCATATTGTTTAAAGATCCAGTCTTGAAGCGTTAAAGAGCACCAACTTAAAATACCAATCCCATTCACTCAATTCTGTCAAAACAATGAAAATTCAGCAAAACGCTGATAGTTACAGACACTCATTTCTCTTTTTTTTTTTGGTTAAAATCTTCAAATCCCAATCATCTTTGCCTCTTGCTAGTTCCGTTCAAAAACAGCAAACCACCACCGCATCCCTTTGAACAATGACATCTGCAGCAAAGCCTCAACAAATGATAGTCGGTTTCAACCCAACCAAGCAAAGCATGACTTCATGCCCACTCATCTCAAGGCAAGTCTTGCTTGCCAAGATAACAAAAAGCAAGGTAAAGGGCTCCAAAACATTACCACAAGCACCAACTTAACTGCAAGCTCAGCTTGTGCAAGAATAAATATTGACAAGTTTTTGATCTGACCCAGTGTTTTCACCAAAATGTCAACTTGCACCATCTGTTTTGCTCCCCATTTATAGGGCCCGATTTTCCATGCAATACAAATCATGCACAGCTATTACACTCGTGTTCTCGATGCCAATTTCGGTGAAAATTCATTGTCAAAACATTCCAAAATGCATTACTTGCGATAACCAAAACTGCACTGGCAAAGTAAGTGAAAGTATTATTTTTGGAATCTGGGAGGTCGGCAGTTCGAACCTGACCCTGGCAGTGTCATACCAAAGATTTGGAAAAATTATGCTTTAGTATATAAAAAATAAGAGATAGAGGGCAGACAGACATACAACCAAAGAATGGGAACCATTGCACAAATTTGATAGGCCGAATGGCCTATCCTTTATAAGGGAACCCATATATGGTACCAAGCCTTACAGGCCGAGTAACCTCGCCATTATTCTTCTGTTTCTTCCACATTTTTTTTTCCCCCCACAATTTTGTGGATTGAATCCTTTCTATTATTCATCTCTGCAACCGCTTATCCAAATGCATGAAATTTTTCACCATCGTGCAATTACTCTGCAGAATGTTTTAATGATAATTATGTCATAGGTCATTGATGTGGGAGCAATGTTGGACAAAAGCAAAAAACTTTGGACCTCCATCTCTGAAACCGCTCCATGGAAAAAATTTAAACTTGGCACATGTGAAGTATCTCCCCATGGGAAACGAGTGTGATTTTTGATGTCATCATAGGTACCTTCATTATGACATCAGAATTGCTGCCTCAAATGCTTTATTCTGATTAGTATGAAAAATTTGAGGGTCAACTAGGGCTAAATTGTATGAGGGGTGGGAGGGGGAGAATTGATGACGGCCACGTGGTTTGGCAGCCATATTTTAATTATTTTTTTAACATAAAATCCTTCAAAAATTATTCTCTGAAACGGCTGCACAGATCGAGGCAAAACTTTACAGGTATGATCACCTGTCCATGAGGAACAAAAAATTCTCACCTCTGAAGTCAAGGTCACATGGTTTGGAAGCTGATTTTTTTTTTGAAGAATAAACCTATTTAAAAAAAATAAAAAAATAAAAAAATAAAAAAAATCGCCCCAGAACGACTTGACAGATCGAGATGACACTTCACCACCCACATGTTCCCCAGCCTTGGGATACCAGGATGTTTACGAATAATAATAGGTCACATGGTCTGGCAGCAATAATGGATTGAAAAAATTTTCTTGAACTGCTTCATCAACGACAGTGAACGTCACAGGAAATATGTTTCACATTTTAACCTGATTGGAAACATGTCTGACAGCCAGAATTGTTAACTTTTTGAGTCTGGTTTCTTTCATATTCGTTGAAAGTACAAAAAAAAAAAAGGGCTCACTTGGTTGCACCTGGATGGGTTTGAGGATAGATAGTAGTAGCATGAACACCCCCACCCGCTCCCCCACTCCCTTATTACTTTGTTTCAGGCCATTTAGCTCCCAATGATGACCCAGGAAAAAGGGTCAATTGCATACATATAGATTGAATGCGGCTGTTACTCAGTCCATAACTCATCAATCCCGCATCATAGAACATGTGAGGCCTTGTTAGACTCAGGGGAGTCACGGCTTACCCTGTGACCAGGTCTTACCCAAAATGGAGGGATTCTTCCATTATACACTATTTATGGTGATAGTGCTGCAAATTAAACATAAAAGTACTTCAACAACTATACAAGGTATTCTCTCTGCGCTTGAGAAAAGCCTCCACCAGCACTTATGTCTTCCTGAAGCCAGTTTGTACATCACTTTGGCCGCCATCCTGCTTTCGACACCTCTTCCATTTCTAATCTGATTGGTTGTATAGCAACGGCTCCTATGGATTTCCTTCACCTTAAGGAAATTCCTGACTTGAGGATTTCCAAAGGTTGTTTTTTTCCAACAGCCCTCAATGAATCCTTCGCTAAGAATCAATGTCCTCAAGAGGAATCTTTCTTTTAGGATGATGGCATTTTATGCAACTGGACCCGAATCCATTGCAGGTTCTCCTGATGACTCCAGCTTGCTTTTTCGGGTTCTTTCTGATGACTCCAAGAAAAATTTTGTTTTTATCCATTCTTGAATTCAATTTTATAAGGAGGACTTCATGGATCACGTGTCTGATCAAAAGTGGGGTTGGGTCGAGCACCCCCACCCACCGGACCCCAATAACTTCCGGGGTTGTATCAAAGGCAGGACGTCTTGGTACTGTATCACTGTCAGCGGTTATAAAGGGCAGTTCTCATTATTATTATTATACTACACTTTTCAGCACTTGTATGGACTGGATTCTGGAGAGGATGTCGGAGAGATCAAGTTTGCGGGTGCATCGTTTGGAATGTCAAGATCTCTGACCTTTGATTTCGCAGATGATGCAGACATCTTTGCGGAGACTTTGGATATCCTTTTGGGGGCCCTCGAGGTGCTGAATGAGGAGTCGGAGCCACTGGGATTACGGATTTCCTGGGTCAAAACGAAGACCCAGGCTTTCAATGACATCTGGATGCTGCTATCCTGTCTAACTATTGTCGTGAGGATGGTGAGGTCACAGAGAGATTCACTTACCTTGGCAGTGATATTCATGTCTGCTGGCTGTGAGCCAGAAGTCAATAGACGTCTGTGTCAGGCCCTGAGGAATCATAGATTCACTGGATCATGGGGTATGGCAGTCAGTACCTGTGCAGAGGAAAAAAGTCTGAGTCTTCAGGTCATTGTGCTTCCAGTCTTGCTCTATGGAATGGGTGAGACTTGGACTCTGACCAGGGATCTGAGATTGGAGACTTAATTCCTTTGGTTCCAGATCTCTTCGGAGAATCCTTGGCTATCGCTGGTCGGACTTTGTGCCCAACGAGCGGTTGCTGAGACTCAAATGAGATTTGTTACTGCGTAGTCCGTGAGCTAGCTGCGGCTGTTTGGACATGTGGCTCGTTTTCCACTAATCATGCTCACCAAAATCTTCTCAGTGAGGGAGTGGAGGAGGCGATGGGCCACCACGTGTCTCATGGTTGCAGCAGATTGATCAACATCTCAAGGGATGGGAATGGTCAGGCATCTGCCTGAGGGATGGCCAGACAGAGGCCCTTGAGTACGGCAGAAAGTGGACACAGACGCACTGCGCTGGCACATGCTTCCCATACCTGACCCAATAGAACCATACTTGGAGTACCCTTAGGCAACATACAAAATTTGTTCAGTCGTTCGTTTTTTTTAGCATTTAAAATAAGCAAGCACGAATTGCGATTTAAATATTAAATCATTAGCCAACAGTCTCAAAAGCACATGATAACGGATAAAAAAATATATTTTACTGGAAAGTCCATGGAACACCTGACTCCAAGCACACTTGAGAAACAAGGATAAGGCTAGGGTCTTACGAGCAGAAAATTTATTTGTCATGACATTAATGCCGTAATATTTTGTCAAGTACTGTTAAATGGAAGGGTTTTGAAAGGGCTAAAAAGGCGATTTGTGCTATAGTGTTCAAGTATATAATTCAATTGAAAATAAAACAGATTTTAAAGGCCGTAGAGAAAAAAAATTGAGAAGTTTACTGCTGTCGATGCATTTTTATACATCACCTTATTTACACTTTTACAATAAATTCTTCGTAACCATGTGGTCCTTATTACGCCTTAAAAAGAACAACAACAAGCTTCATGTTTGGAACGATTTTTTAATTTTTGGTTGACTACCACACAGGCAGAATAAAATATTCTCACTCTGCTCTGCACACATGATCGGGACAAATTCAGAGCTAAAGTATGTTAAACGGCAGGTTTGTTTTCCGATTTGTGTTCAAAATACAATAAAAATCAAGTTGTCCCTCGATCATAAACTGCCGTTTGTAGACAGATGTGAAGAAATTGCTCAACCACACTGCTGACTTTACACGCACGGGGTGTAAAAACTAAAATTAAAATTAGATTGTTGCGCCTCCCAAGGCCTAAACCTCTGCCTATCTGTACGTGCTGTGCCATCAACATTCACGGCCTCAAGACAGATAGAGGTCATGTACATGTCTTTGAACTATCTAGCCAGGATTGAATTACAAAGTGATCGGTTGACAGTTTATATGCAGATTGTGAAAACGGGGCGTTGTATTAAAAGAGTGTTGCCACAAGTCAGAAGGATGCTCATGCAGGAGTTCGAATGGTAATCTTTATTCAGCTGGTGGACATTAAGGATCCACAGGGTCTTTTGCAGCACCAAGCCCTGCAATGCATGAGTTATTTTTTTGGAAGGCTGGGATACAAAAAGTTACTGCAAACAGAATAATTTACCACCAGTATGGGGCCTGGTATTCTTCCAAGGCTATGAATGCAGTTAAACATTCCTGAAATGTGCTCATTTGGCTGCAACAAAAAGTTCATTCACAATTAATAGAACAGTCAGTCGTTTCACCACCATGATTCCACAAATAGGTATCCAACCAAAACTACACTTAACGTCCTTATCCCTTCATGAGCCTATTTCGGGGGGGGGGGGGGAAGAGGGTGGGCTAGATGATAGCCTAGGGAGGGTATCGCCACTCACATCTGAGCTGTCCAGCCTGTATTTAAATCTCAACGTAGCATTAACTACCATGCTGGTGTTTCAAATCAGGGCAAGGCATAGACGTACGTGTTTTTCCTCGGATGGATGTTAAACTGGGCGTCTGGTCTGCTGGTATTTAGTTGGTGAACATTAAAGATCTCATGGTGCCCTTGCAAAGAGTAGCCGAGCTATTGCCAGATCCATGAACCAAATTACAAATTCCTCCTTTAAAACGACAAGGGGGCACTGCATCGGTGGTACCGCCACAACACAGCAGTTGATGCTACCCGCAGACATGGACTGCACAGAATAAGCTTCTATATATTAAAGTACCATCACAAAGTCGTTTTATCTTCTTAGGGTGCTAAACAGCTTCATGTGGGAGTAGTGAGATTGGAAGTTTTGCACTTCACTTAGACTTCCTGAATAAGCAAGAGAAAATAAAGACAATTAAAACTAGATGGTATTCATAGAATACTTACCCTGCGCAGTCAACAGTTTTGGAGATAGAGGTGCAACATTTTTGGGGGGTTTTTTCCAGAGTGATTTCAGAGGTTCAAATTTTTTTCAAAGATGGTGAGTGCACCATGTGACCCATGACGTCATAATTATCATCAAGAAGAAAAAAGAAAATCTACAGGAGCTACCGCTCATATTCTTGAAAAATTTGTGCATCGACTAACAGTTGCAGAGGAAATTTTCTTCTTTTTTCCCCACACTGATCAGAACCAGCATTGCACTTGTCAAATTATGAGTCATAATGAAGGCACCGATGACATAATCATCGGAGTACTTGACAATGAGCAATGTTTTCAATTTTTTCCATTGAGCTGTTTGGGAGATAGAGGCGTAACGTTTTTTCCAAGATGGCATCTTACCACATGACCTATGACGTCATAATTATGAATTATTTAAATAAATAAAAATTATACAGGCAGAGGCACTCCTATGGTACAAATCCGAGTCAATCGGTCTAACAGTTGCCGAGAAAATGGATTTTAAAGATGCAGACACGCACGCGACGCACGCAACCAAATACCTAACCCTGCTTTTCACTTCATGAGCGCTGGTAATAAAAAGATGAAAATATTGGTTCAGCTTTATTTTGCGGACACACTATGCCTTTTTTAATACATAGTCAAGGCTAGTGGAAGATATAGAACGGAATGGACCAGATTACAACAGAACAAGAAAATGGTGGAAAACACACCAACAGAGAAGATAGCGGGGTCACAACGAAGGCATACTTGGTTTTATTTAATTTTTATAGGGGTCAATCAAAAATGGTCATGAATGCTCATCCTTTAGACTTTTTTTTTCTTTTCCAGCAATACAGGGATTAGTGTTGGCCATTATTAGCCCTAACGTTAGCAAAAAGGCAAGCCAAGACGCATATAATAATACACGCTTAATTTTGGCAAAGAACTGACCATCAAATGAATTCCTCGAGCAGGCTCAACCCTCTTCATCACTGTCATTATAGATGAAGACCGTTTGAACAAGTCCACCTGTCGACTTCACTGTAATAAACACCCAATTTACCAAGAAATGTTGCCAAACCTGTCATTCCTTTCAACAATTTCTCTCAACCACGGGTTAGCACAAGGACACAATTCAAGATGGTCAGTACTTGTGCTCATTGGTGTGAAACAGTTTAATTTCATGAAATAGCTCTCGATCTGGTTTGGAATGTTGGCTGTTTTTTTTTTCTTTTTTGGACATTCCTATCAGGCCAAATAGCTCTTGATAAAGATCTCAGGCTCAAAACTTTACGTACCGTGTTGATTTGATCCTCGTCGACAGATGTTACCAATTCGTGCAAAATTGTGCAGAAATCTCCCGATATTTTTTATTCTGCAGAAAATATCACACAGCACGGTCGCACTCTTGTTGTATGGTGCCCACAAACAAAATGGGCACACAAGAGAGAGAGAAGGAGAGAGGAGAGAGAGAGAGAGAGAGAGAGAAGAGAGAAAGAGAGTGAGAGAGAGAGAGTGTTGCGGTGCTGTGTGTGTGTATATGTGTGTATGTGTGTGTTCCCTCCTCTCCATAGATGCCAACCGATGGAGATTGTCCATGCTATTAACATTTTAAATGCTGAGCATCAAGCAAGGAAGCAGCACATCCAATTTTTAAAGCCTTTGGTATGACTGGCCAGGGTTTGAACCGCCAAATATCCCAGACTCGGAGTGGATGCTCTAACCCAGCGGTTCCAAAACTTTTTTGTCCATGACCCAAAAATTTGAAATCACATTTGCCTCGCAACCCAAATGATACTGGTACCTAGTGTACCTATGATAAAAATTGTCAGAGAAAATGCTTTTGACATGAAACTCCCCTCAAAAACTGAGATTTTGAAGGGGGGGGGGGGTTCAAGTTTGGTCACGACCTGGGTTTGGGAACCCCTGCTCTAACCATTACACCACTCAGTCTGGTTCTCAAGTATCTCTCGAGTCCACCATTCTCAAGTATTGAGTCACTCAGTCTCAAGTATAACCAAACAAACTCCAATCGGTTGTTCAAAAAGCATCCCCTGCTGAAGTATCAAAGCAGCAAGTAGCTAAACAGCAATGTTGATTTACTTCCTTCTCTCCTCAGAGCACAGCGGACAAGGCCCAAAAAAATATAAGTGCCCCAACCGGAGGTATAACAATGGGAATGGTTTAGTTTTAACCGTCTGGATCTCTTTCGGTTTGAAAAGTGATGTAATTACAGACAGTGTGGTTCAACATGCTGAATTAACCCCTTGTTTGTGGGGAAAAATGACCTTGTCATTATTTGCATATTTGATGAAATCAGCCCTGTTAATTGTTTACCACTGGGGGTTATACCTTTGTATTTCATTGAAATAGACATGTAGCAATATATCTATGAGGTTATAAAAGCTGGTGGAAGGCGGGTGGGGGGGGGGTGGTTAGGGGGCCAAAAAAAAACAAATACCCCAAATTTTGCAATTTGACCAAAATGAAAAATTTTGTTGCAAACGACCAACAATACATGGTATAAGTGCCAGACAGTTTAAAATGAGACAAGCCGGTAGGCGAATGGCTGCCTCGCTCTAGAGTCTAGATGGACGCTGGCCGACGTGACTAGCCGATATTCATGTACATGCTATCAATCAATTTAGCACAATGAATACGATTATCACAGCCCTCTTAGTTTGCGCCCAGAAACCACCTTGTGAAATTTCAGGCATGTTTCCAAAGAGACTCTAACAAATGGCAGCCCTGGTAATTCCATTTAATCTATTCGCTAAAGATTTTATTTTTTTATATGATGTGTAAGACATTCTCCTTGGGCACAAAACAAACAGCTCCCTCTGAGGTATTGCTTTTTTTGTACAGTCCACATTAAGTACGATGTACGATAAAGTATTTAGCTGTTGCTAAGCAACGGAGGTGTGCATAGCAACCATTCATTTTTGTGTACATGCTAGCCACATTGTACACAATTTCACCCAAGTTTTCATCAAAATCAGACTCTTTCTCTTAGAGATATTCGCAATTAACCGTTTCTGAAATGTTCGACATGTACTCGCCCAAAACCTATCTCCTCCTACAAATATTTTTTGTTGGGGCTGCAAATTGGCATGAAGGGAGCTAGATAGATTGCACACAGAACTCTAAGCTTCGATTTTTTGACCACTTTAAAGGGCCGTTGCTATGCCGTTGCTAGGTCCCGGGGTCCCATATTCGAAAAGATACCCCTACCAGAGGTTTAACAAGCTGCGGCTGTTGCTGCTCTTAGAGCACCCTTATTCCAGACATTTTTCCATCTGTCTGTCTGTCCCGCGGGAAACTTTGGTCAAGCCTTAGGGGCTAAACCACTCAACCGATTCCAATTGAAAATTTGGTAGGTAGGAACCAATATTTCTGGAATCGTGTGCTTTCGAATATGGGACCCCGGGACCTAGCAACGGCATAGCAACGGCCCTTTAAAGTGGTCAAAAAATCGAAGCTTAGAGTTCTGTGTGCAATCTATCTAGCTCCCTTCATGCCAATTTGCAGCCCCAACAAAATATTTGTAGGAGGAGATAGGTTTTGGGCGAGTACATGTCGAACATTTCAGAAACGGTTAATTGCGAATATCTCTAAGAGAAAAGAGTCTGAATTTTTGATGAAACTTGGGTGAAATGTGTACAATGGGCTAGCATGTACACAAAAATGAATGGTTGCTATGCACACCTCCGTTGCTTAGCAACAGCTAAAATACTTTATCGTACATCGTACACTTATTGTGGACTGTACAAAAAAAGCAATACCTCCGAGGGAGCTGTTTGTTTTGTGCCCAAGGAGAAGGTCTTACAGCATCATATAAAAAAATAAAATCTTTAGCGAATAGATAAATGGAATTACCAGGGCTGCCATTGTTAGAGTCTCTTTGGAAACATGCCTGAAATTTTCACAAGGTGGGTTTCTGGCGCAAACTAAGAGGGCTGTGATAATCGTATTCATTGTGCTAAATTGATTGATAGCATGACATGAATATCGGCTAGTCACGTCGGCCAGCGTCCATCTAGATCTAGAGCGGAGCAGCCATGTCGCCTACCGGCTTGTCTCATTTTAACTGTCTGGCACTTATACCATGTATTTTTGGTCGTTTGCAACAAAATTTTCATTTTTTGGTCAAAATGCCCAATTTGGGGTATTTGTTTTTTTTTGGCCCCCTAACCCCCCCCTCCCCCCACCCCCTTCCACCAGCTTTTATAAACCTCATAGATATATTGCTACATGTCTATTTCAATGAAATACAAAGGTATAACCCCAGTGGTAAAACATTAACAGGGCTGATTTCATCAAATATGCAAATAATTTGACAAGGTCATTTTTTCCCCACAAACAAGGGTTAATTCAGCATGTTGAACACACTGTCTGTAATTACATCACTTTTCAAACCGAGAGATCCAGACGGTTAAAACTAAACCATTCCCAACTTGTTATACCTCCGGTTGGGGTGCACTTATATTTTTTTGGGCCTTGTCCGCTGTGCTCTGAGGAGAGAAGGAAGTAATCAACATTGCTGTTTAGCTACTTGCTGCTTTGATACTTCACAGGGGATGCTTTTTGACAACCGATTGGAGGTTTGTTTGGTTATACTTGAGACTTGAGTGGACTCAAATACTTGAGAATGGTGGACTCGAGAGATACTTGAGAACCAGACTGAGTGGTGTAATGGTTAGAGCAGGGGTTCCCAAACCCAGGTCGTGACCCCAAACTTGAACCCCCCCCCCCCTCAAAATCTCAGTTTTTGAGGGAGGTTTCATGTCAAAAGCATTTTCTCTGACAATTTTTATCATAGGTACACTAGGTACAGTATCATTTGGGTTGCGAGGCAAATGTGATTTCAAATTTTTGGGTCATGGACAAAAAAGTTTTGAACCGCTGGGTTAGAGCATCCACTCCGAGTCTGGGATATTGGCGGTGTCAAACCCTGGCCAAGTCATACCAAAGGCTTTAAAAAATTGGATGTGCTGCTTCCTTGCTGATGCTCAGCATTTAAAATGTTAATAGCATGGACAATCTCCATCGGTTGGCATCTATGGAGAGGAGGGAACACCACACATACACACATATACACACACACTGCACCGCACACTCTCCTCTCTCTCTCTCTCTCTCTCTCTCTCTCTCTCTCTCCTCTCTCTCTCTCTCTCTCTCTCTCTCTCTCTCTCTTGTGTGCCCATTTTGTTTGTGGGCCATCCATACAACAAGAGTGCGACCTTGCTGTGTGATATTTCTGCAGGATAAAAAATATCGGGAGATTTCTGCACAATTTTGCACGAATTGGTAACATCTGTCGACGAGGATCAAATCAACACGGTACGTAAAGTTTTGAGCCTGAGATCTTTATCAAGAGCTATTTGGCCTGATAGGAATGTCCAAAAAAGAAAAAAAAACAGCCAACATTCCAAACCAGATCGAGAGCTATTTCATGAAATTAAACTGTTTTCACACCAATGAGCACAAGTACTGACCATCTTGAATTGTGTCCTTGTGCTAACCCGTGGTTGAGAGAAATCTGTTGAAAGGAATGACAGGTTTTGGCAACATTTCTTGGTAAATTGGGTGTTTATTACAGTGAAGTCGACAGGGTGACTTGTTCAAACGGTCTTCATCTATAATGACAGTGATGAAGAGGTTGAGCCTGCTCGAGGAATTCATTTGATGGTCAGTTCTTTGCCAAAATTAAAAGCGTGTATTTTATATGCGTCTTGGCTTGCCTTTTTGCTAACGAGGGCTAATAATGGCCAACACTAATCCCTGTATTTTGCTGGAAAAGAAAAAAAAAAGTCTAAAGGATGAGCATTCATGACCATTTGATTTTGACCCCTATAAAAAATTAAATAAACCAAGTATGCCTTCGTTTGTGACCCCGCTATCTTCTCTGTTGGTGTGTTTTCCACCATTTTCTTGTTCTGTTGTAATCTGGTCCATTCCGTTCTATATCTTCCACTAGCCTTGACTATGTATTAAAAAAGGCAATGGTGTCCGCAAAATAAAGCTGAACCAATATTTTCATCTTTTTATTACCCAGCGCTCATGAAGTGAAAAGCAGGGTAGGTATTTGGTTGCGTGCGTGCGTGCGTGTCTGCATCTTTAAAATCCATTTTCTCGGCAACTGTTAGACCGATTGACTCGGATTTGTACCATAGGAGTGCCTCTGCCTGTATAATTTTATTTATTTAAATAATTCAAAATATGACGTCATAGGTCATGTGGTACAGATGCCATTTGGAAAAACGTTACGCCTCTATCTCCCAAACAGCTCAATGGAAAAAATTGAAACTTGCCATTGTCAAGTACTCCGATTGATTATGTCATCGGTGCCTTCATTATGACTTCAATTTGACAAGTGCAATGCTGGATCTGATCAGTGTGGGGGAAAAAAAGAAGAAAATTTCCTCTGCAACTGTTAGTCTGATGCACAAATTTTTCAGAATAATGAGCGGTAGCTCTCTGTAGATTTCTTTCTTCTTCTTGATGAATTATGACGTCATGGGTCACATGGTGCACTCACCATCTTTGAAAAAAATTGAAACCTCTGAAATCACTCTGGAAAAAACCCCCCCAAAAATGTTGCACCTCTATCTCCAAAACTGTTGACTGCGCAGGGTAAGTATTCTATGAATACCATCTAGTTATTATTGTCTTTATTTTCTCTTTGCTATTCAGGAAGTCTAGTGAAGTGAACAAACTTCCAATCTCAGCTACTCAAAAATGAAGCTGCTCTTGTAGCACCCTAAGAAGATAAAACGACTTTGTGATGGTACTTTAATATATAGAAGCTTATTCTGTGCAGTCCATGTCTGCGGGTAGCATCAACTGCTGTGTTGTGGCGGTACCACCGATGCAGTGCCCCCTTGTCGGTTAAAGAGGAATTTGTAATTTGGTGTCATGGATCTGGCAATAGCTCGGCTACTCTTTTGAAAGGGCACCATGAGATCTTTAATGTCACCAACAAATACCAGCAGACAGACGCCCAGTTTAACATCCATCCGAGGAAAAACACGTACGTCTATGCCTTGCCCTGGGATTTGAAACACCCATGGTAGTTAATAGCTACGTTGAGATTTAAATACAGGCTGGACAGCTCAGATGTGAGTGCGCATACCTCCTAGGCTATCATGCTAGCCCACCCTCTCCCCCCCCCCCCCCGACATAGGCTCATGAAGGGATAAGGACGTTAAGTGTAGTTTTGGTTGGATACCTATTTGTGGAATCATGGTGGTGAAACGACTGACTGTTCTATTAATTGTGAATGAACTTTTTGTTGCAGCAAATGAGCACATTTCAGGAATGTTTAACTGCATTCATAGCCTTGGAAGAATACCAGGCCCCATACTGGTGGTAAATTATTCTGTTTGCAGTAACTTTTTGTATCCCAGCCCTTCCAAAAATAACTCATGCATTGCAGGCTTGGTGCTGCAAAAGACCCTGTGGGATCCTAATGTCCACCACTGATAAAGATTACCATTCGAACTCCTGCATGAGCATCCCTCTGACTGCTGGCAACACTCTTTTAATACAACGCCCCGTTTTCACAATCTGCATATAAACTGTCAACCGATCACTTTGTATTCAATCCTGGCTAGATAGTTCAAAGACATGTACATGACCTCATATCTGTCTTGAGGCCGTGAATGTTGATGGCACAGCACGTACAGATAGCAGAGGTTTAGGCCTTGGGAGGCGCAACAAGTCGTAATTTTGATTTTAGTTTTAACCCCGTGCGTGTAAAGTCAGCAGTGTGGTTGAGCAATATTCTTCACATCTGTCTACAAACGGCAGTTTATGATCGAGGGACAACTTGATTTTAGTTGTATTTTGAACACAAATCGGAAAACAAACTGCCGTTTAACATACTTTAGCTCTGAATTTGTCCCGATCATGTTGTGCAGAGCAGAGTTGAGAATATTTTTATTCTGCCTGTGTGGTAGTCAACCAAAAATTAAAAATCGTTCCAAACATGAAGCTTTGTTGTTGTTCTTTTTAAGGCGTAATAAGGACACAAATGGTTACGAAGAATTATTGTAAAGTGTAAATAAGGTGATGTATAAAAATGCATCGACAGCAGTAAACTTCTCAATTTTTTTTTCTCTACGGCCTTTAAAAATCTTGTTTTATTTCAATTGAATTATATACTTGAACACTATAGCACAAATCGCCTTTTTAGCCCTTTCAAAACCCTTCCATTTAACAGTACTGGACAAAATATTACGGCATTTAATGTCATGACCAATCAAATTTTCTGCTCGTAGACCCTAGCCTTAATCCTTGTTTCCAGTGTGCTTGGAGTCAGGTGTTCCATGGACTTTCCAGTTAAAATATATTTTTTTATCCGTTATCATTGCTTTTGAGACTGTTGGCTAATGATTTAATATTTTAAATCGCAATTCGTGCTTGCTTATTTTAAATGCTAAAAAAAACGAACGACTGAACCAATTTTGTATGTTGCCTAGAGGTACTCCAAGTATGGTTTCTATTGGGTCAGGTATGGGAGCATGTGCCAGCGCAGTGCGTCTGTGTCCACTTTCTGCCGTACTCAAGGGCCTCTGTCTGGCACCCTCAGGCAGATGCTGACCATTCCCATCTCCTTGAGATGTTGATCAATCTGCTGCAACCATGAGACACGTGGTCGGCCCATCGGCCTCCTCCATCCCTCACTGAGAGAATTTTGGTGAGCATGATTAGTGTCAGGAAAACGAGCCACATGTCCAACCAGCCCGCAAGCTTGCGCTCACGGACTACGCAGTAACAAATCTCAATTTGATCTCAGCAACCGCTCGTTGGGCACAAAGTCCGACCAGCGATAGCCAAGGATTCTCCGAAAAGAGATCTGGAACCAAAGGAATTAAGTCTCCATCTCAGATCCCTGGTCAGAGTCCAAGTCTCACATCCATAGAGCAAGACTGAAGCACCAATGACCTGAAGACTCAGACTTTTTTCCTCTGCACAGGTACTGACTGCCATACCCCATGATCCAGTGAATCTATAATTCCTCAGGCCTGACACAGACGTCTTATTGACTTCTGGCTCACAGCCAGCAGACATGAATATCACTGCCAAGGTAAGTGAATCTCTCTGTGACCTCACCATCCTCACGACAATAGTTAGACAGGATAGCAGCATCCAGATGTCATTGAAAGCCTGGGTCTTTCGTTTTGACCGTCAGGAAATCCGTAATCCCAGTGGCTCCGACTCCTCATTCAGCACCTCGAGGGCCCCCAAAAGGATATCCAAAGTCTCCGCAAAGATGTCTGCATCATCTGCGAAATCAAGGTCAGAGATCTTGACAATTCCCAAACGATGCACCGCAAACTTGATCTCTCCGACATCCTCTCCAGAATCCAGTCCATACAAGTGCTGAAAAGTGTAGTAATAATAATAATAATGAGAACTGCCCTTTATAACCGCTGACAGTGATGACAGTACCAAGACGTCCTGCTTTGATACAACCCGGGGAAAGTTATTGGGGTCCAGGTGGGTGGGGGTGCTCGACCCAACCCCACTTTGATCAGACACGTGATCCATGAAGTCCTCCTTTATAAAAATTGAATTCAAGAATGGGATAAAAACAAAATTTCTTTGGAGTCATCAGAAAAAACCCGAAAAAGCAAGCTGGAGTCATCAGGAGAACCTGCAATGGATTCGGGTCAGTTGCATAAAAATGCCATCATCCTAAAAGAAAGATTCCTCTTGAGGTACATTGATTCTTAGCGAAGGATTCATTGAAGGGCTGTTGGAAAAAAACAACCTTTGGAAATCCTCAAGTCAGGAATTTCCTTAAAGGTGAGGAAATCCATAGGAGGCCGTTGCTAACAACCAATCAGATTAGAAATGGGAAGAGGTGTCGAAAGCAGGATGGCGGCAAAGTGATGTACAAACTGGCTTCAGGAAGACATAAGTGCTGGTGGAGGCTTTTCTCAAGCGCAAGAGAGAATACCTTGTATAGTTGTTGAAGTACTTTATGTTTAATTGCGCACTATCACCATAAATAGTGTATAATTGTGAAGAATCCCCTCCATTTGGGTAAGACCTGGGTCCACAGGGTAAGCCGTGACTCCCCTGAGTCTAACAAGGCCTCACATGTCTCTATGATGCGGGATTGATGAGTTATGGACTGAGTAACAGCCGCATTCAATCTATTATGTATGCATTGACCCTTTTTCCTGGGGTCATCATTGGGAGCTAAATGGCCTGAAACAAAGAATAAGGGAGTGGGGGAGCGGGTGGGGGTGTTCAGCTGCTACTACTCTATCCTCAAACCCATCCAGGTGCAACCAAGTGAGCCCTTTTTTTTTTGTAACTTTCACGAAAATTGAAAGAAACCAGACTCAAAAAGTAAACAATTCTGGCTGTCAGACATGTTTCCAATCAGGTTAAAATGTGAAACATATTTCCTGTGACGTTCACGATTGATGAAGCAGTTCAAGAGAATTTTATTCAATCCATTATTGCTGCCAGACCATGTGACCTATTAATTATTCGTAAACATCCTGGTATCCCAAGGCTTGGGGAACATGTGGGTGGGTGAAGTGTCATCTCGATCTGTCAAGTCGTTCTGGAGGCGATTTTTTTTATTTTTTTATTTTTATTTTTTTTAAATAGGTTTATTCTTCAAAAAAAAAATCAGCTTCCAAAACCATGTGACCTATGACTTCAGAGGTGAGAACTTTTTTGTTCTCATGGACAGGTGATCTATACCTGTAAAGTTTTGCCTCGATCTGTGCGCCGTTTCAGAGAATAATTTTTGAAGGATTTTAATGTTAAAAAATAATTAAAATATGGCTGCCAAACCACGGGCCGTCATCAATTCTCCCCTCCCCACCCCTCATACAATTTAGCCTAGTTGACCCTCAAATTTTTCATACTAATCAGAATAAAGCATTTGAGGCATGCAATTCTGATGTCATAATGAAGGTACCTATGATGACATCAAAAATCACACTCGTTTCCCATGGGGATACTTCACATAGTTGCCAAGTTTAAATTTTTCCATGGAGCGGTTTCAGAGATGGAGGTCCAAAGTTTTTTGCTTTTGTCCAACATTGCTCCCACATCATATGACCTATGACATAATTATCATTAAAACATTCTGCAGGAGTAATTGCACCAATGGTGAAAATTTCATGCATTTGGATAAGCGGTTGCAGAGAAATGAATATAGAAAGGATTCAATCCACAAAATTGGGGGAAAAAAAAAATGTGGAAGAAACAGAAGAATAATTGCGAGGTTACTCGGCCTGTAAGGCTTGGTACCATATATGGGTTCCCTTATAAAGGATAGGCCATTCGGCCTATCAAATTTGTGCAATGGTTCCCATTCTTTGGTTGTATGTCTGTCTGCCCTCTATCTCTTATTTTTATATACTAAAGCATAATTTTTCCAAATCTTTGGTATGACACTGCCAGGGTCAGGTTCGAACTGCCGACCCCCAGATTCCAAAAAATATACTTTCACTTACTTTGCCAGTGCACGTTTTGGTTATCGCAAGTAATGCATTTTGGAATGTTTTGACAACAGTGAATTTTCACCGAAATTGGCATCGAGACAACGAGTGTAATAGCTGTGCATGATTTGTATTTGCATGGAAAATCGGGCCCTATAAATGGGGAGCAAACAGTGGGTGCAAGTTGACATTTTGTAAAACACTGGTCAGATCAAAACTTGTCAATATTTATTCTTGCACAAGCTGAGCTTGCAGTTAAGTTGGTGCTGTGGCAATGTTTTTGTGAGCCCTTTACCTTGCTTTTGTTATCTTGGCAAGCAAGACTTGCCTTGAGATGAGTGGTGCATGAAGTCATGCTTGCTTGGTTGGGTTGAAACCGACTATCATTTGTGAGGCTTTGCTGCAGATGTCATGTTCAAAGGGATGCGGTTGGTGGTTTGCTGTTTTTGAACGGAACTGCAGAGAGGCAAAGATGATTGGGATTTGGATAGATTTTAACCAAAAAAAAAAAGAGAAATGAGTGTCTGTAATCTATCACAGTTTTGCTGAATTTTCATTGTTTGACAGAATTGAGTGAATGGATTGGTATTTTAAGTTGGTGCTCTTTAACGCTTCAAGAACTGGATCTTTAAAACAATATGGCATCATTTTTGTTTAGATCGAAGTGAAATACAATATTTGTCATAATGGCATTTCCCTTCGACCTTCTTTTCTGCAGGGAAGCTGATACCTTAATGGCTTTCAAACGCTTTGTTTTTGCTCTCAGCTGATTCGCCGGAAGTTGGATGTTCCGGGAGATGCCCCTTGCTCTGACGAGCCGCATTTGACACGGATGCCTCACTGTGGTGGATCTGATTGCTCTGCGGTGTGGTAGTACCCTCGGCAGGGGTGTACGTACTCGCAGGGCAGTGGCACGTGACTATACCGCCCTGCCATCGTACTGTCATTCCTCATCGCTGCAGTAAACCTCAATCCTTGCAGGAGTATGCTATGCAGAGTTTGGTGCCGTGCGCCTGGTGCTGGTTCGGCGTACCTCTACAGCTACCTGCAGTGGGGGAGTTTTTGGCCTTTGTCACTGGTTTGGACACTCATCTTGTCGTATGTTATTGGTGAGTACCATAACCTCACCTTCCTGCACTTATTCTTTATTTTTGTCCATTACACTGTCTTGTATCTTTGCATTGCAAAGTTGGCCAATGTTTCCAATCTCACCACCAGTAAGATGGCAATCCTTTATGCCCTTCTTTGTGACAGCCAATGTGTCATCGTCTATGAGCCAGACACAAAATTTCATCAATTGGTACCACCTGGGGTCGCAAATTCTCACTATGCTTTTTTTTGAAAGCCCCATATCCATCCATTCATGAAAAAAATCTTTGAAAGCAATCGGGATTCACAGCTTAGTGGTAGCAATCGCCTCTTAAAGACGGACACCCAAGTCCAAACTGAGGGACCAGATTTTGGAGTAGGGAAATGTAAAGTTGAATAACTTTGCAAACTGTTGGAATTTTTTTTTCTTTACCCTCTATGTTTGCCGATCCAAATTCAACATTCACCTCATGATTTTTAGTCTCGTGGAGGATCTCTAAGTCTTACTCACGTTGTTGTTCTTGTGGACTTTTTTGTTTCACAGCCTACAGTTTTCATCGAAACTTCCTGAAATTGGCGTATATATGTAAAAATACCCTGCGCAGACAGTAACGATCTCCGATTTGAAATTCCTCCTAGAAAAAAAAGTTATGACGTCAAATATCTCCGCTAATGGAAATCTCCTAAAACATTATCTCCGAAACTAGGCAAGCTTTTTTGAATTCTGTTTGCGGGAATCGAACAGGGCATCAGCAGAGATGAATTACCGCACATATGATGCATCACTATGACGTCATATCAATTTTTATGATGTCATTCCTATTTTTTGACATTTTTAGATCCTCGTGGAGGATCTCAAGTCTTACTCACGTTGTTCTTCTTGTGGACTTTTTAGATCCTCGTGGAGGATCTCCAAGTCTTACTCATGTTGTTGTTCTTGTGGACTTTTTTTGTTTCACAGCCTACAGTTTTCATCCAAACTTCCTGAAACTTGGCGTATATATGTAAAAAATACCGCTGCGCAGACAGTAACGATTTCCGATTTTGAAAATTCCTCCTAGAAAAAAAGTTATGACGTCAAAATATCTCCGCTAATGGAAATCGCCTAAAACATTATGTCCGAAACTAGGCCAAGCTTTTTGAATTCTGTTTGCGGAATCGAACAGGGCATTAGCAGAGATTAATTACCGCACATATGATACATCACGATGATGTCATATCAATTTTTATGACGTCATTCCTATTTTTTGACATTTTTTGTTCACAACCCAGAGTTTTCATCGGATCTTCGTGAAACTTGCCATGTATACGCAGAAAGCCCATGCGCAGGCAGTAACCATCTCCGATTTTGGAAATTCTTCCTAGAAAAAGTTGACGTCATAATATCACCGCTAATGGAAATCGCCTATACTATTATCTCTCGAAACTAGGCAAGCTGTTTGAATTTTGTTTGCGGGAATCAAAGCCGGGCATTAGCACAGATAATTTATCGCAAACCTGATACATCACAATGACGTCATATTCGTTTTTATGACGTCATCATTAGAGGACGAGGATCTTAGCTCATTCGAGCTTGTTTTTTTCAACCTTTCCTTTACTTGTGCAATCTTTCTCAAAAATATATAATAATAAATAAAATAAAACGGTCTCTTATGCTTTCTACTTCTTCTTTCACGCGTGTGGTTCTCATTACTGTATCATAATTCACTCCTTTTCTATTTCAACAAACTGCTCTCAATTCGACCTTTCCTTCATACCTTGTCTAAAAAGTCAACTGGTACAGCGTTTCTTCTCTCCATCTATCTATAATTCCAGCATCTGTCTGTCTGTCTGTCTGTCTGTCTGTCTGTGACCGCCGTTTCTCGACGACCGCCGGTCCGATCGATTGAAACTTGCCAGGAAATATTCGGGGACCCGCGGATGTGCCTTTTCGAGGTTTGATATCGACGACGAGCGGTTCCCAGTTACGGCCATTTTACTGCTTTTTCAGTGTTGAAAGGGTATATTATGGCAGCTGAAGGTGTCGTTCCACCTTCTCACCTTATCATGCCAATTTTTCTTCAGAATAATGATAACAGCATCTTAATAATAATAGCACAATAATTGGCAGTACACAATAATAGCACAATAATTGAATAAAAAAGAATAACGTGATACAATGACCAATGTCTGTCAACCAATAACGACCTATATATTGTCTGTTAATCAGACAGGACACGAGTGACTATGATGTCACAAAATGCTTTCTTCTTCGGATTGAAACTATGCCAGGAATATGCCGGAGTGCCCCGCAGGATGTGCCTTTTTCGAGGTTTGTATCATCGGAAGAACTGCGGTTCCCAAAGTACGGCCTTATCTGTCGACATGCACAGACACCGTGCTATGGACGTGACGAATGACGTCACAATATGCTTTATGTTTATTTATGCTATTATTTTATTTAATTTTTTTTGCTCGATTGACCGTACCGAATCTGATTCAAACTTGCAAGAATATTGCTGGGATACTCTTTCGTCGGATGTGCCTTTTCAAGGTTTGATATCCAATCGATAAGCAGTTCACCAAGTATCGGCCATTTATCTGTCGACAATGACAAGACACGATGCTATGATTGTCACAATTGAATGTTTAATTATTTTTATTAATTTTTTTTTTTGCACGATGTGACAGTCCCGATCTGATGAATCTTGCCAGGAATAATTGCTGGGGTGGACCCGCGGAATGTGCTTTTTCGAGTTTGAATTAATCGGACGAGCGGTTCCCAATTACGGCCAATTTTCTGTCGACCAAATATCTGCGAGAGAGGGGGACGGGAGAGGGGGGATGAGAGTGGGGGAGAGAGGAGGGGCGAGAGGGGAGAGAGGGTGGAGAGAGGGAAGGCGACCGAGACTGAGGGAGAAGAAGGGGGGCGACAAGGAGAGGGTGGTGGAGTGGGACGGAGAGAGAGAGGGGAGTGCAGTGGGGGAAGAGAGAGGGCGAGCAGACTAGGGGTGAGAGGAGGGCAAGAGAGGGGGGAGAGGAGGCGGGGTGAAGGAGGGGGGCTCACAATTCAGAGGATGGGGGCGAGAGAGGGGTGGGAGAGTGGGCGAGAGAGGGGGGGAGAGAGGAGGGCGAGGCGAGGGGGGGCGAGAAGAGGGGCGTCACAATGACGCTGGGACCTGAGTTAATGTTTCCCAGGTGCTTTCCCAAGTTATGCACATATTATGAATACGGTTGGTCCGATCTAATTGAGAGATAATTAGCCCGCAAATTCTCAGTCGTTCGTTTACGGCACATACGGCCTCCGCCCCTACGGGCCCGTACTAGTTCTCTTAATTCCCAGCCTTTTATTGCATCTATCAAGAAAATGTCTTTTAATTCATCTCTTAACGACGTAAAAATAACAAAACCCCAGTTTGCTATGAATGTTCGCTTTTCTTCATCATTCTTTTTTTTTTTTTTCTTTTTTTTTTTTTTTACTTTTTTACTTCAGTGCAATTCCACCCCATCGCGCCCTCCCTCTCAAAGGCAAACCATGCAACACTCTTCCAACTCCAAGGTTCTCTCAACACTCCTCCCTCATTCTCCCCATATCACCCTTTCCCTCCAATTCACCCTCATCCCCTTTCGAAGTTGCCCTCTCACATCCCCAAATAGCTGCCTCTTCCCTGCCACTCTCTCCTCATCTCATCAACTCCCACTCCTCAAAATCCTCAACTGCCTCTGACCCCCTTATTACTCCCCACTGTACCTCAACCCAAACCAACAGAGCTTCTTCTCCTCCTCCAATCCGGCCCTTCCCCCTAGCATCTTCTGCAATCCCCCACACTTTTCAATATAACTCACTTACCTCCTCCTCTCCTCCTTGTCCTACCCCCGCCTCATCTCCCCTGCACCCAAAGCCTCCTCACCCTCCCTCTTCCTTAACGGTGTGGACCCTCAAACATCCGGGGCCTTCGCTCAAAACTGACAGATTGTCTCCATACAGGTTGCCGACTGACAAACCAGACATGATCTTCGCTTAACAAACTTTCCACTTCAAGAGTCCTGATCAACTAGTAATCTCTACCTGGTTACTCCCTCCTCGGGTATGACAGCCTGACCTCCGTCCTGGAGAGAAGTTGCTCTCTTCATCAAGACTCTATTCTCACTCTCCATTGCCACTGCCCTCACTCCCACACTCCCTAGGAATACTCTGGTTAGACACTTCCCCTCCAACTCCTACCTCAGTTTATATGTGGTTGTACTGTCCACCATAGCCTGGTGTTTGGCTTAGCGGTTAGTGTGGTGGGCTGGGATCGCAGGGTCCTGAGTTCAAATCCCGACTCATGTTTGAATTAATTACCAGGTGGGTTGACTTCTGCCCTGTATCCTCCTAAGGTTGGCCAAATTGAGTGCCAGCTTGCTGGTATCGTGTTCGCGAGTGGCGACCCGTCCAGATTGTGTCCAATAGCCAAGAAGGACTGCTTAGGCAGCATCAACGCTCTGCACAGAGTATGGTACCCGATGGATGATGGTGGCTTGGGATTTCGGGTCCTGAGTTCGAGCCCTGTTTGCTGCTGACTAAACACCAGGGTGGTTGGACTCAGCCTGTCATCCTTCCGAGGTCGGTAAGAATATGAGCACCATTGACTGGTAATAGAAGGGCAACTGATCAGCGTCAAATCCGTGCTCTAACCAATGATTGTCAACAGCAAGCACAAAAGCGAGCACGAGCAGCACTGTCCACCAAACAGTGATGATCCATTTCCAACTCACAGTCCGAAAACATTGGACCCAACTTCTATCCTCTTCATCCGAACTCTCGTTTCCTCATAAGTGCGGGGGAGAACAAGTATTTGATACAACTCGCCGATGTTTGCAGGTTTTCCCACTTTCAAAGCAAGTAGAGTCTGTAATTTTAATCATAGGTACACCTTCAACTGTAAAGACGGAAATCTAAACAAAATCCTGAATCACATTGTATGATTTTAAATAATTATTGCATTTTATTGCATGAAATAGTATTTGATACATCAGAAAAACAAGGAAACTTAAATATTTGGTACAAAAACCTTTTTTGCAATTACAGAAGATCAGACGTTTCCTGTAGTTCTTAACCAGGTTTGCACGACTGCAGCACGGATTTTGGCCACCCACTCCTCCATACAGAATCTTTCTCCAGAATACTTCAGGTTTCGGGGCTGTCGCTGGGCACCAGACGTTTCAGCTCCCTCCAAAGATTTTCTATTGGTTCAGGTCTGGAGACGGCTAGGCCACTCCTAGGACCTTGAGATGCTTTACGGAGCCATCTCCTTAAGTTGCCGCTGGCTGTGGTGTTCGGGTCGTTGTCATGCTGGAAGACCCAGCCACGCCCCACTTCAATGCCTGTTGGAAGGAGGTGTTTGGCCAAGCATCTCACGATACATGGCCCAATCCTCTCCCCTCAAATACAGGTGGCAGTCGTCCCTGTCCCCGTTTGCAGAAAGCATCCCCAAAGAATCGATGTTTCCACTTCCATGCTTCACGCGTTGGGATGGTGTTCTTGGAGTGTACTCATCCTTCTTCTTTTCTCCAAACACAGGACGAGTGGAGTTTAACCAAAAAGCTTCTATTTTTGGTCTCATCAGACCACATGACTTTCTACCATTCCTCCTCTGGATCATTCACAGTGGTCATAATGGCAAACTTAGACGCGGCCTTGGACATCGCCTGGCTGAGCAGGGGACCTTCGCGTGCGCTGCAGGATTTTAATCCATGACGGCCGTAGTGTGTTAACTTATGGTTTTTCTTTGATACTGTGGTCCCAAGCTCTCCTTCAGAGTCATTGACCACTCCTGCCCGTGTTGTTTCTGGCTATCCCTCACTTTACTCATGATCATTAGGCTCCACGAGGTGAGATCTTTGCATAGAGCCCAGACCGAGGAGGATTGAATGTTATTCTTGTGAACTTCTTCCATTTTCTAATATTGCACCAACAGTTTGCTTCCTCTACACAAGCTGCTTGCTATTGTCCTGTAGCCCATTTCCCAGCCTGTGCAATCACAAATTTTGTCCCTGGATTCCTTAGACAGCTCTCTGTCTTGCCCATTGTGGAGAGGTTGGAGTCTGAATTGATTGCAGTGTGACAGCTGTCTTTTATGCAAGATAAGGAGTTCAACAGTAACGGTATTAATACAGGTAATGAGTGGAGAAATGGAGGGCTTCTTAAGGAAAACTTAAAACAGTCTGTGAGAGCCGGAATTCTTACTGTTGGTAGTATCAAATACTATTTTCATGCAATAAATACAAATAAATTAATTTTAAAATCATACAATTGTGATTTTAGGATTTTGTTTTATGATCCGTCTTTCACAGTTGAAGTGTACCCTATGATAAAATTACAGACCTCTACGTGCCTTTGTTAAAGTGGAAAAACCTGCCAAAAATCGGCAGTGTATCAAATCTTGTTCCCCACTGTATTGCGACTTCATGTCATCATGCTAGTTGGCTGTGTGTTGGACCTCTCACCATGTCATGTCACTTCAGCATAGGACTTCTGCACTCATTGGACTGGACTCAATCTGTCAACTTCCTTCCCGGATCTCAACAACAGTAACTCATCTCTTCTGATCTGATTTGAAAATTTTTCCCTGAAAATATCTGCTGTTCTTCCTCGTGCTTCCCTATCGGTTCATCTGACTACCATGCTGGTTCAAAAGGTAGACAACGTCTTCTGGTTGTTATAGAGAACCACGTCAGTGCCGTCAAGTCTGGCATTTCACTCAGGCTTGCCTTCAAACAAAGCCATCAAAAACTTCTAGACTTGTCTCCCATCGCTACTTCTCCAACAATTAAACTCGTCCTTTGGGAATTCTTTCAAGAAACTTGCTCTCTCTCATCACAGATTTATACCCTCGTCTTCAGTTGTCCTACTCTTTCCTCCCGCCCGTGTGTTCACTGAAAGTTGTGGTGAGCAGTTGTCCTAAACAAACTTGCCTATTGCCTCATGGAAAGCCAAATCTAACTGAGGATAATCTCAGGTTCCTTCTAAAGCTAAGGAACATATGTCTACCCTCATGAGAGCCAGAAAACAACAACCTTTCTAATCTCTCAAGTCTGAACTCTCAAACCTCTCTCCCTCCTCCAAATCCCTAGTGGCATATCGAATCAAATCTGTTTCTGGTGTTGCTTCCCCTCCCTTACCTCAAATGGTCGTTGGCTGCTGACAACCCCATGTGAAAAGGCTGAAATGCCAAAACTCCAATGTTTTGCATCTTAAACTTGTGTTCGAACTCATCGCTTTCTGTACCACCTTACCCAGTCACACACAAGCCTGTCCTGGACTCTGTGTCCTTTTCTTTGACAAAGTGGAGAGCCTCACTTGTCAACCTCGACAAAGATTCTGCAACCGGCTCCAGACGGCATTCAGCCCAATGTGTTCCCTTAAAACCTGCTCTCTCTGACCTCTCCTGTTCATTTACCCTCTCATTCTCAAGGGTCATCTCCATCTCCTAAATCAGACATAACTGCCCTCAAAAAAGGTGCAAAAACGATCCCTGCAACAAGCAGACCATCGGCCTTCTCCCAATCAACAAGTTATGGATCCATCATACGCTTCAGGACATTAAACCTTTCCTTTCTTCCCAATGGCTGAATTCCGATCATTCATTTGGTTTCAGACAAGTCACTCAACCCTGGAATGCTGCTTCTCCTCTCCAAACAATGGATGACAGTACTCAATGCCAGACATGAATCAGAGCCAATCTCCTCGACAAATCGCGTGCTTTCGATACAGTCTGGCAACCCAGCCCTGCTCACCAAATCTCTCTTCCTATGGTATCCAGGCCATCTCTACTCATCGCTTCACAGACTTCCTCTCCTGTCGCAGCCAATAGCGCTGCCCCTAAATGGAGTTCTCTCATCCCCTCTCTTGTTCCAGGCGAGTTCCTAAGCAGTGTTCTGGGCCCTTTCTTTTTCTGGTTTCATCATGATCTCTCCAACTCTGGTAAAATCCTCTTTATCTCTTTTGCTGTTATCCACTCTCTGCCTACCATCTGTCATACCCAGACCGACAAGCAGCAGCTCTTCGCTCTCTGCAGATCGGATAAAATCACAAACTGTCCAACACGTGGAACATGTCTTTCAATCCTGGGAAATCACACACACATCGCTCTTCTCAAAGGACCGCCCGCAAACCCTTTCCATCTTACTCCTTCTCAAACAATAATCTCAAGGTTCAGTCACTCAACCTATTGGTCTCACTCTCACCATGATACTCTCTTGGGTAAACAAGCTACAATTTCAAGTTGCCTCCAAAGCCGGATCTGACTGCGCATCCTCCGTCATGGCAAAGATCCTTCTTGGCAACGCTGAACTCCTATCGCAGCTTGAGTACTGCCTCCCCGCTAGGCTGGGCTTCTCGCCTCATGTCTGTCCTTGCTCGGCGGATAGCGCTGTGGGAACCAAGGTTTCAAGATCATGGAATCTCTTGGCAATGAAAGCGATTCTATGGGCCTATCACTCGCTAAAGGCCAGTCACCCTGACGTTTAGAGTATCGACTTTTGAAAATTGTCTAAAACGCTGGCACTACGTTGATAGTTAGTGGTAATTTTGATAACATTGAAAGCACGCTGGAAAACACTACCATACGTCGTTGCACGCTGGCTTTAAAAGTTGTACTTTTGGTCTGTCCTCAAATTTTTGCATGCTTGAAATTCACAGTTATGGCCGGCGTATGACTCACACGGTTCCACTTACGCTGGCCATAAGTTTAGCACGTGTATGCGATCGTGACAGACGTCAACTACATGTTACTTGTAAGTTAATCATAAAGTTGAGACACGCCGAGGGTAATGTTAGCGTACCCGACACTATTTCCTAGCCTATGAGTAAGATTTTAGCACGTTACGCATCGTTGACACACGTTTACTTTTAAGTGTACTCATACCTGATAAAAGACGTCGTTATTAAGCTTAGCGTGCCTGAAACATTATTTATAACCTATCAGTGACAGTTGCTACACACGCTAACCGATCGTTGACACACTTCGAACACTCCTTGCTGAGAAAGGTTACTTATACGTCGAATCATGCTGAGTTTATGTTGTGGCAAAAGAGGCTTTTAATCTAACTCATGAGTGACGTGCTTTGCACCTGTTGTACGTGCACCTCCGCCGCAATGGCGTATGTAGACGTATTTGACGTTTACCGGACGACTACAGAAATTAATGAACGAGTTCCCAACCTACAAACAGATAATGTGTAAAATGGCAGCGGATTAGGAATGGATAATAAAAGGTTTCACAGGAGGGACCCGTCAGTGTTGCAGACACATAGGAGTACATGTCCAACATCTACGAGAGATGGAGTATCGGCAACGATGACACTACAATACTACTTCCTCCACTATCAGCATCCCTCATCGATTGCACTGCAACCAGTTGCTGCCATGAGAACCGAGAGAAGAAGGACGAACGGAGGAGAAGGTACTGTGTGACCATGATCGGGACTTTGATTTGCACGATAAGACACCACGTTGATTTGCCACCGATAAGAAGAACACGTGTAAGTACAATTCAGATTGTTTGCGCAAGCGTCTATTTCAATAATGGAGTTTGAGCGATTTAGCACGTTGAATAGCAAACGCTCAAAATTTCGAGCGCCACGTCAAAAAACAAAAGGCGAGTGACAGCAATTTAACGTTCATTGTAACAATTAAAATAGTGAGGGACGTTTAAAAGTCGTTGAGTGAAAAAAATCCAATTGTTAGCGGCAAGGTCTACTTCAATAGTGGAGTTGCAGCCATTTAAATCTTGAGTGAGCAGCCTATGAATTAGCAAACCCCACTCACTAGCAAAGTATAAACGCCGCACGATATGGAATAATTAGGCTATCGTGGGCCATAGTTGTGACACGGCTAACACGATAATATTTCGTTTGCGTCTATAACCGATTATAAGGTACGAGCGCTTCTATGACATTATAGTACCTTGAGCATTTGTCCAACTCGATGAATACCCTAAACATAAAACAAGCCATAGCTCATTGTTGAAAAAACCCAAAAAAAATAGCCGCGAAGAACTTCGAACAATGGCAAAGAGTCTCCCTACCGTGACACGCGGACGCAAGGAGGATCCATCATCACCCACACCTCCCCATCACACTCCACCTACTACTGCCAACATGAAAACAAACTTACTACTAATACTGATACTGATACTGTTTACTGCTGACATGGACAATCGACTCAAAAAGTGAGTCGAAAACACTGATGGGTTCCCCCTTGTGAGACCAATTTTTAGTATACTAATTCCCCAAAACGCTGGAACACGTCATTATATGGCAGTTGTAAGCTTAGAAACACGTTTCATTAGTTTTTTTTTGACCGGAAGACGTACAATGGAATACGTCTACATACGTCAATGAGCGTTGGGACCTACGTAAAGAATTGCGTTCAAAGGCACGTCAAACATAAGTTAGAAATTAAGTTTCGCGTAAAAAAACATTACCGCGACAGTGTTATCGACTTATGAGTAGCTTACAAGTAGCCTTTGTCGACGCTGTGTAAGCCCGTCCAGCATATCGTGTGTACAAACTTATTCCCATCGGCATGCGGAACGTTGTTCATACGCCAGTACGTCGTAAAATTGAACATGTTTAAAATACTTGACGTACTCCACTACTACGACGTATGATAGCGTACTTTAGCGTTCTATTCACGTATACCAAACTACCAAATAACCGATCGACGTCGCCGCCTGCGTTTAGACACATTTTTCTTATGTCGGCATACGCTGGCAAGGTCGCCAAGGTGTTGACTGCGATGTTGAAACTTCCATTTCTGCGCGCGTATGAGTGAATCATTGTGCTCAGCTTTTAATAGGCTACGTCACGTCATCGTCGCGATACGTGCAGCGCGCCTAGCATAGTTGGACTATCGTTGGGCATAGGTTGTGTAGGCCGACAACAGGTTCAGCATTCGTTGTAAAGTTAGCCTATAACACAAACGAAACGTTCTGTGTCCGTTACTAATACGTTATATATACATAAGACCAAGCGTTATGAATACGTCACATCCGAAGTCTTTTTAAAAAAAAACATCAAAGTTCAACGTAAGCCCAGCGTACAACATTTAATTACGTTGCCATCCGCTGGCTAAAACGTAAAGTGTGACTGCGGACCTTAACGCGACAGGTCGTCGGCATCTAGATCTTTTCCACCTCGTTTTGTCTTGCACCCTCTCGTAGCTCCTCTCTGTGCTTTACCACTCGCTCCCCTCCCCAGCTATCTGCGCAACAACACAGCCACTCAGCACCACTACCCCTCTAGTGAAAAACCACACCCAAATACAACCACTGTCTCACCATAGAGCACCACTATCATTAGACCTTAAAAGTAGAATCTCTAAGTGAAAATCGCTCTCCTCCGTG
>CM068967.1:54623439-54639532 GCA_035128595.1 Eptatretus atami
CTGGGCGGGCAGTAGATTCGTAACAATATCAAGGTAGACTTTCAAACCCCGGATATCAAAAAATAGGGGCAATACCCCTGGTAGTGGCTGGATAAGAAAACCAAAGAACCACTAGTTGGCATGGATGGCCCATAAAATACGTAACGGAGAAGGTAAATACCCAATTACCGATGGTTTTTTTTATTTTTAAAATAGTGCAAACAAACTTTGGTACATCACAGGTGATGAAGGTTGTGGTTAAGTTTCATCAAAATTGTACATGTAGTTTCAAAGAAGTTACAAATATTTGTGGACAGGTGGACGGATGATGTGCCATCCCATAAGCTTCCCAGAACTACATTCCAGGTGAGCTAAAAACCCAACAATAAAGTGTTCTTGAATTTGCGACGACGCAACCAATCTGCGAGAATGAAAGAGGGCACCAGTGAGGGGAATACCTTGCAGAAAGAAGTGAAGGTCTTCTTTGTACGTGTACTCAGCTACATTAGGAAGAAAGTACCTGTCGCTGACCGGCTCATTTTAAATGCTGTCGTTATCGACACAGAAATCAGACCAACAGCCTCAACTACACATCTGCTGGACCTGCAGGAGCAGAAGCAATCAGCTGTGGTTCCAGAAAGCCATAGGGATGGAGTTTTGCTCATACCAGGCTGTCACTGCATCTGATATACCAAAGCAGGTGAGTCGATGGACATTGGACAACCATGGAGCAGCTACGTTATGCTGCCGTAGATTAAACAGCCTATCCAACATGCTTCCGACTAGCCAAACATGTACTACCGTTTCCACACAGCAGAGGTGGATACTTTTCGATCCGGTAGGTCTCAGTTTCATCTCCTGAAACCCACCCAAGTGTGGAGATAGTGGCCAACAGCCACACACACTCTGAGACCTGGGAGGGCTCCATTCCACATTCTGAAACCAACATATACTGCGAGACCCTCTTCAGCATCATGAGCATCTACAATGTCCCATGCTGAGCTTTCATGCTGTTGAAGCAGTTACCAGGCTATGATCCTGGTTGAATTGCCACTATGAATCAGGAAGTCAGGGCAGAGATTTGCAATTTGTTGATGGTTCCAGCGATAGCTCATAGATTATTCGCAAAGGACACCGTGGGATCTTTAATGTGCACCAACTCATGCCAGAAGCGATACGTCTGTTAAACATCTATCCAAGGGACAGCAGACACTGATGAATCTCCATGCCTGTGAAACACCAGTACGACAGCTTACAGCTGTGTCGGGATTCAAACCCAGGCTAAACAACTTTGAGGTGAGTGTGCATACCTCAAGGAAATCCTGCCAGCCCCTCCTTCAGGACAGTGCGTAAATCACCACCGATAGAGCCAGTTCGTAAGGGGAAAAGGTCGTGCCTGTGCCTTATGCAACAGGACTGCCATGGCATCAAGAACACAATCTGGGTAATATTTCAATGACATGTTTAATTTGGAAACCGCCTGACGAGGTTTAAAAAAATAAAAAAAGCCAAATCAAACCCTACCAAACCCTATACAAGCTGTAGATGTTCATTAAAAGCAATAGTTTACAGGAACTATAAAAAAATCCAATTGTAGTGTTTCTACAATAGAAATCCACATCCACAATTACATAGCATCCACACTAACGTGTTGTGTGTGTATTCAATAACTCCAAAACCATGAAAACCTGGCAGCCTGAAACTTTGCATGCACACCAAGGGAACTCAAAGGAATGCATGAGCAAAAATTGTGTTGTGTTCAGTAAAACACCCCCTTTGAAGATAATTAACGGCCAATTAGTTATACCCTTATCGGGCAAATCCTCGGCACCTCGCTCTCAATGGTCTTAAGGCACATCCTGGGCTACCCACTGTTTGTGGCCTGCTCAACCATGCCTCAACTTGGAACAGGCTGCAATGATTTCTAATGATGAAGTTCCACCCCTCTCCCCACCTCTTTCCTCACTCATCAAATGCCTGATCATCATACCGACGGATCAGTGGATACATTGCAATGCATATAAATGCCCGGAGACGACAGCATTCATGGCTTTATTTCATTTCCGCACGTGCCATCACCACAAAATGTCTTGAAACTAAGAAGAATTACTAATTCAGCTCCAGAATTGAACTTAACAGCAGTTCCAACTACTAATAATAGCTCCGCAAACGCGGCGTAACCCTCAGCCCATGCATTGTAAAAGGAAGCAGCGAATCACGATGATGCAGTCAGTTAGAGCACGTTGGACGTCATATCGAAAATCAATCAGACTTCAAGATGGCTACCGTGGCGGCTAGTGAAAATCGCAGCGCCGCCCATTTTCGAAAGGAACCTTCCTCTACTCAACTCCAAACCCACACTGCAAAAATGCATTAATCGACAAGCCAAGCCGTTCTCAAAATTGACGAAAACCAATCAAGACGAACTGCCTTGCGGCCACATTGAAAATCGCAGCGCGCCCATTTCGAAAGAACCTTCCTCTACTCAACCCCAACATACCCTGCAAAAATAAATTTAATCGGACAAGGCGTTCTCCTCAAAATTGACGAAACCAAAAGTTGACGGACGCCCGAAAACCAAAGTATGAACTTTGACCTCTGTGACCTTGAAAAGTAGGTCAAATCAAAAACCCGGGTTATATATCATGTATCCTCATCAGTATACTCTGTGATAAAAATTTGGCGATGATCCAGCCATCGTTCAGGGAAATAGCCATTTCTAGGTTTTCATTTTGGTCCTCTGGTCCTAGCGAGAATCAAATTGCCGCTCATTATCGAAAGAACCTTCCTCTACCCAGCCCAACACACACTGCAAAATGGATTTAATCGGACAAGGCTTCTCCTCGAAATTGACGGAAACCAAAAGTTGACAGACGCCCGGAAAATTCAACATGGCTGCCGAGCGCCATATTGGATATCGGATTGTGCTGTATATCGAAAGGAACCTTCCTCTACACCCCCATGAAAATAAAATCAATCGTAAGCCGTTCTCAAGTTATTGTCCGGAAACCAAATTCAAGATGGCTGCCCTAGCCGCCATATTGGATATCGCATCGCACTTGATATCGAAAGGAACTTCTCTACCCAGCCCCAACACACACTGCAAAAATGGATTTAATCGGAAAGGCGTTCTCGAAATTGACGGAAACCAAAAGTGACAGATGCCCGGACAACGCCTTGACGACAATGCCCCTTAGCCCAATTCTGGCTGAGGTGAAAAAAGGTATTCATTTGTCCAATTTGGACATCTCCAGGAGGTGTGTGTTAATATGACGGTTCGGTGATTGCTCATCACTTAACAACCATTTAATTGGAGCACTTAAGCCACTTGCTGAACACTCCAGTCTAATTTAATTCCCCCCAAACAAGGGTGAAAGCTATTAAAGGTGTTTAGATTGTATACAGTACGTACTGTAGTCGTAATTGCACGACTCCAATCAGCATTACGAAAAAAAATGCTGGTATCGGCCCCACTCTCTCCCTTTGTCAGTAGCGATTGTCTCCAGACAGCTTGGCTCTGCACACATCTGGCGGTATTTATAGTACGACTGTAGAAAATGCATTTTTGACATTACTGTTTCGATCTTCACTGCTATTCTATGCATAAACTTTGATAGGACCGTATGAATCGTATATTAATGCTCGACCGCACTTCTGCCTTCCCAATCCCCACCCCTACTCACTCTGCCCCCACCACCCCTCCATCTCTACCCCCTCTTACTTCCCATCAGCAAAGCAATGGTGGATTTGCTAGTCTATAATATAAAAAAGGAGCTTGTCTCGTGGGCCTGCATCTGACAACAACAATCGTCCTGTTAGTATAGAGGATACCACCAATCGAGGCCAATCTGCAAACAGTACGATATGTCGAGTAAGGTTGACAGATGGGCCAGTTTCAAACAGTATCATATGTGGGAGCAAGATAGGATAGCATGAGCAGTTTCAAACAGTAAGACTATATTAAGTAAGATGAGGATAGATGGGACGGTTTCATACATAAATGTAGCATACATGCAATGGAAGGTGACAAAAAACAACGGGTTGGTGGAATCAAACTGGTTATTTATTTATTAGACGTGATAAGTGTGGAATCCTGGAGGATAGTGACGTACATGCCTTCGGTGAGAGAAAGCTCATGACGTCACAGCAATGACTCAGAGATGCATTGGTATCGGCTGCAGGTCATCCAGGGGTGTGTGTGTGTGTGTGCGCCCATTACCAATCAGCTTGTAGAGTGCTTGCCAATGCTAAGCAATCAAGCAAGCACCCAACAAAATGTTGACTGCTTGGTAACTGAACAGAAACCGGGTGTGTCCATTATCAACTAAAGGGCACATACATCTGCCACGTAATGCCTGATCCACGAGAACATATCGGGCCCAATACATTTTTGAAATATCATGCTGTACAGTACCACAGTTTTTGGCCCTATCTCTCAATGGTGAAGAATCACTTTAAAAATTAAATAATTCTCATATCCAGAGCTCTCACCAAAATTGAATCAATTCGTCCTTGCCACACACCCAACCTGTCCACCAAGTTTCGTCCGAATCTCCACAACTTGAGATATCCTGCACACAAACAGAAAGGGTGAAAAGTTAACCTACTTCACCTTTGGTGGTGAAGCTTCCTATCACTTGCAAGCCAGCTTTCCTCATCAACAGTGTCGAATGCTTAAACCACTTGGCGAGCGCTCATACAAGAAACTTGGTAACTAAACGCATCCCAGGTTGAACAGTGTGCGTGTCAATATTTGCGTGGAAGGAAGCAAGCATTGTGTTTTTAAAATGGATTAACTTCCATCCAATACGGGTTTTGACAAACAGAAGGTCAAACCCGTAAATCCGGGTCACTTGCTATATCTATGATACAGTCGAGTAAGGTTAGGATAGATGGGCAGTTTCAAACAGTATGGTGTAGTTCAATTGGTTCCCAACCTGTGTACGCGTCCATTAGTGGTACGCGAGGGCCTTCCAGGAGTCGACACTTTCGGGCTCAACCTTTAAAAAAAATGATTTGGCTGATACATCTGGGAACCCTGACACACTCGCGCTGGCAGTTATCCCGCTGCCTCCATACTGTGAATGTGTAGGTGTCTAGCACTCGTCTGTGTTTCCTTCACCTGTTATATATTGTATCTTTATTTATTTTTTTATTTCTATATTTCTTTATATTTCTTGACTATTTTTTTTTTTTTCCACAGATTTGACAACATGCCAAAGCGAAGATATAACCCGACATACATAAAGTATGGTTCATAGCAATCCAACGTGGAGGAAAGCTCTTCCGCAGTGTTTGGTCTGCATGAAGTCCCTTTGCAATGAGCCATGAAACCCAGCTCTGCTCAGACGTCATCTTGAGACAAACCATGCGGACAAGAAGAGACGATCAGAGCTACTTCCAGCGACTTGGCGAGAACTGTGAAGCGGCAGCGCCTGGACAAGACTGGCCAGTTCTCCAGAAAGGGGCAGGGATTGTCAAAGCATCCTATGAAGTCGCTCTCCTGGTGGCCAAAACATGAAGGCGCATACCATTGCAGAGTCTTTCGTCATGCCAGCGCAAAGATCTTTGTCAGGCACGTGATTGAGAGGAGGCGTGGCAAAGTTGGACAGTGTGTCCCTCTCGAACAACACTGTACAGCGCCGTATCGAAGGAAATGTCAGGGCGACATTGCTGACCAAGTGATTCGGGAGTAAGAGCTCAAGTTTGGGTTTGCAATACAACTCAATGAATCGACGGACGTCACCAACTGCTGTCAACTACAGTAAGTCCTCGCTAACCGAAGTTCGCAATATCGTAGTTTCGATTATTCGTAATTTAGTTTAATGACAATTTTCAATTATCGCAAACATTTATGCTATCGTAATGTCATTAAGGAAAAACGCAAAAAAAAAGTTTCAAACTGCCTGAAAAAACAACAATCACACAGGATGCGCATAAACACACTTTTCACCTTTCTGCCGCATGTACTGTACGCTGTACTGTACTGTATTCTCTTCACACTCGCCTGCATACCTCCAGTATGAATCCCAAGCGACCCGCAAGTCTTTTGCCGAGCACACCTCGTTTCAAGAGACACGAAAGGCTGTCACAATTGAAGGTGAAATTGGATATAATTAAAAGACATTAACGATGAAGGGACAACGGAAATCGGCCGCGCGCATGCAATCGCTGCATCGACTTACATTCGATCGTCAAAGTTCGGCAAAGATAAAGAAAATATCACAGATTGCACAGTTCGAGTGCAACGACACTAACGAGAATGAGAGAGGTGCCATGCACAAACATGGAGCGTTTATTAGTGTGTGATAGAAGATCAACTAAGCGTCGCATGCCTTTATCTCTTGCTGTGATACAAAGAAAAAGCGCGTAGTTTGTGGAACGATTTAAGAAGAAACAGGAAGCTGAAGGAAAGGGTGAAGGTGCAGAGACCTTCACAGCTAGACGAGGCTGGTTCATAGGTTTGTCATCGCGCCAACCTCCACAACCTGAAGTGTAGCGGTGAGCAGCAAAGTGCGGACCACTGCTGCCGCATCAGAGTTTCCAGCAAAGTTGAAGATGATTGAGGAGGGGTTACTCACCGAAGCAAGTCTACAATATTGACGAAACCGGATTGTTTTGGAAAAGAATGCCCTCCCGTACATACATCGCACGAGAAGAAAAGATGCTCCAGGGTTAACAGCAAAGGACAGGCTGATTTATTACTCGTGAAAATGCAGAAGGGGATGTAAACCAAGCCGCTTCTTGTTTACGTTTCTGAAACCACGAGCGCTAAAGGTTGCCTCAAGCCACAACTTCCTGTAATTATGCGGTCAATAAAAAGCTTGAGACTGGGCATTGACCACGATTACGTGATCAATTACTTCTCCAATCATGTTGAAAGTACTCCAAGGAGAACAACATTGACAACAAATCTTTGCTGCTTGTAGACAAGCTCCTGCCCATTCCTCAGCAAATGGAAGACTGTGTGAAAATCTGCAGGTAGTTTTTACACCAAATACTACCTACTTTTACAGCCTATGGATCAGGAGTTATTGCTGCTTTTAAAGCTATTATGTTAAGCATACCATTGCTGCAGCTTATCAAAAACTGATAAGGACAAGCTATCAATAAGGAGTTTGGCGAACATACAACATAAAAATGGCTTGGAAAACATTAAGGATTCAATGGCGGAGGTGAGTGCCTCCACAATGAACGCTGTGTGGAAGAAAGTGGCCTTAGTGTGCCACAATTTCAGGGTTTGCTGATGTTCCGTTGATTACAAGTAAAATTGTAGACCTGGCGCAGAGGCTGTTTTGAAGAGGTTGACGAAGAGACGTGAATGACTTACTGAGTCTCATGCAACCTTAAGCAATGAAGATCTTACGGAGTGAGCAGCGTGGTCTTAGGAGAAAAAGATGCTGTGACACCTTCATCCAAGCATCTCCATGAAAAACCTCAGCCAAATCCTCAGCTCGTTTGAAAATGCCATAGAATTTGTTATCGAGCAAGATCCAAATCTTGAAAGGAGCACGATTTTAGCCGTGTTGTTAATGAGCCCTTTGTTGCTACAAGGAACTTTATGCAGCAAAGAAAAAAGAAACCATCCAGCCCACTCTCCACGCATTTTTCAAGCCAAAAGATGCAGCACCAACTCCATCACCACCAGGATGCTCCTTCAACCAGCTGCCAAGAGACCGTTCCGCTGGTGAAGAAAGTGACAGCACAGTTGTCAAGTGAAGAGGGGACGATTTCTGCCACTCTGCAATGTGACTTGTCCACCGCAATCAACTCCGTTCCTCCAGCCTTGTTGGTAAGTCGCCACTACTCGAGGAGTTGTGTGTTTAGTTACAAAAATGTGTTTATGTCCAAAAAATTCCGAGCCAAAAAGCATCCCCCTTTAACACATTGTTTCTATGGGAAAATATGTTTTGTTAACACAGTTTGCTTATCATAAGGTTTTCCAGAACGCAACCCTTGCGAAACGCGAGGACTTACTTACTTGTCTACGTTCGCTTCACACAGAATAATACTGTTGAAACCGAGCTGCTGCTGAGCCACGGAGCTATCCAGTACAACAAAGAGTAAGGACGTTTTCAACCTTTTGGATAATTTTCTTCAAGCATAATGAACTGATTGGGAAAGTTGTCGGATGCACGACAGATCGGCTCCGTCTATGCTCGGTCGAAGTCAGGGTTTCAAGCCATGTGAAAGCTGTGTCACCAACGCCACGGTCCATTTTTCATACACAGATTCGCCCTTAGCATAAGTACTCCCTCCGAATTTTTTATCATGCTTGAACGATTAATCAAAATAGTTAATTTCGTCAAAACATCCGCCCTGAATACTCGCTGTTCAAACTGCTCTGTTGAAATCTCGGCCCGACCACACCTGTCTCCTCTACACACAGAGGTTCGCTGCTCCCGGAGAATACGACGAGGCGTCCCTTTGAACTGTGGGATGAACTCCTCGTATTCTTCACGGAGAAGAACACGATTTTCAAAGAGATCTGGAGACGAGGAGTTTATCTCAGGTTGGCCTACCTGTCGACATTTTTGGGGTCTTCAACCACTTAAACCTGTCGTTCCAAGGGCCCAACTGCACTGTCTCAACTTCATCTCGAAGCTGGGAGTGTTTGTCCGGAAGTTGGACCTCTGACAAGAACGTGGAGAGCAACGCTACGGAATGTTCGAACTCCTGACTACCCTTGAGAGCGAGCCCAATGTTGAATTTTCCCAAGAAAATAGCCATCACGCTGTTCCCCAGCTACTGATTTTCCCCTCTACGTGGGAGTGCGAGCAGGGTTCTCAGCCATGATGACATCAAGCAAAGAGCCGGAACAGTCTTGCTGCGCCCGGGCATAATTCCGATGTGCTGTGAGCAAAGTTATGCCCGCATCGGACCAGCTGGTGGAGAAGAAACAGATGCAGCCCTCGCATTAATTTTGTTCTTTGTTGACAGTTAGTTCATTTGTGCAAAGTTATGCCCGCAACGACCAGCTGGTGGAGAAGAAACAGATGCAGCCCTCGCATTAAATTTGTTCTTTGTTGACAGTTAGTGCATTTGTGTTCTTTGTGAATAAATTGATATCTTATCGAATGAGTTTTTCTGGACCAGGGGTACGCGGCAACGGTAGTGGACCTCAAGTGGTACTCGATCAGAAAAAGGTTGGAACCACTGGTGTAGTTGAATGAGTAAGGTTCAAACAGTACGTGTTATGGCCACTGACATTGAAACAAAAATTCTTTCTCCATGTATAATAATGGTGAGTCTCAATCAATGCCATTTAGAAAACATTTGCTATATTCAATACTTTATTTCCCCCCCCCCCAACATTTCAATTTTATCATACAACAGTAATATATCGCCCTATCAAACAGTACATCTGATTATAACACTGCCTTTCGCTCTACTTGAAACACAGTGTGAAAAAAGACACAAAAAAAGCAACTAATATTTCGATAATTTATTCGCACGATTTTTAAAAGATGAAAGTTCGTTTTCTTTTTTGCAGCGGTACCCCTTCTCGTCATTTCAGAAACTTCATATGTGGGGAGTGGGGGTATTCCGTGGTTACGACATAACCTTTGGGTAGAGGGCTCAGGTACTGCCTAGTGCTCGCGAGGTCTGATTGACATGCTTGGGAGACCAATACGTACCCCGTGTTGCGGTCACGCTGTATAACACAGTCAGATGTGACCGAGCGAAGTGAACATCCTTATGCTGATGCCAATTCACACACCCCCCCCCTAATACCAAGGGGTGGGAGGGGGAAGCAAAATAACAAAGGAACATAATGTGTAAAAGAGAAGGTGAAGGGGGGGAGAAGTCAGGCCTGGTTGATTGAAGTTCCAGCGGCCTCGCCACGGTTACAGCCACAAGGATGATGCCTCACCGCCCTTCACTCTGGGGTCATTCCGTGTCAAATCGGCCAAAAAAATGAAATTCTGCGGTGACCCCCTCAGATTTTCCTGAAAAAAAATCTCAAAGCTATCAACATATATGAGGAAGGTTTGCCAAGTTATAGCTCAAAATTCCAAGTAGTGTCCGAGATATGGCCCTGCAAACACCCGAGGGGTTTCACTTCTGGCAGTCGCGAGTTGCAGATTTGATCTGAACATTTTGGAGGGCTCTAAATTCCAGAGTTTTACAAACAGTTCTGAAAATTCACACAAATGGTTCTTAGTGAGCTTTCAGAATCTGACATAAAAAAATGTTCTACTTAAAATACTTTTTAAGATAAGTACTCTCAAAAGTAGGACTTGTAACATCTGCGGTCAAAAAAATTGAAGTTTTCAAATTGCTGCCAACAGTCAGTTTATTCATCAGGAAGAATTTTGTTGCCCGATTACATAATCTCGTGACTGGATCATTTACACAAGAAAACTGAAACCTTTTGGAGCAAAATCTTGTGCTATAGGTGTCTGAACTTTGCTCCAGACTCAACGACACTGAAATTTACCCCGGTTTTACCCCAAGTGTTCACCATGTTGACAGTTACACAGCACTTTTAAATTTTTGTCACTTAAAGACACATACATAGGCAAACTGTGGTAGAAAATTAAAGAGTTGTTCTCATCCTTCTATTTTTAAACGATTTTATAAAGGCCCACTATTTTTAAAAAAAAACATGTTCGATGAAAGATGTAGAATAAAAGCAATAGGTGTGCTTTTGAAGTGGAAGCCATGTCAAGAATTCCTAAGCTGACACCACCCTAAGCTCGGGACAGACATACAGACAGACACACAAAATACAATATAGTGGTCACTTATTTTTTTCGTGAAACAATAATAATGAAGAAAGAAACCAATGTTGAGAACCACAGCCACAGCCACATCCATGCGATACACCCCGTGAACACGACACGTGGAACCCCACCCCGACAATGAATGACTACCTTCCTCCACATAAAATGCTGCTAAGTTCGCGTCCGCTAACGTACAGTACTTCGCCAGGAGGTTCCAACGCAGTACTAACGTGTGCTGCCCGGATCTTACACCGCTCAATGAATTCCAGTCAATAAACCGACACGTTCAAACAGCAAGCGCGGTGTCGATGGGCCAACAAACGGCGTCCTCACTCAATCATCGCACACCGTGTGTATCAATGCGCGTCTCGGAACTCAGCATCAATATTTAAAAACCCGGTAAAGGATTTTCCACACACGACGTAAATCAAATGGACCTGAAAACGAGACACACGGACACGTTCACCGGACGAGGTACCAGCGGTCAGCGGACTCCGCGAGCCCGATACACGGGAGCACACGAACCGCGGCTTCTCTGAGGAAAACCGAGCAAAACACAAAATCATCGCTAGTTAATGTAACCATAACTAGTTAATGTAACGACAGCAACATCAAAAGGACGAATGGTGTACATAAGCATCTCGTACAATGGAATCGCAATGCGAGACGTCTCTTGCATCATACAACTCATTCGCGCCATTAAATTTTTTCATTCACAAATCGTTCCTCGTACCTTTGTGCCTCCAATGAGCGCGCTTCGTCGAACACTGGAGAATCGGAACGGTGTGGCAGGGTCTAAATAGGGGAAGGTGACGTATAAGGGGGCGGGGTCTAAATAGGGGAAGATGACGTTGAAGGGGGCGGGGTCTAAATAGGGGAAGACGTGACGTGTGAAGGGGGCGTGGCCTGCGTCTTATCTTGCTCTTCCTTCCTTATTCGTTATTGAACTTTCACCGTCAATTCATGATGATTCATCAAATTAGACTTGCACTGTGGGAACTGCTTTACCAAGATCGTTAATTACAACATTATGTTGAAAAATTAGTTCAAACACTCAGTTCAAGCCGCCAAGTAACGGGCGGTGTTGTGAGGCTCTGAAAGTCGAAGTCACTTATTTTCATGTCCGAACCTCCTATAATAATAATCATAATAATAATAATAATAATAATAATAATAGTCATATGACTTTGGCTGGTCAGCTTTGGCTGACCAAGGCACAATCTCGTGTAGCTCCATATCTAGAATTGTTCGGAATACATTATTCTACATGTGTACCAATTTTGGTGCTTTTATGCAAATTTGAACAATTGGTTTGCTATGCTGCAGTACTATAAAGGGGAACCGGGTGTGGACTAAAGGTGTGGACCAAGAAACAAAGGAATAGAGAAAGAAAGAAATAAATGTGGCAGTGGGCTCCTTTCCCCCCTCCCTAGGGCCCTTGAGACAGACCCCAGATCTTGCAACACAGCAATCTTTGCACATACATTTCAAGCCCTCCAACCCTTAAGCTGCTCATCATCCCTGACACCTGTTGATAAAGCCTTCGCTGTTCCCAGAACTAACTGTGGGAGGTGGGCTGTGATGAATGTAGGATGTAAAGCAGATAGAGCAAGAACAGTTACACCCAAGGACATGCAGCTTGCCAGCCGAACGAAGGCAGGAGAGCACTGGGGCTTGGTTGCATTTTGCACTGAAGGCTTGTTTAAAATACATTTCCAGCATTTTAAGGGACTAGCTTGGATTCTCAACAGCAGCTGAAATGCAATTAGTAAATGTTCTGTCATGGGCCAAATATGACCATTTGTACCACCTCATACTACTTCTCACAACCACAACTCAGGACCCTAGGATCCCAAGCCACCACCCTAACCACTACTCAGGACCCTAGGATCCAAGCCACCACCCTAGCCACTACTCAGGACCCTAGGATCCCAAGCCACCACCCTAACCACTGAGCCAACACCAGGCTTCAACGTATGGTTATTTCCATGCCCTATCCTTTTTAAATGCTGAACATCAAGCGAGGAAGCTCCATTAGTCCGTGGGCTTATGTAACATTTTTTTGGATTTGTCATTTTTTGGGGTAGATTCGTGGCACCCATGTCTAAACACATCTAGAAACTTCACTGGTTTTAGAAAAAAAAAAAGGGTGCCAGTTTTTCCATTAACATTTAGGGCCTCCATTTTGAATTTCAAAATGTCCACCGCCAAAAATCTTCTTTTAAAAATAATATTGCAAATTAACTATAACTATTCATTCAAATGTCATACAATATTTATTTTATTTTATCTAAACTCATGTAAAGGGGACAAAGATTCATTAGAAGCAAACTAAGAGCACTTGAAATACTCTAAATATTGGAAAAAATTCAGTTTCTTTGCTCTCTTGTCTCTTCTCAGTTGGATCCAACTTGGGCAAGCAAAGATCTGATCATCGGTTTTGGTCAAGCAACACACAGATGAACAAGAGTGACAGAACTGCCACTGACTTCAGTGGACCAATGGATTGAACATATACGCCGTCCAGCCATGAATATCGGCGCCTAGGATATGATTGAAACCCAAACTTTCTTGGCACCTTTGACCTTGGGGCGAAAACCAAAGACAAAAGCGATCGATTTGTTCTTTCTCAGTTGCACCAGCTCCAGTCCCAGTGCTCGCAGCTCATTCAGATGTAACTGTGGTAAATCAACAGTGTTCAAGAAGTCCTTCAGCAGAGGCAAACATGTGTCTGTACCGAACGTTGCAAATGTTGGTGGGATAGGCCGACACTGTACGAACATAACACCACCAAGGTTGCCTGAAGATTGGAAGAAGATGATTGAAGCAATGACATATAATTATAATCAGTAACATGACACTTCCTGATTTTCATACATGTAGCATTTCATAACCTTTTGAAAAAAAACTTAATCCATCTTCTAATTGTATTATCCGCCAAAATAATTTCATATTGAATTACAATGTGCAATAATTAGTTTTCTGTCTAAATGTTTTGGAGGATTGGCAAAGAGGTTCAATCATAAATAATGTTTTTATTATGAATCCTCCTGTGCCATACATCATATGATTAGACACCAAAAACCATCTTCTTAGTTATGTTCAAAAGTAATGGCATTACATAGAAACCCCTGAAATCAGGTGGCCATCTCTGAATTTTTCCAATATTTAGAGTATTTCCAAGTGCTCTAGTTTTGCTTCTAAGAATCTTTGTCCCCTTTACATGGTTTAGATAAAATAAAATAAATATTGTATGACATTTGATGAAATAGTATAGTTAATTTGCAATATTATTTTTAAAAAGAAGATTTTGGCGGTGGACATTTGAAATTCAAAATGGAGGCCCTAAATGTTAATGGAAAACTGGCACCTCTTTTTTTTTTCTAAACCAGTGAAGTTTCTAGATGGTTTAGACATGGGGTACACGAATCTACCCAAAAATACAAATCCAGAAAATGTTACATAAGCCCACGACTAATGAGCTTCCTCGCTTGATGTTCAGCATTTAAAAAGGATAGGGCATGGAAATAACCATACGTTGAGCCTGGTGTTGCTCAGTGGTTAGTGGTGGGCTTGGGATCCTAGGGTCCTGAGTAGTGGTAGGGTGGTGGCTTGGGATCCTAGGGTCCTGAGATGGTTAGGGTGTGGCTGGGATCCTAGGGTCCTGAGTGTGGTTGTGAGAAGTAGTATGAGGTGGTAACACAATGGTCATATTTGGCCCATAGCAGAACATTTACTAATTGCATTTCAGCTGGCTGTTAGAATCCAAGCTAGTCCCTTAAAATGCTGGAAAGGTATTTTAAACAAGCTTCAGTGCAAAATGCAACCAAGCCCCAGTGCTCTCCTGCCTTCGTTCGGCTGGCAAAGCTGCATGTCCTTGGGTGTAATGTTCTTGCTCTATCTGCTTACATCCTACATTCATCACAGCCCACCTCCCACAGTTAGTTCTGTGGAACAGCGAAGGCTTTATCAACAGGTGTCAGGGATGATGAGCAGCTTAAGGGTTGGAGGGGCTTGAATGTATGTGCAAGATTGCTGTGTTGCAAATCTGGGGTCTGTCTCAAGGGCCCTAGGGAGGGGGAAAGGAGCCCACTGCCACATTTATTTCTTTCTTTCTCTATTCCTTGTTTTTGGTCCACACCTTTAGTCCACACCCGGTTCCCCTTTATAGTACTGCAGCATAGCAAACCAATTGTTCAAATTTGCATAAAAGCACCAAAATTGGTACACATGTAGATAATGTATTCCGAACAACGAGATATGGAGCTACACGAGATTGTGCCTTGGTCAGCCAAACTGACCAGCCAAAGTCATATAACTATTATTATTATATTATATTATATATTGATTATTATTATAGGAGGTCGGACATGAAAATAAGTTGACTCACTTTCAGAGCCTCACAACACCGCCCGTTACTTGGCGCTTGAACTGAGTTTTGAACTAATTTTCAACATAATGTTGTAATTAACGATCTTGGTAAAGCAGTTCCCAGTGCAAGTCTAATTTGATGAATCATACAATGAATTGAGCGTGAAGTTCAATAAGGAATAAGGAAGGAAGAGCAAGATAAGACGCGCCCCAACGCACGCCTCATACCCCCCCTTCAACGTCACTCTTCCCCTATTTAGACCCCGCCCCTTCATACGTCACTTCCCCTATTTAGACCGCCCCCTATACGTCACCTTCCCCTATTAGACCGCCCACACCGTTCCGATTCTCCAGTGTCGTACGAAGCGCGCTCATTGGAGCACAAAGGTACGAGGAACGATTTGTGAATGAAAAAATTTAATGGCCGCGAATGAGTTGTATGGGACAAGAGACGTCTCGCATTGCGATTCCATTGTACGAGATGCTATGTACACCATTCGTCTTTGATGTCTGTCGTTACATTATAAGTTATGTTACATTAACTGACGAATTTGTGTTTTGCTCGGTTTTCCTCAGAGAAGCGCGGTTCGTGTGCTCCCGTGTATCGGGCTCGCGGAGTCCGCTGACCGCTGGTACCTCGCCGGTGAAGTGTCCGTGTCGTTTTCCAGGTCCATAATTTACGTCGTGTGTGAAAATCCTTACCGGGTTTTTAAATATGATGCTGAGTTCGAGACGCGCATTGATACACACGGTGTGCGATGATTGAGTGAGGACGCCGTTTGTTTGCCCATCGACACCGCGCTTGCGTTTGAACGTGTCGGTTATTGACTGGGAATTCATGGCGGTTAAGATCCGGGCAGCACACGTTAGTACTGCGTGGAACCTCCTGGCGAATACTGTACGTTAGCGGAGCGAAACTTAAGCATTTTAGTGGAGGAAGGTAGTCATTCATTGTGGTGGGTTCCACGTGTCGGCACGGGGTAATCGCATGAGTCGGCGTGCGGGCGTGTTCCACA
>CM068967.1:54640056-54659457 GCA_035128595.1 Eptatretus atami
GCGAGCTATCGCCGGCACCAAGAACAAATTCTGACATAACCTACAGCTAGTGTTGCATCAGGCACACAACCGTGCCCTCAGCCAATTATGCTACCCCACAGCCTTATGCTGCATACCAATTCATTTTTTTAAACTTTAACATACTTGCTTTCAGGGTGTGTGGTCAGGAGGAGTAGCAACTTCTTCCATTGGCTGTCAAGTCTGACTTCAATAGAATTGAGGATGGGTGCTGAAACTGCAGCCCCAAGGAGACTATTCCAATCATTGACAATTCTTTGACGAAATAATTTTGCTAAAATCCTGGTCAGAAAACAAAATACTGCATTGGAGTCATCAGAAGGAACCCGAAGGAGTAAAGTGCAAAGATGAGTCATCAGGAGGAACCTGGATGGGATTCGAGTTTCAACCACTCTTCCACAACCCTCAAACCCATCCAGGTGCAGCCTAGTGAGCCTTCCAGAAAAAAGTCTGGCAATAATTAACCTCTGGCGAAACAGACAGATAAAGAGACAAGCCGTAGCGGCGATGGGTCGCCGAGCATGGAAACTATAAGATAGAGAGCAAAATGGATGTCAATATAGCGGATAGGGAATCACCTTAAGATTATGCATATCAAATCTCATCCAGTTCCATCTATGATAACTACTCGGTATCCATTTGAATGAAAGTACCGAAAATCCGGTTTGAAATCGGAAATCCCCAAAGTTTGAGGGGGTGCTGTGGTGAACAAAGATCTAAATCGAAAATCCAGCTCGATTGTTTGTGCACATGTATTCCAGACGATTAGTGTGAATGTTCATGACCATCCGACCATAACCCTAGGAGTAGGATTTGATGCGAAGGCACCTCCAGCTCTTGCATATTATCGATTTTTGCACAAATTGACCTTTGACCCCTGACCTATGCGAAATCGGTCATATATGTCCTGAGGCAAGTTGTAGTACTCATTGAGTACCATGAACCTGCAAAGTTTCATTCGTATGATGCACTCACCTGGTCGCTAGGGGCCTTCAATTTTCGCCAATTTTCGCGCATACCCTAATTGTAGGGGGCGCTGCGGGTAAAGTATTCCATATATCACAAAAACCGGAATATATTTGATAGAGCATCACCTGGAAGATCATCGTGCCAAATTTCATAACCTTACGTGGGTAATGGCTTTTGGAATGGTTTTCGCGTGAACGGTACCGATTTTGAAGGTTTTTCGGTGTTGCTAGGAATCAAAGCGTCCCTAGCAACCATCACAATTCCAAAGCACTAGGTCATAAGAGTACTACCACCGGAGTTTGGTCAAAATCCACCCACGTTTACTACCAATTATGCTGATGACAAACGAACAAACATCCAAACAGAGAATTACAGACAAAAGGGTCACTTATTTCGGCGACCCAACAAATAAAGAGCAAAAGAAAAGAAAAAGCACAGAATAAGTAAAACAGCAAGAATAAAAGTTGAGAAGCACTGATGGTTTGGACATATCTTACACTGTAATGACCTCAACTCTTTTATGCCTGGACAACAGGGAGGCCTTTCAGACGTTTTTCATCTGAGAGCTCTTTCAGTTCTTTAACAAATCCAGTTGTCCTATGACCTTTCTCCAGCTTGTCAGGATATGCTCTGAACTTCATGTTCCAGAGGATGTTGCCACATTCAAGGTGTCCTCAGATAAGGGCAGAATAGACAACTGGTAGGATTTCTGCTGTGAGCTGAGTGAATGTTCTTTCAATAACTCCAAGAATTTGGTTTGATTTCAGATCGACAGATAATACATGCTTGCGAAAATTGAGCCGAGAATAAGCTTAGCATCATCATTTTCATCGTGCACCATGCCCTATGTCGAGCGTCAACGCTCATCAACTGATGCCGCAGAAGCAGTCACTCGGTTCCAATCCTGGACGGATCGCCACTCCGACTCAAGAAGTCAGGGCAGGCATTTGCAATTTGTTCATGGTACCGGAGATAGCTCGCCTCCTCGTTGCGAAGAACACCATGGGATCTTCAACGTCCACCAACTAATGGCAGCAGATGGAACGTCCATTTAACATCCATCTGAGGGACGGCGCAAATTGTCAGGTCAGGTCAGATTAGATCTGTGACGTGCTACAGGTAGCATGTAAACCTGTACTAACCTGTTTCATGGTCGGTTTGTCGGCGACGAAACCGTCTCCCCCACCAGGTTTCCTGGTGAGGAGGGTGTATGATATGGACACCCAGCAGGAATTAAATATACCATCAGAGATGGGAATCCCCCGCCATTGAATGAAAAAGGTCATACAATATTCCAGATAATGAGGAGGTGAATGGAAACAAGACACCATTTGGTCATCATCTCGAAAAAGTTCCCCAGGGTGAGGAACGTAGTAACCAAAATAATTGAAATCAGAAAGCGGTTTTCCATTTATTACAAAAAACATTTTTTTCAAGATGGCCGCCCCAGTCGGCCATCTTGGATCCGGCCACGCCAAAATCAATAGGGTTCTTCCTTTTCAGGTGATACATGTGTGACCCAAATTTCAAATCGATATGGCGAACATTTATGAGTTATCGCACTCACAGCTATAAATGTTGACGCCCGGATGGACGGAACCTGGACAGCCCGACGGACAGCCGGACGACCTGGTGAAAACAATATCCCGCCTTCTCCGCACGCGCGGAAGGATAAAAACAAAAACTGTCAAAGGTCAGAGGAACTCCATGTGAGCCAACGACCATCCATTTCTAGTGCCCAACTGTCTGCGGACGTCCTAAGCCATCGGGACCCCCACTCTTTGATGATTGCAGGAAAACCATGGTGTAACCTTTCCAGGTCAGATTGCGGTCGTGTATGTCGGGGTGGTGCTAAGGTGTCGTCCACCAGACGGCGGTCTCCTCGGGTTAACCTGAGGCGATCCCTTCGGGTGGGTGCCTGGAATGTCCTATCCCTAAAAGAGGATGATCACCTATCTCTGTTATCACCTGAGCTCAAGTGTTTGGACATCGGTATTGCAGCGCTCTCTTAGGTTCGGAGACCAGATAGTGGCAAGATCATGGCGGATGGTTTCACCTACGATTGGTCTGGTCGCTCTGAGGGTTACCATTCCCAAGGAGTTGCTGTAGCTGTGTCCAATAAGCTGACCCCATTGATAATTGAGGTAACAACGGTCAACAAGTGTTATGAGACAAATAATTCATCACTCCTTGGGTGTCGTTTACCGTGTCTCTGTATATGCTCCGACTGAGGCGAGTGGTCTCACCGTGAAGGACACATTCTATGCCACACTCGAGTCTGTGGTTGATCAGTGCCCCAGGCAAGATACTCTTCTAGTCATGGGGGATTTCACTGCATCGACTGCAACTGATAGGGATGGTTATGAGACGTGTGTTGGTCCACATGGGTCTGGAACTGTGAACCTGAATAGCACTAAGTTCCTTGACTTTGCAAGAAGTCATGGACTTTGGGTGGTTGGTTCATGGTTTCAGCGCTGACAGGCTCATCGCTGGACTTGGTATTCCAACGCTGGCAGTGTGGCAAAGCAGATTGACCATGTGCTCGTTGATGGTCGCTGGAGATTGATCCAGAACTGCAGGGTCTACCGGAGTGCTCAGTTCCTCAATTCCGACCACAGCCTTGTTGTAGCAACTCTTAAGTTGCAGCTTAAATTCAGGAGAATGGTACCATCCCAGCCGAGGCTGGATGTTGGCAAGCTCAAGGATGAGAGGGTAGCTGAGGAGTTTGCGAACGGGTTGAGTTGAGATTTGGGGGGTTTGGGTGCTTTGGAGTATCCTGAAGAGTTGTGGAGTGCCTTCCAGACCACCATCCTTGATGTTTCCGGTGGATATCTTGGGACTCACCGCAAGATGAAGAAGAATTTTGACTCTCAAGGAACACTGGATACCAATGAGCAGTCGTTGTGCCAGACTTCAAGGCAGAGCTGAGCTGTTCAGTGAGTTGAAGCAGAAAACCGTACATGCACTGAGGGTGGACAAGGAGGCCTTTGTGCGAGGAATCTGTGAGGGGGTAGAGCATCACATGTGGTCAAGTGATTCTCATCCTGTTTACAGGGGAATTCGCGCAGTGCGTTCCTCCAAGCCCGTCCCTCGGTGTGATGCAGTTACAGCGGAGGGTGGTAGGCTCTTGACAGCGGGGTCTGAAGTTAAGGCCCGCTGGGCTGGTTACTTTGAGCGGCTGTACCAGGCCGATCCACCAGAGGTGTCACTTTCCCTTTTGCTGACCCACCAATCAACTGTGCTCTACCTTGTTTTGTGGAAACAGGCTGTGGTGAACCGGTTAAAATGGGGTAAAGCTCCTGGGATCTGTGGCATCCATGCTGAATTTCTCAAGGCTGGTGGAAATGCTGTACGCATGTCGTTGCATGCAGTTCTGTGCTCTGTCTGGAACACATTAATCATCCCAACTGACTGGAAGAGGGGCCTTGGTGTCCCTCTCTGGAAAGGGAAGGGTGATCACCAGGACTGCAACAAATACTGAGGGGTGATGCTGGTCTCAGTGCCGGGCAACATCTTTGCTCGGATAATTCTTGATTGGGTTCGCCACCATCTGCTTGTGAACCAGCACCGAGGACTGTATCCTTGCTCTACACGTCCTCACCGAATGCAGACGAGAGTTTCGGCAGGGGCTACTTTATCTCCGCAAAGCGTTTGATTCATTGAATCGAGATGCCCTCTGGAGGATTCTTAGTGTTTGTGGGGTGCCACCAAAACTGATCAATCTTATGTCTGAACTATACTCTGGCACTGAGAGTGCTGTGAGATGTTGTGATACCATCTCCGACTTATTTCTAGTCGTTTCTGGAGTTTGTCAGGGGTGTGTACTGGCCCCACACTTTTTGGCACTTGTATGGAGTGGATTCTGGGGAGGATGTCGGAGAGATCAAGCTGCAGTGCATCGTTTGGGAATGTCAAGGTCTCTGACCTTGATTTCAAGCCTGGTGTTGGCTCAGCGGTTAGGGTGGCAGCTTGGGATCCGAGGGTCCTGAGTTCAAGCCCCGTCGGCCATGAGTTAATACACCAGGGGGTTGACTCAGCCTGTCATCCTTCTGAGGTCGGCGAAATGAGTATCAGTTCCAGTGTGTGTACTGGTAGAGGAGCACTGCATCAGCGACACAGTCGCGCTTGAAGAAATGATAGCTACCCCGGCAGCTAAGCTGCCATACGACCCCACCACCACCTTGATGTCGCAGATTATGCAGTCATCTTTGCGGAGACTATGGATATCTTTGGGGGCCTCGAGGTGCTGAATGAGGAGTTGGAGCCACTGGGATTACGGTTCTGGTCCAAAACTAAGATCCAGGCTTTCAATGACATCTTAGATGCTGCTATCTTGTCTTTACCTGTTTGTGGTGAGGATGTTTAAGTCACAGAGATTCACGTCCCACGGCAGTGATATTCATGTCTCTGCTGGCTGTGAGCCAGAGGTCAATAGACGTCTGTGTCAGGCCTGAGGAATCATAGATTCACTGGATCATGGGGTATGGCAGTCAGTACCTGTGCAGGAGGAAAAAAGTCCGAGTCTTCAGGTCATTGGTGCCTCCAGTCTTGCTCTGCGGATGTGAGACTTGGACTCTGACCAGGGATCTGAGATGGAGACTTCACTCCTTGGGTACCAGGTCTCTTTGGAGAATCCTTGGGTATCGCTGGTCAGACTTTGTGTCCAATGAGCGGTAGCTGAGAGAGACTCAAATGAGATGTTAGCCTGCATAGTCTGTAAGCGTCAGCTGTGGCTGTATGGACATGTGGCTCATTTTCCTGATGCTGATCCTGCTCACCAGCTTCTCTCAGCGAGGGAGCCTCGTGAGTGGAGGAGGCCAATGAGCCGACCACGTGCCTCATGGTTGTCGCAGATTGATTAGCATCTCAAGGAGATGGGGATGGGCCAGGCATCTGCCTGGGGGATGGCCAGACGAAGGCCCCTGGAGTACTCGTGGAAAGTGGACGCAGCGACACACTGCTCCGGTACTTGCTCCCATACCCGACCTGATGGCACAAACATTGACAAATCACCCTGCCTCTGAAACACCAGGATGACAGTTTATAGCTTGGTTGAGGTTCGAACCCAGGCTACACAGCTTGGAATGGGTATGCGTACCTCTCGGCTATCTTGCCAGCCCCCAGAATCAACGATTACTCACATCATTTTCATGATGGATTGCTTGTAGGCTTACCCCACTCATATTGTACTGAATGTTCACATTCATTCTTCCGATGTGGAGTACTTCGCACTTGTCCTGATTAAAAGGCAACTGCCATTCATTGGAACATTTTTTCTGCCTTGTGCGTCTCCCTCACCCCTGTGGTGTGTTCTGTTGGCTCTGGTTTCCAACTGGTCCATCGGTCAAAGTATCAGCCACAGATATTTGCATGGAACTCGATCTGGACTGCGAGGTCTGGGTGGTTGTTAATAAACAGGACGAAACTTCACTCCATTGAGTTCTACTCATTGTCTTCTTTAAAGGTCTTTTGTATGACTCGGCGGAGGTTCTAATCATTGACCTCCCAGGATGCTGAGTGAAAAGAAAAACAACCAGGGGACTTAATGTCAATGAAGTCGTGAAAATAAAAGAAACGCCTTGTAAAAGAATATACAAGAACACGTAAATAGTAGCAACTTTACGCAATAAAGGTAAATGTTAAAATATCATATTTGTAAATGTTGATCGAAAATTGTGGAGTGATACGATCACGAACTCCTCATCATTTCCCAGTTCACATCCTCTTCTTTCCTCCCTGCTCTTAATCGCCTCTCTGATTGCAATGCAGGTGTCTGTGTAAAGCACATTCCATTCAACTCCAATATACAGTATATGAACCTGTTAACATAACTAGCATTTCACAGCTATTATGAAGGGAGGAATTTGTGACCTCATGTTTATGACATCAATTCCGACCACATGGAAATTTACACCGCACGCTAACATTTCCTATTAATCATGATGCAACATACTCACTGCACTTCATCACCAAGCTGTAGCTGGGGTCTGCGGATCAAATATATACATAAATATATATGCATATGTACATACATCCAGTAATGTAATAGTCTGTGGGCTGGGTGCGGCTACCGTGCACCCCTAACCCCTCCACCCCCCAAAAGTGCTCTGCATGGTTGGTATATTTTTGTCCCTTGTGATGTCCTGGGTGAGAGAAAAAAATATGTTAACATGAAATATATTGGGATTACACTGGATTCTAGACACCTTGTTAATGGGTACCCATAATCGCATGAATCGATTTCCGTAATCTGAAATTTTGGGAGTATGGTTGCTTCGTAGGCTCCGGCCTCATTTTGAATGCATTGTTCATTGAATATCATTGGATAGGTTATTCAATTGCCTGTTCAATGGTGTAATAAATGTGCATTTCTGATTAATATTCAACCAAACAGAATTATGTAATCACAATGATAATTTTTAATCAAAGCAAACACTTCATTCATCAAATTAACAGGACTTCGTCTGATTATTTATAACCTTAAGTACTGTTTAATCTACTTTATCTATAGAGGGATCACTTGGTAAAGTTTTGAGTCCAAACTTGATAGCTTGTGATGATTTTTCAGTGTGCACAGCCAAGGTATTAAGATTACATCAGAACACAATTTATCCACATCATGGCTCCTCGCAAATGACTTTGCAGTCTACAGACGATTGGGGTTCAACATTTCACCTGCTGAACTCTACCCTAAATGAGTGATAGTTTATAACCTCCACCACCAAAGGTGGAAGGAGGTTATGTTTTTTACCCCTCTCTGTCTGTTTGTTTGTGTGCAGGATGTCTCAAAAGGTTGTGGACTGATCCGGATGAAATTTGGTGGGCAGGTTCAGTGTGTGACAAGGAAGAATTGATTCAATTTTGATGAAGATCCGAATGCGGATCTGATAATTTTTAAAGCGATTCTTTACCATTGAGAGATGGAGCCAAAAATGATATATAGCACGATATCTCAAAAAAGTTGTGGACAGATTCGGTGGAAACTTGGTGGACAGGTTGGGTATGTGACAAGGAAAAATTGATTTGATTTTATGTGAAGGTCCAATCTGTATCCAGATACGAGAATTATTTAATTTTGATGTGATTCTTCACCATTGATTGGGCCAAAAACGATATATAGCATGATATTTCAAAAATGTATTGAGCCGGATATGTTCTCGTGGATCAGGCATTACGTGGTGGAGGTATGCGCTCTACCGAGTGCCCTTCTCGTTGTTCATTTGGAGGTCCAGGATGAGAAAAATTTTGTTCACTTGTTTCATGTTGAAATTTAAGGGGTGTGTGTGGTTGCTTAACAGACTGTTGTTACACCTTGGAGCACCATAGCGCGTGCACCAGTAACCCATTGGGAATCACAGTAGACAATAAATAAAGACACTACTGTGCCCTTGGTGTTGTTTTAAGGGTGAAACTAACATATGACAGGAGACAGCAGGGTAACTTTATAAGGAATATTTATTAATCCCGACCTTAAGCACAATAATATAAATTAAATGTAACACTTAATGACTTTCCTAAGAATACCCAAATTAAATAAGTACAAATGTCACAGACAACAATGCAGCGAAAAGATAACTCACGACTCTCAATGTGTCAAGTTAGCTTAAGCAAGCAGATCGCACAGTAAACCCAGCGGGTTATAAATGGGTGAAACATCAGCAGTGAGCATGGTTGAGAGGATCTAGTCCGGGGGAGCGGGTGGGTGCACACAGGATGAAGCCGACTGGACAGTCATGTTTTACAAGTCCTCACAGAAGGTGAAGTCCTTGTATCACCAAAGCATGGACAACAACCCAAATCCACAGGTAAAGCTGTATCCAGATGATGAAGACATGAACTCCCAGCTGTAAAGGATGATGTGTTTTTTTTGTTGTTGTTTGTATACCTTGTCGAGGCTCGTATGAGAGCGAACACAACGCACAGCAAGGAGGGTACGAGACAAGAGGGGCGGGAGTGGGAAGGACAAAATAGTGGGGAACAGAGACATTAGGAGATCTGTGGAAGGGAGAGGGATGGGACGGGGAACACGGGGTATACAAGATGGACACTACAGGGACTTTCAGGAAGGAAAGCAGGGAATTTGAAGGAGGTGGGTTTGGGACTTGAAGGAGAGGAGAGGTTGGGAGAGATTAATAAGCTCTGAGAGTATGCAACAATCAATCAATAGTGTCTTCTTGAAAATGGCACCACTGAGGGTAAACGAGCTTTGAAATAGTCACCGAGATAATAGCAGTGAATTGTCCGACAGAAGCCCTGTGTTAGCTTCACGGTTAAGGTGGCTGGCTTAAGATCTTAGGGTCTTTCGTTCAAGCCCCTGTCATGCCATTAAAATAACACAAGGTGGGTTCACTCAGCCTGTCAATCCTTCGGAGGTCAGCAAAATGAGTACCAGCTTACTGTGATAAGAAGCCATTCGAGTATCCTGCGTCAGAGTGGCAACCCATCAAGGATTGTACTGCTTGGCCAATAAAACTAACTCGGCAGCCCTATGGCGCCTCACAGTGTAAAAGAATGGTTATTATTAATATGCTTTATGTCAGACAGGGAGATTCCACAAGTAGAGGGAGTTCAGAGAAGAATAACTCACAGGGTACGATGTGAGTAAGAAGTGAGGCTGAATCTCCACCGACCAATGCACAGCGGGTTGAAGTTGATCCGTCATGGTTCGGGAATATGCGAGTCGCTGAACCTTCCCAGGTTCGCATACAGAAGACCTCAGATTCCTTCTTCACGGGGTATGTCAGTTTTAGAATGACATGCACCACTTGAAAACAAGTGTGCAGCTCAGGAGAACATGTCGTTGCCTTCTCCTCGTCTCCTTATCTCCGTCCATCTTCCTCTCGTTCTCCAACTCCCGGTGCCTTTTTTTCCTTGTGTTGGTGTTATGGGTGTTGTTGTGACTTAACAGGAAATTTAACAGCTAATATCACCTTCACCAAAGCACAATTAAACGATATACTCGTCCATAACATTGTCCCTCACATATTGAATGTTCTGTTCAAAGTGTTCAATATTATTGGAACAGTCATTGATTTCTTTCTTCAATTATGTAAATATTATTTATATACGATAAATAACGACCTTATTAGAGCATTGTAATCACGATAATGATTGAGGAAAATGCTGGATTGAATGTTCAAACGAACACTATAAAGCCACACACTTGCTGCAATTGTGATGTTTGATCATGGTCCCTAATGCAGATAAGTCATTTTTGGTGGTGGTGGTGGTCGTATGGCAGCTTAGCTGCCGGGGTAGCTATCATTTCTTGAAGCGCGACTGTGTTGCTGATGCAGTGCCCCTCTACCAGTACACACACTGGAACTGCTACTCATTTTGCCAACCTCAGAAGGATGACAGGCTGAATCAACCCCAGTGCCGGCTACAGGCTATAATCAGCAGGGGGCATTCATTTTTCCAAAGGGGGCACTTTATTTTTCAACACCCCTATATATAGCAAGCAGATTTGAATTTCCCGTGCTGCTTGCATGCACAACAACACACAGAAGTAATGACGTCGCGCGTCAGATGTGCTACATCAAAACAAATCCGACTCGGTGCAGTGCCAGTGTACCTTTCATTATTGCATTTTCATTAAACTATTATTATTTGAAAATGTATATATTTATAATAATTACAGAACATAAAGAACATATATATTTAACACCTGTAAAACATATTAAAATAATGGTGGGGTAGGGTACTGCTGGCCAATCTGGACTGGGGGGGGGGGCACAAAGTCTAATCTGGGTGGGCATTGCCCCCCATATGCCCCCGTGGGCCGACACTGGTCAACCCCTGGTGTATTAATTCAGCGGCCGACGGGGCTTGAACTCAGGACCCTAGGATCCCAAGCCGCCACCCTAGTACCAGCTGAGTTCCAACACCAGGCTTATTATTGGTGGTAGCAGCTATGCTCATGTCAGTGCTTTTTTTTCCTGCAAATGACGATGACTGATACCGTCCAAAGCTGAATAATGGATCAACCGGAGATGGCAAAGAAGAGAGAGCACAGGGACAGTGAGTTCAGAAAGAAAGAAGATTGTGTGCTTCACGTCAGTGTTTCCAAGTGTGAACATTTTCCATTATTCTCTGAAACAACATATGCTGACAAGAGACGACAACGTCTGCACAAAATAAGACTCTGACGACTCACAACCACCAGGCTCTGCATAAAGGATGGAAGAAGGCACCTGCAAACTAACAACCATTGCATACAATGAGAACCAAGGATATCACAGACACAGTTATCAACGTTTTACAATTAACCAAAACAGACTGGCCCAAACGACTGAATCGAATCCTGAACCATCATGCTCATCACCTAGCTCAAGGAGATCCTCAGCAGATGGAGCCAAACAGATATCCAAACCCGACTGCATATTCTGTAACAAAGGTGGTCATAAAAAGCTACTTCAGGATTTGAATTTGATTGAAAGGAAACTATCAAAGAAATAGCGGACAAGAAAATGGATGAAAGGCTTCTTGTGCAGATCGGACGATTGGACCTTTCTTGCGAAGCACAGTACAGTACCATAGAAGTTGTCACCGAAAATATGTCACGTTGGTGGAGTGAGAATGAGAAGAGCTTGTGATCATCTGTCGGAAAGAAGTACTGACATGGGCATAGCCACCACCACCAATAATGGCGCGTCTACATTAGGTACCATGATCAAACATCACAATTGCAGCAACGACATGGCTTTATAGAGTTTGTTTGAACATTCAATCCAGCATTTTCCTCAATCGTTATCGTCATTTCACGACCCTGATAAGGTCATTTATCGGATATGCATATTTGAAGAAGGAATAATATTGAACACTTGGAAGAGAATATTCAAAATGTGATGGACAGTCAGTTAAGGAATTACACAAACCCCATAAATTTTAACACGAGAAATCACTTTCGGTAATATCTGATAATCTATAAATATCGGGTCGAATGTACATTTCCATCAAAATATATGCAAGTGAACATAATTTTTCTCAACCTGGACCAACAAATGAACAATAAACTATCACTCATTTAATAAACTCATTTAAGGGTAGAGTGCAGTAGGTGAACTCGGAACCCCAAGTGCCTGGAGACTGCAAAGTCATTTGCGAGGAGCCATGATGTGGATAAATTGTGTAATGATCTAATCTTAATACCTTGGCTGTGCATCCTGAAAAAGCATCACAATTCTATCAAGTTTGGTCTCAAAACTTTACCAAGTGATCCCTCTAATAGATACAGTAGAATAAACAGCACTTAAGGTTATCTTCTTACTATAATTCACCGTCTGTCTGTTCCCAGGTACCGCAAAAACGGTTGAACCGATCGCAACCATTTTTTTGGTGTGTAATCCTGGGACCCCTTGGAATAAAATAGACATAAACATAATAACATGACCCCCTTGACGGCTCCCGTAGGGAGCGGGTGCTTCTAGTATATATGAAGTCGCAGGGGTACCCAACGTTGTCCGGTGCTGTTCTAATCTTATTGGCATTTTGAAGAAATCAAATTTTGTTTTTGTTTTTTCTATTTTTTTCACGGAAGCTTTAAACTCTTCCCGACACCCACTAAGGAATGGGGTCAGGCATCACTTACTATTACCTTTCACATCACTACAAAGGATAGGCACTATACAGCAAAAAAAATTTAAAACCCCAAAATCCAATTTTTCCTTCTTCAAAAATTTTTTTTTTCGCCGAAAACACTCATAGGACAGCTGATAATCTCTCATATCATAAGAATTGTGCAAATTATGACTAAAGCATGAAATTTCTACCAGTGTTAGTACATGCCATAAGCTTCATTTTCAGATCGGGAGGTAAGGCAGATTTGACCTCTGAGGACCGTGAGAGGTCAATGACCTCAAAGTATCAAAATATTGATGTTTGGAGTCATTGGTTAATGGTAAACATGTTTATGATGTACAAACCATGCATTTGTGTTCCAATAAAAGTGTCTACATATTCCACACAGCGTTGGTAATTATTTACAGGTGTCTCGCTTTGACCTCTGAGGACAGTGAGAGGTCAATGACCTAAAAATATCAAAATATTGATGTTTGGCTTCATTCGTTAATGGTAAACATGTTTATGATGTACAAACCATGCATTTGTGTTCCAACAGAAGTGTTTACATATTCCACACAGCGTTGGTAATTATTTACAGGTGTCTAGCTTTGACCTCTAAGGACAATGAGAGGTCAATGACGTAAAAATATCAAAATATTGATGTTTGGCGTCATTGGTTAATGGTAAACATGTTTATGATGTAGAAACCATGCATTTGTGTTCCAATAGAAGTGTCTACATATTTCACACCGTGTTGGTAGTTATTTACACATGTCTACCTTTGACCTCTGAGGACAGTGAGAGGTCAATTACATCAACATATCAAATATTGATGCCAATGAATCAAATATTGATGACAAACACCCAGATTTCCTGGCAGAATTCAGGTCTGGGAAGTTTGTGGTACACAAGACCAGCAACAAGTTCTCTGCCATGGCAATTGACCAATGTCACGAACAGAACAACGCTGTGGTCAAAGGGTCTGGTGGAGCTATTGGACAATCAGGAAACCCTGGGGCACTCAGACGCTGGATGGTGGCAGGGCCAGAAATAGCCAGGATCACTGCAGAGTTTGAAGAGCAGGCGACAAGAGGGCATGGAGGTGCTCACGACACTGGGCATCTTCACCATGACCAGAAACCTGGGGTGCAAGCAGCCTTTATGAAGGATGTCAGAGCACTTATAGCAGTGTTTGAAGAGATGGGGAATCCCTTCCTAGAGAACACTCAAGATCTACTGGTCCTTGACACGAGAGACATCATGGACACCCCAGTGGCAGAAACTGTGAGGAAGATTGAGTCCCTTGGTGAGGAGCAGTACACAAAGTTTGTTGAAGAAAGACTGGAACTATGCACGAAGCCAGTTACAGAAACATGCCCAAGAACAAGTTGCCACTCTTCAGTCGGCCACAGACCAAGACGCAGTCAAAGCAGCAGATCCAACTCGCCGCAGTGAAGAGTGACTGTAGTCTCTTCTCAGGCTGTATATTGCCTGCCAATCACGTGATGGGGATCTGGACCAGTTCTTCTGCACGAGAACCAGGCAGCCCACCAGCATTATCAACAGGAGGAAAACTGCCTTGGAGTCAAAGCAGATCTACTACACTGCCTGAAATCAGACCACCGAAACCAAGCGCACCTGGGGTTGATGCCACAATCCTTGACGGAGCAGCTATTGTTCAAATGCTCAATCCTGTAACGGCAAGACCTTTGAAGAGTATGTGAACACAGTCTTTGCACCTTACATCTCCACTCAACTCGAAAAGGTCAACAGACTCGACCTCATCTGGGATGTATATCTACCTGACAGCCTGAAAGGCACGACCAGACAGAAGAGGGGCAAGGGCGTCAGGAAGAGAGTGGCTCCCTCTACCGTCATGCCAAGAACTGGAAGGACTTCCTTGTGTGGATCAAAACAAGACGAGCTCTTTGGTTTCCTGTCACGAGAGGCCATTCGTCTTCCAATAGCAGATGGCAAGGAAATGTATGCAACAGTGTGAACTGAGGTCCTTGCTCTCCTGCGAGTCCGACTTGACCAGCCTCGCCCATGTCACACGAGGAGGCGGACACTCGCCTGCTTCTACATGTGGCAGATGCTGTGCAGAAGGGGATCAGGAAGGTGGCCATACGCACTGTGGATACTGATGTTGTGGTACTGGCTGTGGCTTCATTCAACAACATCAATCCTGACGAGCTGTGGATAGCTCTTGGTACTGGATCCAGCTTCCGGTACATAGCTGTTCACAACTGGCTGCGCCATGAACCCAAGACAATGTGCTACTCTCCCCATCTTCCATGCCCTCACAGGGTGCGACACTGTGTCTTCTTTCGCTGGCAGAGGGAGAAGACTGCCTGGGAATTTGGAAAGTGTTCCCACAGGTGACTGATGCCTTTGAAGAACTCTTACGCATGCCAAGTGATGTCAGTGAGAGTCAATGTCACTGCTGGAGCGCTTCGTTTGCTGATGTATGACCGCACCAGTGACACCATGGAAGTGAACGATGCTAGGAAACAGCTCTTCGCACACAGGTCTAGGGCTCTAGAAAATATTCCCCCAACGCAGGCAGCACTCCAGCAGCACATCAAGCATGCATCTCTCCAGGGCAACTGCTGAAAACCAAACTCTGGTCCTGAATCCAGAGTTACCAATCCCATCTGACTGGGGCTGGAACAAAGGAGGCCTCTGTCGGTGCAGCCTCTTTGGACGACACTGCCAGAGGCATTCAAAATCTTGCCACGAACTGTCCACTGCGCTGCCAAGAAGGATTGTACCGGCCGCTGCAAGTGCACCAAGGCGGCTGCACTCAAGTGCACTGCATTATGTGCATGTTCGGGAGACTGTTAGGTGCAATCAAGACACCTTTATATTTATTGCGTATATATGGATAATGTGTGTGTATTACATGTACCGGTATGTACTATACATGTGTCTGAGGTAACTGACCTTCACTGTACTTTAAGCTTTAGACTATGTTTCTAGTTGCAATGAATATATTAACGGGTTGCCCACAGGATGATCTTACAACACGATTTCATGCAAGCTGTCCTGGACACCACAATAACCTAAATATGTATTTCAATAAATTTGTTTTCTGAGGTCACTGACCTCACTTAAAGCACTTGTTCAGTCATGGTTGCATCCTGTGATTATGTATAAAGGCTCTCCAGAAGATAAAGGGCATGGCAACATACCTTTTTAATGATTCCAAAACAGACAAACTGCACAGAATCGTGAAAAAAGACAATTTCAATGTAATTGAGGTCATTGACCTCCACTATCCTCAGAGGTCAATCTGTCTTACCTCCCGATCTGAAAATGAAGCTTATGGTATGTACTAACACTGGTAAAAATTTCATGCTTTAGTTATAATTTTGCACAATTGTTATGATTATCTGCTGCACTATCACTTATGAATCTCTGAAAGTTTGACGAAAATCCGTTTGCCCATCTCTGAGAAAAATGGTTACACACACATGCACCCATGCACACACACACTTCTCTTATGGTATAAATGTCTGTTCTTCATTGCATGGCCCGCAAGCCACTGGCGGCTCCTGGTGACCTAAAGTGCGGCCCCTGACGTGTGGCAGATAATACACAAATGTGAAAACACCACATAACTTGAAGGGCACTCGGTGGAGCGCATACCTCTGCCACATAATGCCTGATCCACGAGAACATAGCAAGCCCAATACATTTTTGAAATATCATGCTACACAGTACTGTATCGTTTTTGGCCCTATCTCAATGGTGAACAATCACTGTAAAAATTAAATAATTCTCGTATCCAGATCCGGATTTGGATCTTCACCAAAATCGAATCAGGTCGTCCTTGCGACACACCCAACCTGTCCACCAAGTTTCGTCCGAATCCGTCCACAACTTCGAGATATCGTGGTATATATCGGTTGGCCCGATCTCTCAATGGTGAAGAATCACTTTAAAAATTCTAGTAGCCAGATCCGGATGCGGATCTCCACCAAAATCTATTCAGGTCGTCCTTGTCACACACCTAACCTGTCCACAAAATTTCATCCGGATCCATTCACAACTTTTTGAGATATCCTGTACACAAACAGACAGACAGAAAGGGGTGAAAACATAACCTCCTTCACCTTCGGTGGCGGAGGTAATAATCCGTCATAAATGCCATCAAATCGACCCAATTGTTTCAAATGAGTGTTCCAACATGAAGCATAAAAGTAACATAACTACATCAGTAGATGACAGAATACAAACAATTATGCACGCAGCTCAGTTAACCACAATTAAGACGAAAGAGTACATGAGGGCAGGGCCTAATAGCAGCCATTATGGAGTCCTGCAGGCGGTGTGGTGGTTCTCACAACTGATGCCTTATTGGCAAAAGAGGCCCCTCTCTAAAAAATAGTGAAGATCACTGGTATAAATAATCAGAAGGCCTTCACCAAAAAAAAGAGAGAAAAAAAAGACATGATAAGCTATTTATACACCTTCACACAAAATCCCTGGTGGAGTGGAGCAAATTAAGTTGCTATCATCAGACAGAATTAATTTGTGGTTATAATATATTTTGCTTCCTGTAGGTGTTTGGACCAGCGACTCTTGGCCTATACACCGCCCATGTGTAAATATACATGTATACGTCCAATATTCTCCAAATTCCCCTCAGGTGAGTATTAAACAATGCTAGCAACCGTGATGAATGGGGTTACGCATCAAATAAAGGTCACAATTGGACCGTAAGTGACGGGGGCAATATCACATGTCACACTTGAAGTCATGCCTGGGAGAAATCACATATGAGGCCCCAAATTATAAGTTATAAACGATCCGTATACAGTCTATCATCTGACGGCTAGAAAATTTGGACAGGCAATGGGATAAATCATTAATGCGTAAAGACTCATTTAAACACCTGTATTAGCTAAAGATCATTGTGGTTTGAGCTAGCGGTCGACCGAGAGGCTAAGAAAGTCGATAAGCATTGAATGCCTCAAAGACGTCAGGTTTCCTTTCAATAGTGTTAAACAACAGTAGCGACTTTAAAAAGGTAATCGTACGTTAGACAGAACTGACTGAATAGTTTGTGGTTTTAATAATTTCTACTTCCAGTAAGTGTGCGTGTGCCCCACAAAACGCCCCGATTAGCGATTTATACACCTTAACTTGGGAGTTTATCCAAGGCAGAAACCCCCTTGAAAAGGGGGGGGGGCAGATTAAGTCACTACAACCTCTGTCGTGTGACCCCTAGTCCTCATAGCAAATTTGGCTGAGTTTGGATAAGTAACGACCGAATGTAGACTCCAAAAGTATCGCGGTCAGACACCAAATTGCGTATTTTTGTATGATGATGATGAAAGGAACACTTATTTGATAGTTATTGTCATTATCAAGATTTTTGAATGAATAATTGTGTTGCTTATTTGGAAAACATTTCTATTTCAGCCACAAAATATTTAACGGACTCAAAAACAAGGGACAGTATGACCTTCAACCCAATTTGAAATGGATTATTCATTTCATTGTAACGAAGTATTTTCCAGGGCAGGAAGAGACAGTTTTTATCAATAATTTATCAACAAACATGATATAAACTCCATACAGCATTTCACAACCTTACCAACAATCTGGGCAATGACAGAAACCCCCTCTCAGATTTAAAACAGCATGACAGATAGGGGTGGGGAGAGGGGGAAAGTGGGGGATGAGGGGAGGATGAAGTGGGCAGGGCGGGGTGAGGGAGGAGGGAGGCAGAAGCTGCCAGGATGATTGGCTTGAACTCATGACAAAACTATTAGGATTCCATTAGCTGAGAAAAACCTTCAAGGAATGTTTTCTCAAAGCAATCATCGGAAAAACGCAGCGCTCTTCGTCTTGCCCTACGCCGCAGAGACATACGCTCTGCCTGAGTCAGATTGAAAATCCGTGCAAGAGCCGAAGCAAAACTTTGCTCATCAGACGCTAAGAATCCTGTGGATCCTCGACTGATGTTGGTCCTCGTCTTGTGATGGCCTTGAATATGTGTGGATCTGCTGAGTCCATAACCATCGGTGCTTTTAAACGTACTGCCGCCGGCGTTCTCTATTGGTTTGGATCCCTCGTGTCTGATTAAATCTGCTTCACGCACAACACTGCTTGTGATCTGGCCCTGTGAACATCTCTCTTTGTGTATACTACCTTCACTCATTTCATTCTCCTCTTCATCAACATCATCATCTGAGAGAACGATGTCTAACTTGGGTCCCCCAGAGTTGTGTGCGAGAACAATCGCACCTGCTGCCATGCACTCCACCACACCTGCAAAAAAAAAGCAGTACAGAAAATATGAGGTATGTGTGTGTGGTTTGTTGTCATCAACATCGAGTTGGTGCTCCAGGTCAAATGGAGGAGTGCATTTTTTATTGTGTAAAAGCAAAATAAACGTTAAATCACATCATTGATGGGGTGCTCTGCTATTTTTTGTTTTTACTGACACGTGATCTGATGTTGTACATGTGTGGGTGAGCACTTGTGTGCGCTTGTTGTTACTCTGTGCTCGTGAAGCGAAAAGCAGTGTTAGGCATTCAGTTGCGTACGTACGTGCATGCGTGCCTAGAAGATGATAAATGGGGTTTCTGGGACGCCCATTCAAATGAATGGGGAAAAAAGGAAAAACTTTCTGGCCCAAGCCCCAAAAGCCCAAAATAGGAGACTCATTTTCTCCCCACCTATCCCCTTCCCTCCCATGCAAGCAAATGTAAAATTGAGACTATGAAAGATTGAGACTTGCTGATTAAAACACTTCTTCCCCTTCGTATTTTCATTCGACTCAAAGAGCGAACCAACGAATATTTGTCCATGTTCTACTTCAGGGAATAACTTAATGTTCTT
>CM068967.1:54659482-54671762 GCA_035128595.1 Eptatretus atami
ATAACATTCATTTCCATCGAGTATATTCACAAGAATAACTTGGAACTTGGTTCTTGGTTTAAGTGTCTTTGTTGTGCAGAAATGCTCAAAATCATTTGAAGCAAGCTGTTTTAAAATGAGTCAGTCTGGAGTCAGCCAAGTTCCCTCGCCCGAAGCAAAAATGCGACTCATTTCCGATGTGAGACACACCCTGAAAAAACACATTGTTTTCACATTTCATTGACGTCATCAACTTACCTATTTAAACCAATTGCCGAGTGCGTGTTATTTTGAATATGGAGTGCTCAGATTATTACTACAATCTTGCAATCAATCGTTTTCACAAGATGAAAGGTGAGATCCTTGTTTTATATTGAATTTCATATATTCATTATTGTTGTTTTATACAGAATTAAATCACTATACAACCAATAATTATTGTATGTCTTTTTCTAACAGGGTGTCCCCAATAAGAACATCGTTGATAACTGATCTAGAACAGGAGGCATTTGCATATCACGACGAGTGGCAAAAAATGAATGACTTCCTTAAAGACATTCAATCGTTCAGAAGAGAATTGAATGACATTTTTGTTGGCTGGAAAGAATTCTCTCACGTCCTCTGTACTGATCTTGAATGAGTCGAGTCAAAGGTGAGAAATTATCCCTCTGTCTCTCTGTGTGGTGTGTCTGTGTGTGCATGTGTGTGTATTTGTGTGTTCATATATGTATGTGTGTGTGTGTGTGTGTGTGTGTGTTTATACATGGTGTGTGTGTGTGTGTGTGGTGTTTATACATGTATGTGTGTGTGTGTGTGTTTATACATGTATGTGGTGTGCATGTATACGTGTGTATGTATATGTGTGCATCTATATGTGTGCATGTATATGTGTGCATGTATATGTGTGCATGTATATGTGTGCATGTATATGTGTGTGCATATGTGTGTATATGTGCGTGTGCGTGTGTCTGTGTCTCTATGTCTCTATGTCTCTATGTCTCTATGTCTCTATGTCTCTATGTCTCTATGTCTCTATGTCTCTATGTCTCTATGTCTCTAGAGTGTTGACTCATTATTATTTATTTTTTTTCTTCAGTTTAAACACCTGTCTGGATGAACCAAACACACAACTTAATCTTCTGGAGGTAAATGTTATATTTATTATTTTATTAATATCATAATATAATCATCTTTATATACCCTAATTGTTCTTCCCTCTTTGTTTTGAACAGAATATGTTGACCGAGTTTCAAAATCACAAACCATCAGACTGCTGCGCAAAGAAGATTTTGTTCAATGTTTGTAATCTTGTTTTATTATATATGCTTTCCTTATAATTATCTGATTTTGAATTACAAGAAAGAATAAAGGAGATGTTAAAGGTGGGGGGGGGGGGGGGGGTGGGGGAGGGTTAGGGTTGGGGGGGGGTTGGAGGAGGGTTAGGGTTGAGGAGGGTTTGGTTGGGGGGTTGGGGGGATAGGTGCGCTCCCCCAACGACCCACCACCCCCTCATCCCTCTCCCCTCCCCGTGTGTGTGTGGGGAAGGGTGGGGGTGGGATGAGGGGGTGGTGGGTCAAAGGCGGGGGCGCACAGGAGGTGGGGTTGTGTGGGTGGGCTTATGTGGGTGGGCTTGTGTGGGTGGGGCTTGTGTGGGTGGTGGGGCTTGTGTGGGTGGGGCTTGTGTGTATGAGGTTTGTGTGGGTGGAGCAATTTTTTATAATTAAATAAACATGTTGTGCGTGGGAACTAATAAACTAATCACTAATTATGTGGATATGATGGATGTGGATGTGGACGTGGCTTTTGTGGGTGGGGTTTGCGTGGGTGGGTTTGCGCGGGTGTGGTTTGCATGGGTGTGGCTTATGTGGGTGGGGCTTGTGTGGGTGGGGCTTGTGTGGATGTGGCTTGTGTGGGTGGAGTTAAAAAGGGGTGGAGTCAAAAATAAATTTTCAATTTGTCTTTGTCTTTTGTAATTCCTGTGAATAAAATGAACCTAAAATCTCTCCCCCTTTACATCACATAATTTGTAAGTCCAAGGGGTTTTTTTCAATTTATCTTTGTCTTTGTAATTCCTGTGAAGAAAATTAACCTAAAATCTCTTCCCCCTTAAATCACATAATTTGTAAGTCCAAGGAACTGGACCGACGACATCAACAATTTTAAAAAGTTCATTTGTCCATCGCTTGGTGTAACCTTTTTCAAAATTAGATTTCCACCTGTATATTCTTACTATATCACCAACTTTGAACTTAGTCTTTCTGACATTAATCTCTTTTTCATATTTTAGTTTTGTAAATGTTTCTGATGGCTTAGTTTTCGTTGAGGTATTAATCGTGTCGTTGTACTTATCTACAATGTCCTGAATTAAAGATAACCATTGTTGAGAACTGAGTTGAGTGAATTTTTTATATAGGCTCTCTTTTAAAGTGCGATTAAAACATTCAATAACAACCACTTTTCCTTCATTAAAGGTGCTGTATAATGTAATGTTATTTTAAAGAAAATTCATAAATGTTTTGTTGTAGAACTCTGTACCCTCATCAGTCCACAATTTTTTAGGTTTTCTCTTGCTTTTATTGAATATTGTTGGAAGCTAACATAAGAGTATTACCTGCTTTGTTTTTCAAAGGGACAACCCACGCATATCTACTCCTCAAATCAATAACGGTTAAAGCATACTTGTACCCCTTATCATTATTGAGTTCAATCAAATCAGCGGACCAGATATAATCAACTTCCTTGGAATAAACCTTCCTTCTATGAAACTTTGTGATTATTGGTTTATGTAATTCATCAGCTAATTGCTCTTCAATCTTAATGACATCATTAGAGCCTATAGGTTTTTTGAATTTCCAAGCCAAGTTTCAATTTAGCACTGATCATCTTCTTCATGATGAACCGATCAACTTTTTCTCTCAAGGTTGGATTTTGTATCAGAGACAAAATTATACAACATTTCTCTATCGGCTTCGTGTTTTTCTTCCAACGTTGTGCTATTTCCATAATCAATATCGTGCCTCATGCACACTTCATCAACCCTATTGATAGGTTTGCTCCACGGTTTAGGATTGTCAGCCTCATCTAATCTTTTATTCAAGTTTGTACCTGGACCACAGAAAGAATAACCTGGTAGATGTAATTCCCCTGGTTCCAGTTGTTGTAAATTTTCTTCCTGATAAAAACTTTTGTATATCACCCCCACGTTTGTGTTTGGACATTAATTCACTCTTTTTTGAGCCACACACCCAACATGTACCTTTTTGTATAACCCTATTATTATCTTGCCAAAACGAAGTTTTTGCAAGATATGTTAGTCAGCTTGTATGTTTTTTTTTGTTTTTTTTAAATTTTTTTTTTGTTTGTCTGTAATCACGTATAAAAAATTCTGCAGAGCACAGTTATCATTGGAAATTTTTGTAACTTCGCATATCAGAGGCCTATAGAGGTCCCTTCAGCGCACACAATTTGAAGGTCATGTCGCAAATCAGGGGAGTCGACGAAACCCTTATTTTTTGAGTAATTTTGATCGGATCGTCTTCAAACTTCATAGGAATATAGTTCATGGTCAGGCGCTGCTCAGCTGATTAATTTTTGGTGGCGATTGGCCTTGACCTTCATATGTTTTTTATTTTTTTTTGTCTGTAATCACGTATAAATCACTTCTGCAGAGCACAGTTATCATTGGAAATTTTTTGTAACTTCGCATATCAGAGGCCTATAGAGTCTCTTTCAGCGCATAAAATTTTGAGGTCAAGGTCAAAGGTCAAGGTCACTGTCGCAAATCAGGGGAGTCGACGAAACCCTATTTTTTGAGTAATTTTAATCGAATAGTCTCCAAACTTTAAGGGAATGTAGTATATGGTCTGGCGCTCAGCTGATTAGTTTTTGGTGGCGATTGGCCTTGACCTTCATGGTTAGCGCCTGAGGTCAAACATATTTGACCCCAAGGTCAAATTTTTCAAGTTTTAGGAACCATATCGTGTAGTACCTCAAAATTGAACACCTCGATGAGTGCTTTCTAGATATGTCAAGCTTGAGACATTATGACGTCATTTGTGACGTTATGAGGCAAACACATATTTTTCATGGTTACTCTGTTAGAACGATTCTCATCGGAATCTCTCGTAGGCAGTATTCCTCAAGGAGTCGCTCCTGGTGGATAGCAGCTCTGTTCACCTCAGTGTGACCTTAAAGAAGTCACACGTGGTCATCTTTTGCAAGATACGGGTCACCCTCAGGGTGACATTGGTTTTTTTTACTTTTAACATACGAGATATTTTTATTCTTGGTTTTCTTTTTACATTTCAGACAATAACTCATTTATTTATGAGAAAAATTCCTTCAGAGTGCGAAAACCTTTTTAGTTTCCAACATGCACATTTGAATCTTAATTTTTAAAAAATAAAGAATCTTTCGAAATGTCTTCACTCTCTCCTCCATTTATTTAAGAAAAAAATATAAAAATTTAATCAAAATCAATTACACCAACATCATCAATAATATAATCTTTTCCTTCTTTCTCTCCTTTATCTCCACTTTCTTGTTTAAATATTCTCCCAGAGAAACGATGTTAATAGTCTTGACGCATATATTTCTAATAGACTTGCCAATTCTATGTTTTCCTCCTCGGTGCATTGAGATGATTTATTTTCTGTCATACCTTTGATCTTTTTTTATAATCTCACTGGTTTCCATATTTTTATATTATTTATTCTCTCTCTTTCCTCCCTCTCCTCCTCCTCTCTCTCTTCTCCCTCTCTCCTCTTCTCTCTCTTTTTTCTCAGTTTCTTCAGCTCTTCTTCATCCCTTACTATCCTTGCCCACTTTCACTCTAGAGAATATCATACATATAATTCATCTGGATTACTTGATATTCCTGTGTCCAAATAATTTTTTTTACAACAGGAAAACCAATAAAATTTCTTCTGATTTTCTAAAAGCCTTGTGTTTTCTTACCTTTAAAATGCTTTCATTATTTAACATTTAAGTTCAATCCAGAGTTGTTGGTTTTTAAATCAGTCTAAAGCCAATCTTTTATCGAAAATACCTCCTTCTTATGTTGTAGAACATTATTATTAAAATAACGAATACCCTTTTCTTGAAGTATGCTTGGACACAGAAATGATAATTTTTTGAAGCCTTCTTGCTGTCATTTATGTATCAGAAATATATGACAGATTAATATGACAGGAAATACCTCCCCATCTTCCCATAGTTAAATCAGTTTGTTTCCCTTACTTATTATATATAATCCTGTTCTTTGTGTTTGCATGATATAAACTATGGCAAAACCATTATTGATTTTACCCTTATTAAAATTATTTTATTTGTTGTTTGCAAATCGTGCTTCCACAAAACTCATTCTCGGCACCAAGTGGTTAATATTCTTCCTCACGAGACTGATTTAATTGTTCCAGGTCTTCTCGGTTAATGTTAAATGACCAATTATACCCTAAATCAATCATATTATATCCCCATTGTTCTATTCTCATACAAACGAAACGCCCTTCTTGATAAAATTTTATTTCAATTGGAATTGTGAATTCTGTATGACCCGGAGATAAATCAACACTTCTGTATCTTTGGAATACACAGCCGTTTTATTTAAGGATATATATTGTGATAAATCACTTAATCTCACCAAGTCATTCGCATCAGTCGGGCTTGGGTAATTATTATAATCTATTAATTTATAAGCATTTTTCATATTAATATTTTTTGCTATACTATATTTCTGTCGTTCAGCCTGTGCCTTTGTGTAATAATTTGATAAATCAATATCCAGTTCTTGGAATACACCAAAGATAGAACCATCTTTACCAACATAAGTCATTTATATTAGATTAAAATAAATGTCATTAAAAAATTTATTTTTGTTGAGTTGAAATAACACATAGAGACATAATTGAACCACAACACTTGGAATTTAATTATTGGACTTGAAATGTTTGATAAACACCATTCTGAAAGAGATTTTATTACCTTAACAGGTGGTGGAAGACCATAACTATCAAAATAATATTTGTCTTGACTATTAAAAATACAAACCCAATGAGAACCGTTTCCATTATTATCTAAGTTCATAATAATATTCTTTGTATGTTCAGACACGTTTCTTAATTAATCTCTAATACAAATAACCACATTATGAATTTTTAATTTCTTACAATATTTGATAAGTTCTAAATTTGATGTTGTATTCTTTCCAAATTCTTTAAACCACTCATCAATGCTCATATTTATTAGAAAGATATAATCCATTACCCCTTTTAGTTAATTTTACTCCTGCTTGTGCGATAGAAGAAGCATACCTCAACTAACAATCTCGCTTTATCAGGCAGACTTTCAAGTTTTTCAGCAAAATCTACAATTATACCACTTCACCAATTTGTTTCTCCAACTCTTTGTTATGTCTTTCCAATTATTTTTGAGCCGGAGTTGAGCCTTCCTTTCGTTGGCAGTTTTCACTGCTGCTGAAATACCACCCGTCAATGCTCCAGCGCACTTAAACCAGCAAATAAAGGAATTAGAAATGGGAGAAATCCTCCACTCTCTCTTTTATTGATATTTCTTCAACATTGGTTTTGACATTTTAATTTTAAGTGAGCCAGTATCGTTCAAGATTTTCACCTGTTCTTTTGTGAGCAAAACATCTTCTTACTGCTCCTTTTCTCTGAATTGTGTTAACGTTAATCATGCAGGCTTTTGATTTTGAATACAAGATTATAGTTTATGAAGATTGATTTCATTAACATATACCCCAGTTGGCACTTACTACTCATTTATTTATCAAAAACATTTATGTGAGACTAAATCATAACACCATTATCTGTATTAATATGTAATTCTGTTTCTTTCCAAAAGCAATCAATATGTATCAACTTCTTCACTCTCTCCTCTTTCAATGTATCGGGGTATCAACAATTAGACTTTATAGTTTCCTTTTGAGCACTCAGGTAAATCGCACAGATTGTATGCAGACTTTTAAATGCTGTCATATCAAAAATGGGTTCTTTATTAACCTCCGCCATCGAAGATGGATGGAGGTTACTGTTTTCACCCCTTTCTGTTGTTTGTTTGTTTGTGAACAGTATTACGGAAAAACTCCTCGACGGATTTCGACGAAACTTGGTGGGGGTTAGGTCTGTCCAAGGATCATGCCATTAGATTTTGGACTTGGTCCAAATCCAATATGGCTGCTATGGCGGCCAATTTGAAAAATATTTGAATTTTTTTTTTTGCAATTCTACATGTTTTAAGTGATTTCAACCCCCCCCCCCAAAAAAAATAATTGTTAGAGAAAAAAATTTTTTGCAACTTTTTTTCAACAAAATTTCGATTCTTTTTTTTGCATTTCTACATGTTTAAGTGATTTCCAACCCCCCCCCCCCAAAAAAGAATTGTTAGAGAAAAAATATTTTGCAAATTTTTTTCAACAAAATTGATTTTTTTTTTGCATTTCTACATGTATAAGTGATTCCAACAAAAAAACATGCCAAAATTTATAATTGCAGCTGATTTTGAACTTCAGGTGATATACCCACGTAAATCAATTTCTGTCTCAGGAATCTAGTTATGACGAATGAATTGAGTATTTGTAAAAGTTAAAAGTAAAAGGGAAAGTTGCAAAACTATAACTCTGTGAGCACTGTTGACGTCAAATTGAATGAATGGGATATCAGGTTCACTTGAGTGACCTACAGTATTGGCGAGCGGAGGTTTTGCACTCTACGAGTGCTCCCCCTCTAGTTTCCATTGTTTTCACACACCTTTTGGTAAGACTTGTATGCTTCAGCATAATCATTTTTTCCCAATTAATTTCCAATCTATCTCATGGATAAATGTTCCATCTAGAGAAACGTGAAGTTGTTCACCTTCGCATTATCACTCAACGCATCATTCTTATCAGTAGCAGTATCACCATGTGTTTTTTTTAAATGAGCCACAGATATCGTGGCTTTCCTCCAGAACACCCAAATTCCATGTGGAAGTTGTTTGGTTCAGTTTAACGCGTTGGCACTCTTTTTTGAGGTATGATAATTGAGTGGTTTCTTTGAGTTAAGTCTTCTATGCAACATCTCTTTCTGTTTTAAGATTAGGAGTATATTCACGAATATACCAACTAATTTCATCAATTAGAAATTTATTCTGAGCCAGCAAAAGCATTAGCCACACAAAAAGCAATCAATTTTCATTATCATTCCTTTGCAGTTGAAATCTAATTTTCAGACCATACAGAACTTTATCATGATCACAAAATCAAATATACCTTTAAGAGGAACTGCACAGTTAAACTAATTACTGCTTTTGTATCATCATTATACATTCCTTTTCTTTGACTATATCCAGGGTCTGTGTTGTTCCCGTTGCCATATCAGAATAAAACATTCGACAGCCGCCTTTCCCATTCTATCACAAATTAATATAGTGTAAATTTCCTCATTTCAGATGTTAGCAGAGACATATCAACCGCTTCAACTTCTTGTGTTCCAATATATAAACACGAACATTATCAAACATTTTCCAGAAGAACTCATTTACAAGTGTAGCGTTTGTGGGATTCGCAGCCTTAGTGATGTAAATTTACACAAAAGAAACTTTCGGCTCGATTCAAATAAGTTTGTTGATTATTTATTTCAAAACTTTTGTTCCATTTGTATTCCAGTCTGTTACAGTTATTGCATTTACCTTGAAGTAGTCTTCCTTTTTAGTAGATTTTGAGATGACAATGGTATCATCCAAATCATAGATAGTATCAATTGCTTCCATACATGTATTTATTTAGGAAAAAGATGTTAAAACTTTTGAACCCTGACCCAAGTATTTGAAATTATTTTCTGTCGTTCTTGGGGAGACAACTGAGTTTTGCCTTTCTAAATTCTTTTATGCCTTGCAATTTATGAGATTCCTTTTGGGCATCTTTTATACTCTTTATAGCACCCGCTACATTTCCCACAGCAGAGAGTTGAACCAATTAAGTCTTTATGTTTAAGAATAGTGAACCTATACCATTAGAGTATCAATTATCCATCTCCTCTAATTGATGTCCACACCCCTTTGTTCTCTTAGGTTTATAGTATCCTCTACCAGGATACATACCTTCACCTTGTAGTATGGGGAAAGGAACATCTCCATCCCTGTAATTATTTTATATTTTCCCAACTCGTTCCTGACAATAACCATCGTATTTATTTATATGGAAAACTTCACGTCGTGTGAATTCTGATGGATATAATTTCTCCATTTCAAAGAAACATGCGATTATCTTGGTCGGTTATCCTAAAATTTACTCTGTATATGGTTTTTCCTGACACAGGTTAGATAAACCAGATTTTTGGTTCCATAATGATTTATAACAATTGGGTTGAGTATGCGCTGAATGAAAATATTGTATTTGTTCTTATTCCATCACTATAAGTGCCATCAATCAAATCACATGAATTAATACCGAATTTATGCCTGAGGTATTTGAACGACATTATCACTGTAAAACGTTCCCATTAGTTTCAATTTTTTTTGAGGGAGAAACCAATAACTCTCTAATGAATTATCAATTGTGAAATCAACCTTGTTGTTATTTTTAAGTTTAATCGTTGATTTTGAAGTATGTTTTGAATATCTATAACAATATTTTTTGGTTCATCACCCTGTTCTTTCATAAGCGAGTATTCGGAGATATTTGAGAAAAATCTCATATGCTCCGGGTGAAACTTTATCGTTTTGTATCCACTTCCCGGATTATAACTAAACTTGTTATTTTCTCGGTGATATTAAACAAGGTATTATAAGTTTCCATGGACAATAAAGACGCCTCATATTCTTTGTTGCGTCAGTTGTAGTGGGTATGGAATGAAGATGTGTGGTCACTTGTGAAATTAAACGAAGGATTGTGCTTCTCATCTTATTTAATATGGGATAAAATGTCTTCTGTATTGACATTTATTAATTATTTTCATGTTCTCAACTGTCTAAAATGGCTGATGCTTCATTAAAACAATTGTTATTTCCAGCCTTCTTACTACCTAATAGCAATAACAGTCTATTAACTAATTGTGATGGGTCATTTGGAAGAAACTACACCTGAACAAGCCTACTTAAAGCCTGAATAATGTGTTTCTCCTTCTCATTCTTCCTACTTTTACCGATAGACTAACCTATAAATTTAAGAGAGTCCAGCAGTCAATATTATACTCTATCGTCCTTATTTTTCACTATCCCAATGGTTTATCAAATACTTGGATTCATCCTCACAGGTTGAACCTTGTTTCCATATTTTGTTTGAAGAAACATTAATCTCGGAGTTTAGTTTAACAGGGGTTGAGCAGAACTCAAGAACTTAATTCATCATTAAATATCAATCCCTTTCTTGAACAGGATGAAATATTGCTGGTTGTTCTGTTGAATGAGTCCTGCTTTGGTTTTTGAATCCGCTGAATATTCATTGTTTTGAAGAGCTTCCCAATATAATCATGGGGTTGATTATCTTTTCAGTTGTTGAAATAATCCATCATCTTTCTCTAATTCTCCTCTATGCTCTAATTCTTTCTCCGTCATTTGACTGAAATCTTTTTACATTTGAAGTATTTTTAGGAGTATATTCTATTGTGGGAACTGTGGAAGCATCTATAATTTTTTCTTGGGACGTTTTTAAAGTGGTTTAAAAAAATTTCTCTTGTTTTCTCTTTCAAATGCTTCTTACCGTTAGTTTCTGTGTGCGTTTCTTCTTTATGTCTTCTGTTGTTTTTACAACTTTTGAAACCAACTCTTGATGCTCTTTAAATCTTCTTGCTCGTTTTCTCTGCGCATCCATTTATTTATTGGAAAATATCATTCACTGAATTATAAAGGTCAACAGGAAATTTTCCTTTTTCTTCATCATTAAGTAGATGTGTTCAAATAAATCCTTTTCTTTAAATATTTCATCAAATTCTTTATTAACTTAATACGATTGTTAATTTCTTCTTCACTGAATACTTTGATATCTCTGCTTTTCATACATTTGCGTTGAGTTTCTTCATCAACATCAAAACCCGATGATAAAATCTTACCCCATTACAACTCAGATGTTTAATAATTTTGTCTCATTCCTTCTGGATTAGTTTCTATATCCCAAGACCACCAGATTTTAGTTTCTTTAACTCACTCTTACAATGTAATATTTTTTGTACCAAGAGAAACCTCCTCAAATATTTGACCTCATTCCTTCAACCGCATATGTTCCTCCACTGAAAAATTAGTGTTGGAGGTTTCCCGCCGGCGCGTCGACATGAGCACGACCTCGATGGACAGTGGGGGGCCGTCTCGGCTTCGATCGCCGGAATTTAAGATCGCCGGCCCGGGTAAGCCCGGGTCGACGTGTCCTGGTAGTTTTAGGACGAATACGCGCAATGGGAGATCACGTGGGGTTTGGGTTAATTGCCAACTTCAAACTTACCTTAAGTACCCACGTGATCCAGCTACCGGGGTACTTCACCCTCGGCGGAACTCGTTCGGAAGCTAAGCCGCTTAAAGCGACTCGTGTCCGTTTATCTGCGAAATGCCGTGCGGTGATTATCGCACGAATCCGCCGGCCCAATTATTTTTGGGACCCGCTGGCAATGGTCCACTAATCCTTCAAATGCACGACATGTTCAGTCCAAATGAACGGAAAGACACGACGAGCTGAGTACTTTTTAAACAATTGGGATTTATTTAAAACAATATGAGGGAATTGTTAGGGGAGCACGCAAGGGCAAGATTTATACCGATAAAAAGCAAGGTAAAATCAATCTAACAGCACAGCACTTATACTGTTCACTACTTATTAGAGACGGGGCCCCACACACAGACACACAACACCCAGAGAGGAATGGACCCCCTGGGTCTTTTAATGGGGACCTCCAGCCGGAGGAAACAGTCGGGCTGAGGGTCAGGGTAGCTTGACCTGGCCACGACGCGCAGCTGGACGTCCGCCGGTCGTGGACTGGGCGCCGTCACAGCCAGGCGGAGGCGACGACGCGAACCTGGGGCCGGGACGAGGTCGTGCCCCCCAGAAGCCAAGGTGATGAGCCGGGCAGAGAAGGAAAAACAGCGAGAAACAGCATGCGAACGAACGACGAGAAATCTCCTCAGAACTGGCGCTTTCGTGTACGCTCTTTTAAAATCTCTCTCTTTACACCAACATCATCAATAATATAATCTTTTCCTTCTTTCTCTCCTTTATCTCCACTTTCTTGTTTAAATATTCTCCCAGAAACCGATGTTAATAGTCTTGACGCATATATTTCTAATAGACTTGCCAATTCTATGTTTTCCTCCTCGG
>CM068967.1:54706763-54721440 GCA_035128595.1 Eptatretus atami
ATTATTTAATTATTAATTTATTTAATTATTTGCTCCCAAGGTTTGATTATTATTCAAATTATTAATTAATCCCAAGGTTTGAATTTTCCCGAGGGAAAGAGCCGTTTCCCAAGGGTTTGAAAGCTGTTTTTTTCCCAAGGTTGGAATTAATCGTTGTGCTTGGTAGACATTTGTGAAGGACATTTATAGAGAGAGGGCGAGAGGAGGAGGAGGAGAGAGGAGGGGAAGAGAGGGGGCGAGAGAGGAGGTGAGAAGAGGGGCAGGAGAGGGGAGGAGAGAGGAAGGGGAGAGAGGAGGGGGAGAGGAGGAGGGGGGGGAGGGGAGAGGGAGGGGGAGAGAGGAGGGGGGAGAGAGGAGGGGGAGAGAGGAGGGGGGAGAGAGGGAGGAGGGGAGAGGAGGGGGAGAGAGGAGGGGAGAGAGGAGGGGGAGAGAGGAGGGGGAGAGAGGAGGAGGGAGAGAGGAGGGAGGGAGAGAGGAGGGGGGAGAGAGGAGGGGGGTGAGAGGGGGTGGCAAGAAGAGGGGAGGGAGAGAGAAGGGCGAGAGGAGGGGGGGGAGAGAGAAGGAGAGAGGAGGGGGAGAGAGAAGGGAGAGAGGGGGGAGAGGGGGGCAGAGAGGGGGGACAAGAGAGGGGCGAGAGGAGGGGGGAGAGGAGGGGAGAGAGAAGGGAGAGAGGGGGTGAGAGGGGGGGGCAAGAAAAGGGAGAGAGAAAGGCGAGAGAGGGGTGAGGGGGCAAGAGAGGGGAGAGACAGAGGAGGGGAACAGAGGAGGGAAGAGAGGAGGGGAGAGAGGAGGGGAGAGAGGAGGGGGCGTCACAATTCTTCTTCGTTTGATATGACGTCACAATTGATGCTGGGGACCTGATACTGCAGGCACGAAGCTGCACATACTGGCACGCACCTACGGGCCCGCACTAGTAATAATAAAGGGGGTAAGGTAGAAGGGTTCGAAAAGAGGAAGAGCTTGGCGAAAAATGGATGAGGCAGGAAGGAACGAATAAAACGACTAGAATGAACACAGAAGGCTGAAGGAAGAGAGGGCTGTGAGAGGAATGGTTATGGGGACAGAGTGATGCGAACGAATGCATTGAGGAAACACAAGCCCATCCGAGCACACACTCACGGAAAGAAGAAAGTGATCGCAGTCAATGAATTTCGTCACTTCCTCTTCCGGGAATGTATCACGACTGAAAACAAACAAACAAAAAAAAAGCACAAAACAACAAATACTTAATCATCATCGCTGTTCATAAAACAGTCATCAATATATTTTTATTTTCAATACTTTATCACATGTACAGTGTGTAAAAACAACCGCTCACGTTGACCGTGAAGAGACCCGACGGACAACACGATATTCGTGTTAATACACCGCCCGTGAGGTAAATCCGAATAATCATCTCTCTCCGCATCAACTCATCCGGATTGCGTTGCATGCATCAACTGCATGTGTTTGTGAAGCAAATATATGTGCATTGTATACGTCGAAGTATATTTACAAATGGCATATTGACAAATTCCGCCGGACACTATGATTATAGGAGCACAATCGAAAAAAAACAAACATTCTAAACGGAAATGTTCAAAAACATCGCCGATCTCGATTCTCGAGTACTGTATTATTACGGCGACCCTTGATTATGATTATTGCAAGTTGATTATGAGAATAATGTATGAATATTGTAAGTGAACAGCCAATCCTGAAGGAATTTCTGTGGATTTACCACAGAATCATCGCAGTTGATATGAAATCCTTCATTTTCTCTCACAAGCCCGTGTCACGTCACCAATTTGGATTCAGACCAGGGCTGTCATGTCTTCCATTACCAATCAGCTTGAAGAGCGCTCACCAAGCGGCTTAAGTACTCACACTGGAGTCTGGAATCCTGTCTTACTCGACAAACTCTCTACCAATGGAATCTAAAGTTAACTCCACCCTTGGATAACCGACTTGTTCTACTCTCGTGGCCAAGGTTAGGTGTGGCTCTCAACGAAATCCTAACATCTCCTCTCCCTGTCAACCTTGGAGCACACACACCACAGCTCTTCTTGGAGCCTCGACTATGTGTACAACAACACTCGGTGGAGCGACACCCCCGTCAGGCTGAACAGTTTACGTTTTGTATCCCAATGATAGGTCGGATCTCGGATGTGTACCTGAACCAATATCGGGTCGGCTTGTTCTTGTCACCTACACAACTCGTCCACAACTTCTTGAGACATCATGGTCAAAGCCAAACAGGCAGAGGCAGGAATGAAAACACAATCTCCGTCCACCTTCGGTGGCGGAGATAAATATTGGGAGATTTTAGAACGACTTGAAATACCTCCTCACACCGAGAGTGATGCTGTCACACACACACGCACACGCACACGCAATTTCGGTACTGCACTTCCTCCACCATGATCGGCCAGGTTTATTAATTTATTTTACCTCCTAAAAGCTTGCCCTGCACACCCCGAATACCACCCTCACACACCCAATACCACCCTCACACACCGAATATCACCCTCACACACCGAATACGACATGTATACACCCCAAGTAAAACCCTCACACCCCGAGTACAACCCTCACACCATGAACACAACTTTCACACCCCGAGTACAACTTTCACACCCCGAGTACAACTTTCACACCCCAAGTACAACCCTGACACCCGGAGTAAGACCTTCACACCCCGAGTACAACCTGCACACACAGAGTACAACATTCACACCCTGAGTAAGACCTTCACACCCCGAGTACAACCCTCACACCATGAACACAACTTTCACACCCCAAGTACAACCCTGACACCCGGAATAAGACCTTCACACCCCAAGTAAGACCTTCACACCCCGAGTACAACCTGCACACACAGAGTACAACATGTATACACCCCAAATAAAACCTTCACATCCCGAGTACAACCCTCACACCATGAACACAACTTTCACAACCCAAGTACAACTTTCACACCCCGAGTACAACTTTCACACCCCGAGTACAACTTTCACACCCCGAGTACAACTTTCACACCACAAGTACAACCCTGACACCCAGAGTAAGACCTTCACACCCTGAGTACAACCTGTACACACCGAGTACAACCTTCACACCGAGTACAACCTCCACACACAGAGTACAACCTTCACACCGAGTACAACCTGCACACACAGAGTACAAACCTTCACACACCGAATACAACCTTCACACAGAGTACAACCTTCACACAGAGTACAACCTTCAACACGAGTACAACCCGCACACACCGAGTACAACCCTCACACACCGAGAAACCTTCACACCGAGTACAACCTCACACAGAGTACAACCTTTCACACCAAATACAACTTCACACCGAGTACAACCTGCACCACGAGTACAACTGCACACACAGAGTATAACCCTCACACACCGAGTACAACCTTCACACCGAGTACAACCTGCACACAACAGAGTACAACCCTCACACACCGAGTACAACCTTCACACCCCGAGTACAACCTTCACAACCCCGAGTACAACCTGCACACCCCGAGAACCTGCACACCCGAGTACAACCTGCACACCCCGAGTACAACCTGCCACCACACAGAGTACAACCCTCACACACCGAGTACAACCTTCACACCCCGAGTACAACCTGCACACACAGAGTACAACCCTCACACACAAGAGTACAACCCTCACACACAGAGTACAACCCTCACACACAGAGAGTACAACCCTCACACACAGAGTACGACCCTCACACACAGAGTACGACCCTCACACCGAAACGACCCTCACACACAGAGTACGACCCTCACACCGAAACGACCCTCACACACAGAGTACATGTTCCACCATTTAAACCCATTCCGTGCAGTAGTTTCCAGGAGTTCGTGGAGAAAATAAAACAAACAGATCCTTCTCGAATTACAGTATGATTGTAACTTCATTATAGTTATAATAATATTATCATTATTATTACGGCATGATTGTAAAATACAAACTGACGTTCCTCGTTGACTCGAAGAGCTGACGTCATCACGTTTTACGTTCGGGCCAGAAGTGAAACGCCGTGACGTCATGGAAGTGTTGCTGTTGTAAGAGTCGTTGACCAACCGTCATGTATGAAGGAACACGGTACAAGTCCATGAACCACGTGATCCCGATCTACTCTCCTCGAGCATGTTACGGCCCTTCTCACCCGAGTTAAATATATATATATATATTTTTCCTCACGTCGTGACATGACGTCATTGACATTTACCTGTCGACCGGTGTTCACCATTCGCTGGCTTCACGTTCCGTGCCCCTCCTCCTTCCCCTTCGCACTACCGGAGTAGCCTCGCTCGGTCCGCCGATCGATGTCGATGTCGATGTCGTGTTTGTTATGGACATGTTCCAGGTCGTGACGATGACCTCGTGCTGTGTCGGTCCACGCAGTTTCCTGTCCTTGTGACCGCTTCGTCTCAGTCGGACATCTTTAGTTGGTAAAATAAAGTCTCGCGGAATGTTGAACCTTTGTCTCTGGGAGCTGTGACTGTGTCCGGTGTGAAGGTGTGCGGGACGTCGGGCGGTCTTCGCTGGTCTTCGCTGCACTTCGCTGCACACACGCCGTCAGTAAGTAAGCGGTGCTTGGATTCTGAAAGTTGTTGCTGATTTTGCGAAATGACCACAACGTCCTCGAGAGACGGTAAAACGAGGAACGAGGACCGGTTCGGTTTAATAAAGAGGAATCGAGTCGCCGGAGCGAATGAGTGACTCGTGGAACATGAATATCACGTAATCCCCCCCCCCAAATGGCGTTTAAGCTGGCTGTCCTGCACGGCAGGATTTGCCGTTTTAATAACCTCTTACTTTCGTTTGGCAAGTTTTTAAAAACATAAACATTTCTGTGATTATACAAAGGTCCACCAGATGTGGAAGGGGTGGTAGAGGGGGGGGGGCAGCGCGTGATCCTTTGAGACAGAATGAAACAGCCACCAAAACAACAGGATAATTGAGTTGTCAATCCCCTCCTGGTACCTGATTGAGTGAGTGAGCTGATGTTGCACATTCTAATGGAAGTTGAGGTTGTATTTTCCACCACTCTACCCTGGTTGCACCATCATACGAGTGTCTGCGACCAATTCTAGCCTGGGATTGGTGCTACCTGCACCGTAACGAGGGTTACGTGGAAAAAAAATGGAACGGATGACTTGTTTGTTGTTTTTGTAATCCTGGTGTTCTCTCACAAAGGTGTATGATCCCATGGTCGTTTGATTGGGACGGACGCATGCACGCAGCGATGGCGGGTGCCCATCTCTGTGCGGTTACCATTCCAGTGACGGGCATGACGTGCCAATCGTGTGTACACTCGCTCACCGCAGCACTGTCCTCGTTGCCTGGTGTCCTCTCGGTGAAGGTATTGGCTCTTCTTTTATTTTTTATTTTTTTTCTGCCAAATGCCGTTATTCAGATTGTGAAAACTTTGTCTGCTGCCGATAAGCATATCAGGATGGTTACTGCTTGCGTTGCCAAGTCTCAACAAGCCCATGCAACGTAGCGTTATCTAGCAGCCAGCACTTTAAAGTCTTTATTTGTTTTTTTTTATCCTTGTGCCCCCTTACTTTAGACAAAATATAGATACAGTCATCAAAACATTGGGATAGAATCCATGAACCGTGAGAATGTGCTGCACTCCTGTTCTGCCTTTCTGCTGATGATGTGAATTGCCGTTGAATACCTTTGATCACGACGTAAGCAAAAGCTTGGATGGGTGCCTTGTTCTCGCTGCACAGAACTTTTACCTCTGAGCTCGTCCGGAAAAGCCAACTACTTGGGTGCTCCGAGCAATACGGCTCGCTCGCTGGCACATGTTGTGCAAATACCGATGGAGATGAGCACGGAACCCAAAAGGCTCGATTTCTTACCTTCACACCCCATCAGTGCTATGGGAAAAATCTCCTGATGTGATGGAGATGGCAACGGATAATTCTGTTGTGAAAACCAGTCCGGCACCGATGACTGCCACGTGCCAACATGCAGGGGCATCGAGAGCGAGTACGGGCCCTGTGGCAAACAACCTCGGGGCCCCCACCCCCACCCTTTCTCTCTTACGTTTGTATTAAAAATTACGGCTGCAGGAGAAGCTCGGACCCCTCAACGGACCCCAGGCCCGAGGCAGCGACCCGCCCCCCCTCCCTCTCGAGACACCCCTGCCAACACGTTTTTGTGCATTGCTTTGTTAGACCTTGTTTTTCTACAAGAGCAAGGCTCATGGAAAAGCAAGATGATATTGACAGTGGGAAGATGAGAACAATCGGGCACAACTGGAGAGAGGGAAATCGAACAGGGAAGGAAGGAAGAAAGCAAGGAAAATAAGAGAGATAGATGAAAAGGGAGGTAACACTGAAATCAGCAAGTAAGATAGTTGGGTTAGCACAGGTTAACGGGGATAGTGAATATCATGCATCAAGAAGGGGGTGACACGAGATGGTGGTACGCTGCCGACTTGAATCCCTGGAGAGAACAGCGAAACAGAATAGCCTCTGGAAGATGATTCCATAGATAAGAGAAGACAGGAAGAAATGAGTTGAGGTGTGCAGAATCAGCCTGGATTTTTGGAAGTTTAACTAGGAGGGTATTACTAGAAGAACGTGTACATCCTGGAGTTGCTGGGAGGGTCGGAGGGCTGAGAGAGCGGAGCGAGCAATGTTGGAGTGTATAAAAGAGAGACCGCCGACTTGCTCGTGATGTGAGAGGTACAGATCATGTGCCTTGGCCTCATCATGGCAGATTACAACAATTTGAGGGTTTTAGAACTCAGAGAATCCAGGAGAGACGGATTTGATTCTGGGGCACCAACCTACCGTGGAGAGCAGTACTCCATCGAGCTACGGACAAAGGTTTTGTTTCCCTTCTTGACTGTAAATAGTTCTGATTTTCCAAGGAAAGACTTGGATCGACGGAGGGATGCCCAATCTGCTGCCAGGTTTGGAGGCCAGCTTTGCTAAGTTGTTGGCTCAGGAACAGTCACGACTGATGGTGAGGCCTCAAAATTCAAGAGACTGAACCTCTTCTGGTAGATGACCAAGGAAATACGTAGTTGTGTGTATTAATTTGCCAATCATTTCAACGGCATGACAAGGGCTCGAACTCGAGACCCAACGATCTTAAGTCAGCTCCCTTAACCGATAAGCAAACACCAGGGTTTTCTGCATCGCTGAACAGGTAGAACGATGGATGGAATCGACAGAATGTTTATCCAGGTACGTTAACCACCGTCGGAAGCAAGAAGCTGATGTTTTGGGCTTCGGTATCTCTTTTTTGGCTCCGGCGAAAGGTTAATGCCCGAAACGTCAGCTTCTCCTTGTGTCCCACAGCGGTTAGCACACGTCGATCAATGTTCTGTTGATTACATCCATTTGCTCTGTTGTCAAGGGAATAACTTCTTTATTTACCCTTGTACTAGTTCGGTTTGGGGTAACACCTATTGGAATTCTGTGCATTTCTGCACTATTTCATAAAAGTCGTTTATTTCTGTGATTTTATTTTATTTTATTTTATTTTTTTAATTCCAACATAGAGGTCGACAGGGTCCAAGTGTTGTGCATTTTGCAAATGTCAGATTCCCAAGTGACATTGTGAAGAGGTTATAAAGTTTTAACAACTCCAAAAAGGGCGAAGGGTCGAGGCCAAATCATCACAGGGAAGTGTCAAGGCCAAAACCAAGAGGGCCCCTCATCGTGAAAAGGAAACAAAAGAAGATGGGGGGAAATGCAATCGAGATTCTAGACAATTGATTTATGATTTGAATTGTTGCAAGTTGATGGACGTTGGGAACATGGTGCGGGGGAAGAAGGAAGAGGAATGGCGATTGATATGGAGGGAAAGGAGGGTGACGAGTAGAAGCTCGACCGGTGTTCCGAACAGAGTGAAGAGAGAGGGACAGAAACAGAGAGTTCGATACACCACTGACTGGTAGTAGCAGTATAAGTATTTGGCTTGAGTCATCAAACCCTTTTCAACACAGTTTTGACATGTAATGTCATGGTGGTGCCTTTAATGAAGTGACCAGACAATGAATGAGAAAAGATGACTCGAATCCAAAGCACAAGGCCTGTTGCTCTCACCTCACAGGCAGGTTGGTTGCCTCTGTTTGTTTGTTTTTGTTGTTGTTTTTAACCTCCTTTCCTCCGGTCGAGCTCCCTCTGCTCTCTCAGCCATCCAGCCCTCCCCAGCTCCTCCAGGTTGTACGTGTTCTTATAGTAACCCTTTCTTGGTTAAACTTCTTAAATCCAGGCTGACTGCACACCTCAACTCTTTTATTCCTTGCTTCCTCCCATCTATGGAACCTCCTTACAGAGGCTTTCAAATCCCACTCTTACCTCCAATGCTTCAAAGAGGTGGTGTACCACTATCTCATGCCACCCCTCCCCCCAATCCTTACCCACAATATCTCTTACCCCCGTTAACCTTGCCTGGTAGGATCCCATCTGCAGACCCGGCCTGGCCGGGATGATGCCACCTTATGGTCCCGGGACCTCTGCGGGGATCCCGGAAACAGCTGGGATCTCATCCGCATTGCACAACCCTCTTACTTGCAGGTGTCTGTTTCCTCCTCGCCACTCTCTCTTTCTGTTCTTTTCTTGTTTATTCGACCTGCTTCCCACAGCTGCCTGACTGTTGGTTCATACACTCCATCACTTTGCTCTTTCATAAGACTCAATCCAGTAAAAAATATATATAAGTATGTTTTTAATTATTTCTGCCACCAAAGGTGGAAGGAGGTAATGTCTTCACGTCTGTCTGTTTGTGTGCAGGATATCTCCAAATGTTGTGGATGGATTCTGATGAAGTTCGGTGTGTGACAAAAAAACAGCAACATTTGTTTCATTAGGCCCCGCATATTGATTATATACAAAAGCCGATGCACGATGATGCTTCGAGCCACAAATTCGTTTTGGGGTAATGAGCGTTGGAATCTCGTTTGAGTTGTGAGTCTGAAAACACCTTGAGTGACATTAACAAGAAACCATCATGTTTTGTATACAGGTGTTTCTGGAGCTTAAGGAGGCCCATCTCTGTTATGACTCTGAGCTTCAGAGTCCAACCTCCCTTGCTGATGCCATTGAAGACTGTGGATTTGAGGCAAATACCTCTGCTCTTGATCCACTCCCTGTCGCCAGGTCAACACTACACATACGTGGTATGACATGCATGTCATGCGTGAGTAGTGTTGAGAATGCCCTGAAAGACCAGCCTGGCCTGATGGCCCTCTCTGTCTCCCTTGAGCCTGGCAGTGCAATTATTACCTACGATCTCTCCACTACATCAGTTGCCACCATCTGCTCTTTGGTAGGGCCATGATGGAATTTTTTTATTCCGTGATTGTTTTTTTTGCTTTTTTTTTGCACTTCCATTGGTAAATATCAATCAATATATTCCTAATCCCCCCCCTCCCCCACCTCATTCTGATATGGAATCTGATATTTCAATGCATTTGCCAGGTGGAGGATGCTGGATTTGAAGCAACTCCGCAGAAGGAAGACTCTGCTGGAAAGGAAACCTTGCCATCTGGTTTATCTGCTGAGAAGGATTCAGTTGTCGAGCCTCTGAGTCCCAACACTCTCAATGGCATACCCTGTAGCTCTGGTTTACCATTCATCCCAACTCTGCCCCCACCTCCTGTCGGCGGTTTTCGAGCAGTTGGTACGGTGGTGCTGAGCATCACGGGCCTGCATTCTGCAGCAGGCAAGCACGCCGTGGAGACTGCGCTGTCAGGCACGCCAGGCGTACGCGGTGCCACTGTGTCCCTCGACAGTTGCTTGGTAAATGTGGAGTACGAACAGGGCAATGTCAAAGTCGACGACATTTGCCATGTTGTATCCGAACTTCAGGATGGACCTTACTCTGGTAATTGCATTTTTCTTATTTTTTTTCCTCATTTATTTTCCTGTTTGTTTGCACACGAGAATCTCCCAAGAACATGAATTTTTTAAATCGCTCAATTTTTATCCTGCACGTGCGAAGCAGAAAGTGCGGTTACGCAATTGGTTCACTTTGTCTGTCGTCTGTCTGTGTGCAATCGTCAGTTTATGATCGAGGAACACCTTAATTTTAATTGAATGTTTTATTGTGAACACGAATCGGAAAACGAACCTGTAGTTTAGCAGTACTTTGGCTCTGAATTTGGCCCAATCGTGCACGTGCAGAGAGGAATGAGGTAATTTTTTTTAGTCTGTCTGTCTGCCTGCTGGCAGTGAAACAAGTTTTACTAGAGGGGAGCACTCGGTAGAGTGCAAAACCTCCGCCGCCAATACTGCTGGGTCACTTAAGTGAACCTGATATCCTATTCATTGTAGGTCAAAACGGATCAGACTCTACTGAACCACGATTGAATAAACTAAACTAGATCGACATGCATGTAGAAATGCCAAAAAAAAATCAATTTTTTGGAAAAAAAAGGTGCAAAATTTCTGTTTTTTTTTTTCTCTAACAAATTTTTTTTGGGGAGGGTTGGAAATCACTTAAAACATGTAGAAATGCAAAAAAAAAAAAAGTAATATTCAAATAAAATCGAAATTTTTTTCAAAAAAAGTTGCAAAATTTGTTTTTTTTTTTCTCTAACAAAATATTTATTTTTTTGGTGGAAATCACTTAAAACATGTAGAAATGCAAAAACAAAAATTCAAATGTTTTTTCAAAATGGCCGCCATAGCGGCCATATTGGACTTTGGACCAAGTCCAAATCTAATGGCATATCCTTGGACCATACCTAATCCCCCCACCAAATTTCGTCGAAATCCGTCCAGGAGTTTTTCCGTAATACTGTTCACAAACAAACAAACAAACAAAAAAGACAGACGGGTGAAAACAGTAACCTCCGTCCATCTTCGATGGCGGAGGTTAAAAATCGTTCCAAACAGGAAACTTCTTGTTTTTAAGGATGTCTTAAAAGGCACAAATAACTTGTAACACATTAGATAGGGTGGGGTAAAAGATGCTGCATCAACAGCAGTTTAAAATACAGTAATCCCCGCTATATCGCGGTTCACCTATCGCGCCCCTGCTTCATCGCGGTTTTCCCTTGGAACCTAACTAATTTTTCTGCGATTCCCCCGGTATATCGCGGTAATATATATAAAATATAAATTATTTAAGCAATAAATTATAATGCGTGGCGCTCACCAGTCACACACGACACGAGACAAAGTTTCGCTTGTGAACTTCGAATATTTTCTACATTTTTTCTCCAAGCCCCACGATGCCGCCAAACGCCTTGCACCTTCTAAGGCTTCTGGCAAGGAACCGAAGCGCCAGAGGAAGGTTTATATTCACTCGATATAAATCAAACCAATCGTGTTTATACACCGCCCAGCGTTTAATAATCACTCGATATAAATCACACCGAATCGTGTTATACACCACCCAGCGTTAAATCACTCGATATAAATAAACCCAATCGGGTTACAACCGCCCAGCGTTTAATATCACTCGATATAATCAAACCCAATCGTGTTATACACCGCCCAGCGTTTAATAATCACTCGATATAAATAAACCCAATCGTGTTTACACACCGCCCAGCGTTTAATATTCACTCGATATAAATAAACCCAATCGTGTTTATACACCGCCCAGCGTTTATATTCACTCGATATAAATAAACCCAATCGTGTTACACACCGCCCAGCGTTTAATATTCACTCGCTATAAATAAAACCCAATCGTGTTATACACCAACCAGCGTTTAATAATCACTCGATATAAATAAAACCCAATCGTGTTTACACACCACCCAGCGTTTAATAATCACTCGATATAAATAAAACCCAATCGTGTGATACACCACCCAGCGTTTAATATTCACTCGATATAAATAAAACCCAATCGTGTTTACACACCACCCAGCGTTTAATAATCACTCGATATAAATAAAACCCAATCGTGTTAATACACACCCAGCGTTTAATAATCACTCGATATAAATTAAGCCCAATCATGTTTACACACCACCCAGCGGTTAATAATCACTCGATAAAATCAAACCCAATCGTGTTTATACACCACCCAGCGTTTAATAATAATCACTCGATATAAATAAAACCCAATCGTGTTTATACACCACCCAGCGTTAATAATAATAATCACTCGATATAAATAAAACCCAATCGTGTTAATACACCACCCAGCGTTTATTATGCACTCGATATAAATCAAACCCAATCGTGTTTATACACCACCCAGCGTTTAATATTCACTCGATATAAATAGAACCCAATCGTGTTTATACACCGCCCAGCGTTTAATATTCACTCGATATAAATAAACCCAATCGTGTTTACACACCGCCCAGCGTTTAATATTCACTCGCTATAAATAAAACCCAATCGTGTTATACACCAACCAGCGTTTAATAATCACTCGATATAAATAAAACCCAATCGTGTTACCCACCACCAGCGTTTAATAATAATCACTCGATATAAATAAAAACCAATCGTGTTAATACACCACCCAGCGTTTAATAATCACTCGATATAAATTAACCCAATCATGTTAACACCACCCAGCAGTTAATAATCACTCGATATATATCAAACCCAATCGTGTTAATACACCACCAGCGTTATTATGCACTCGATATAAATCAAACCCAATCGCGTTTATACACCACAGCGTTTAATAATCACTCGATATAAATCAAACCCAATCGTGTTTATACACCACCAGCGTTTAATAATAATCACTCGATATAAATAAAACCAATCGTGTTTACACACCACCCAGCGTTTAATAATCACTCGATATAAATAAAACCCAATCGTGTTATACACCACCAGCGTTATAATAATAATCACTCGATATAAATCAAACCCAATCGTGTTATACACCACCCAGCGTTTAATAATCACTCGATATAAATCAAACCCAATCGTGTTTATACACCACCCAGTGTTTAATAATCACTCGATATAAATCAAACCCAATCGTGTTTATACCCACCACGTTTAATAATCACTCGATATAAATCAAACCCAATCGTGTTTATACACCACCCAGCGTTTAATAATAATAATCACTCGATATAAATAAAACCCAATCGTGTTTACACACCACCCAGCGTTTAATAATCACTCGATATAAATAAACCCAATCGTGTTAATACACCACCCAGCGTTTATTATGCACTCGATATAAATCAAACCCAATCGTGTTTATACACTGCGTTTATTAAAAAAAATAGGCATTTTGGGGAGGCGTCCATTCATCGCGGATTTTCACTTCTCGCGGGGGGGGGGGGGGGGTTTGGAACATAACCCCGTGAAACGGGGATGACTGTATAACTAATGACTTTTTTTTTCCTACAACCTTTAAAATGTTTGTTTTATTTGAATTGAATTATATACTTGAACACTGGAGAACACAAATCGCCTTCTTGGCATTTTGAAAACCGACTGTGTAAGCAGATCACTGCTCATCTGCACACTCATTCGTTCCTCTTTCTATTTCCCTGCCTGTGAAACCAACTTCCCCATTCTCTTCAATCTCATTCTTCCCTCGAGGTGAAGCTGTTCCCCCACCATCTCAGATTGTCCCCAATCCAAAAACCATGATGTTTTCTACCCTCGTTAACCCACCCCAATCCCTCCTTTCAAATTTCCTGTTTTCCCACCTGAGGGTTTGCTTCTGTATCTTGATCCAGTCAGTGTAATACTATGAGCCTCGACTATGTATACAAAAAAATAAATAAAAGTACTTGGACAAATTATTATGGCATTTTACGTTGTATAGACCAATCAAATTTTCTGCCCGTAAACCCCACCCATGTCCTTGTTTGTCAAGACTGCACGGGGTATTGTGTTCCATGAACTCTCTCGTCTCTTATTGCTCTTCTTCTGTGCAATTCTCCTCCTTTAGTTTGCTACTTCATTACGTCTTCTTTTTGAGCTTTTTTATTGTGTTTGTTTCAGGATTTTTTCTCTCCAATAAGCCCTCGTATGAAGTCCCATGTGGCATAACTGTGAGTATAACAATCATTGTGCATGTGTATTGTTTCAGCAACAGTGCTGTCCAGCACATCACCTTCTCAGACATCAGACGTTTCTCGCTCTCGGCCATTTGGTGTCCCAAGTGGTGAGAAAGCCAAGAACTTGGGCAAGTGCTGTCCTTTCGGGCTGAACAGGATGCATGCTTGCATGGAACGTTCGTGGTTCAACTTTCGTAACTTTAATGTCATAACAAAAAAAGAACTCTCACTGTGTCACTTCTCATTTTGATCATACATTTAGTACACATCATCACCAGATATATATATATTTTTTTTTTTCCAAAATCAAACTTTGGAGCCGTTTGATAGTGCAGAGACCAATGATCGATCACACATTTATTCGTTATTATGTGATGTATGTTATGCTGGATGAGTTTCAGCAGCAGCTCCATACAGGAATCGGTCCTGCTGGGAGCACTGAACAAGTTCAAAGGGGCTGGAGTTAGTTGAGGTGATGTTTTGGAGAAAGCTGGAGATATTTTATCTGTGAGAGAAGACGAGGAGACACAGTGGCAAGTCTTGAGGAAGGACAAGTTTTTACATGGTGGTTGAGATGGAACAAGTGATGGTGTAGGGATGACAATATCAGCAAGGAATTGGTAAGAGTTGACATGTAGGAGGGAAGGTCATTGGCAGTATGGTTAGTAATTAGAGTAATAATTGTGTGTGTTT
>CM068967.1:54722187-54734735 GCA_035128595.1 Eptatretus atami
AAGCTTACTGGTGTGGTTTGAAGCACACCACAGCCTTGTCATACTCTACCCGCTACGGGTCCGATCGCCGAATGGTCGATTTACCTAATTAATCGCGCGGGCAGACTACCGAGAGATTGTACCTCAACGGGGCTGCTTGGAAACGAGCCGCTGAAGCAGCTCGCTCCGTTTTGTGATAACCGAGCGGGGTATTATCGCGAAGCCCCATTGGACCCGATTCTTTTATCGGCTATTAAAAAGCCAGCTAGTATTCCGAACTTAACTATGGCAGTTCAATGAGGGAAAGGACGCAACGAACGGGTGAACATTTAAACAATGACATTAATTTCACACCCGCAAGCAGTCATGTATGCAACCAATGCACGTATGCAATCATGCAGTCATGTATACAACCAATGCACATATGCAATCATGCAGTCATGTATGCAACCAATGCACAAAACACAAGCAAGACAAAGAACTACAACCGTCTATTTATTATGTACACACATGCACTTAACAGTTCTACTTAACGTACTTGGTGCCACGTCATTCATGCAAGAAAAACCCCAGAAAAGGTAAGGGGCAGAACTGGACCTCGTGGGTCTTTATAAGTCACGGAGCTGTGGAAGACGCAAAAGCTCCGAGAGACCATGCTGGTTACCTGTCGCCTTCGTGGCGACTCGCTGGGCATCCTCGACGTCCCGCCCAACGGCAGCTGGCGTGACGCGGCACGCCAGGCCTCGTCGTGCGGCCCGGTCGATCGGGCCTAGTCGACAACGCCTCAGAGGAACGAACGGGCCTTTGCTCTTCAGAGTTGATGCTCTCTTAAGAGCCCGTCCGTTCCTCAGCGTCGTTCGGACTGTCCCGGGGCCCGATCACCTTGGACCTTTTGCCGCTGGTTGGCGACTCCTCTCGGCCTCTCTCCAGCGACCACTGTTCGGCACGGAACGGTAGGCCGCGCTCCTAGCTCCAGTCTCCTCCGCTCTCTCCAGCTCTTACCGACTGCAGACTCCAGACTCCAGACTGACCCAGCTCCAACGCGACTCACCAACTGCGCGCTTGGCGTCTCTGCGCGCCCTTATATTGGATCCGTGAGGCGAGGTTTTGATCTCCGATCTCTCACCTCTGACCCCCCACGGCTCCGCCTTTTTGATCTTTTGATCCGAATTGTCGCGAAGCTCGGAGAGAGCGGACATGGTGAAATCATCGACTCTCGCCCCAACGAAGGAGTCCCCGCGTCTGGTGGCAGAGATGTTGTTCGTTCAGGACGCTGTTGCCGGTAACAAGATGACGGCGTTCGTGAAGATGAAGTGAGGCGATGTTTGTGTGGCGTAGGTGGTGATGGGATGTTGTGGTGGTCGTTGTGGAGATGGTTGATGAGAGCGATGTTTTCGTTGTGGAGAGGTTTGATGAGAGGCGGTTGAGGAGATGTTGAGGAGATGGCGAGGAGATGTCGTGGTTGTCATTGTGGAGATGGTTGATGAGAGCGATGTTGGTGGTGGAGGTGTTTGTTGTTAAGCGGTTGGTCCAAAATAAAGATAGCAAAAGAAAAACACTACCTCAAAGATCACAGCCCGGTTACACAAATAAATCCCTTAGACATCGGTGGGGAAATATAATCTGAGCGCTCACTTAACGACATAACTGATCTCTGGGAAACCTGAATGGTGTTCTGTGAATTTCCACAACCGTAACAATATGTATATATATTATATATATATATATATATAATATAATAATAATATATATATATATAATTATATACACGTCGTGCCCCAGAATCCGAACGCCCATTGTTTGAACAAATTGGAATCCGAACAATTTTTTCGAGAAAATTTTGCCCTAAAAACGAACACATTTTCGAAAACCGAACACAACGTGGCGTTCATGTTTGTTCACGTGTCCTCCCCACCTGTTCGACGCGCATCTTAGCGCTTTGTTCATTCAGTTCGTCGGTGGAAGTACTCGTGAAAGCATCTCTCGTGTGTCGATCGCTACTTTACCTCATGTTTTCACCTTGATTTGTGCATTTTTTTTTCAATATCACCCTTGTGCATTCACCATGGCACCAAGAAGAGCAGTGAAGCAAATAGGAATAAGAGGAAGTCCGTGAGAACGACAATTGAGTTGAAGAAAGAACTTATCGCTAAGCATGAGAACGGTACGCGTGTGTCTGATCTCGCTGCCATGTCCGAGCTGCCGAAATCGACCGTGTGTAGGTTCTGAAAAATAAAGAAGCGATAAAAGCGCGAAAACCCGTCGTGAAGCGAACTCATTCAATGAACCCTCTGATGAATCGGCTTTAACGAACTCAACATTTTTTTCGCGAGCATGGTAGTGACGTCATGCTGCGTCACCCAATCGCTTCACCTCTTGATTCTCTCCCGTGGAACTGTGCGGTGAAAACGGCACGTTTGTGTCTCCACAGAGTGTACTGGGATTAAAACACCATTTGGCGCTTCATGGTTAATTACATACCTCCACCAGGCTGAACAGTTTACGTTTTGGATCCCAATGGCCACTGATAGGCCGGAGCTGCATCCAGACCTGATAGAAGAAGCGACAACGCTCCTGCTCATCCCCCAGGTTTGGAATGAGATTCATGACCCAGAAATGGTCATTTACTCATCTTATTTTACCTTAAACATGGGTAATTTCAGTTGAAAGTGGGTTTTCTTGGGGTCCAGAACGGATTAATTCACTTTCCATTATTTCTTATTGGAAAATAGTTTTTGGAATCCGAACAGCTCTGGAACGAATTAAATTCGGATTCTGGGGGCACACTGTATATATATATATAATATATAATATATTAATATATATATATATACTGTATATTGTTACGGCTGTGGAAATTCACAGAACACCATAAAGGGTCCTTAGTTCAGTTTGATCGACAAGTCTGTGTTCAGTTAGATTTCCACCGTTGTTAATGGAATTTATTCGTGTTCACCGGGCTGTGACCTTTGAGGTAGGTTTTTCTTTCTCTGTCGTTATTTTGAACCGACATATCTCGCCCACCATTACAACAACCACCACCATCTTCGCCACTACGCCGGCCTGCAAACGCCATCCTCCACAGACCACGCTACGACCCTTGCCGCGTCGAAAGCGTCCGAGGGCGCCAAGTAAAGGGACCAAGAAGGAACTGCAATGACGTGTGGGTTTTTTACCCGCCTTTGTCTCCGAGGCTGGTGTGACGAGAAGGGAGGCGGCTCGCTCGCGATTGGTGGATACGAGGAGTGAGGCGGTCGGTCGAGAAATGCCCCTTTTCGAGAAGCTTCTCGAAGGGAGGCGGAGCCGAAAACGGGGAGGGGCAAAGGGCGGAGCCCCAGGCTATATAAGGCGGACAGCCGTGAGCCTTGGTCTGGTCTCCTCTCCTCTTCGTTGGCGTCTTCTCCTGGTCTGGTTTCCTCTCCTCTTCGTGGCGCTCTTCTCCTGGTCTGGTCTCCTCTCTTCGTTTTGCGCCCTTCTCTTGATCTGGTCTTGTCTTGGTCTCTTGGTCTCTGGGTCTGTGGAGCGACCCGTACACAGAGGCGTGGGTCGGTGGAGAGTCCGGGCGACGTACCGGAGACGGACGGGAGGCGCAGCTCTGCGGCTGTGGGGCGCGAACCTGCGCGTCCGTGGAGGAGAGTGCCGGAGAGAGCTCGCCGACCATCGAGGCACTCGAGGGTGCAGGTAACCTGCTACGGTCTCGCGGGACCCGTTCGGTCTCCCAGGTCCCGTGTCATAAAGACCAAGTGGTCCAGCCTGACCCCCTTGTCTGTGAGGGGGTCTTTTCTTGTGTTTCTTTTGGGTTTTTGAATGAATGTTGTCGTGGCACGCGTCTGTTAAGTAAAACTGTTAAGTGCATGTACATTCTCATTGTAGTCGTGTATTGCTTTTTATTTGCCTTGCTTGTAAATCGTGCATGATTCCTTGCTTGTGTTGTGTGTAAGTAATAAATGTCCTTGTGTGAAATGTATCCCGTTCGTTGCGTCCTCTATTCCCATTGAAAATGCCATCTTGCATCGTGGAATAATTAGTTGGTTTGAACACCCGGTAAGGAGAATCGGATCCGTCGAGGTCGGCGATAATACCCGCTCGGTTATCGCTGTAGAACGGAACGAACCGCTTAAGCGGTTCGTGTCCCAAGCGACCTGCGCGAGGTACGGCCCCTCGTAGGTTACCCGCGCGAGTACTTAGGTATTTTCGATATTCGGCGAGTGACCCTATTTCGCGCGGGTAGAATGCGGACTGGGCTGTGGTGAGGTTAAACCCCACCGTGACTGGTTTCTGGCGATAGTTCAGGGGGTCACGACTGAATTGTCCGACCGGTGGGACGCGGTTGCGATTAGAGTACGCGCCGATCGCACGCCGGCGGGCGCGAATTCGTAACAAATATATATATATATTATATATATATATATATATATATATATATATATATATACATAAGGATGCAGAATTGAGGCACGTGTGGGAATTGTTGGAGCAGATTGGAGATGCAAGGATTGGAAAAGGGTACAATAGGAGAGGACCAACAACAGGGTGTCAGGGAGGTAAGACAGATGACATGCTTTGTTTGTACTGAGACTTGATGGAAAGATGAAAGACTAAACAAGTAGCTGACTGTGGGTTAAATAAATTTTTCAAGGCATATAGCTTGATTCTGAGGAAAGTGATAGTGGAGTACGAAGCTGGATGGCAGTGACAGGGGCAGAGATAACGTTTGTGGAAAGGACGTATGATAATATTGTTACGAATTTGGAATTCGATTGCACACAACATACAGGTTCCTTTAGTCAGCTATGTCGATAAGTGCTTGTTCCCTAGATAGCTCACCTTTCATTGTTTAATGTTCAGAAATCGATTAGATGTGCTGCTGCGATGATTTAATAGTTAGGGAACGAACAATGGAGACATCCTCCCCCTCTTCTGCGAAGAGGAAGAAGAACCCTGCCGTCCCGTGATTCATGATGTCAACAATCCATCCACCCGTGGTTGAGCGGGGATGGATCACGAGGGCATGAGTCACGCCGGGTGCGGGGAGGGGGCGGAGAAGGATAAGGACAAGATCCTTTCTTTGTTCTTGAGTAGTAAGCTTTTTGCTTCGCAGAGAGTAGTCGCTCAGCAGACCTTCGGTCCTGTTTGGCTTGGGTTAGGGTTGAGGCCTCGGAAGCTTTTTGCTTCTGCAGAGGAGTTGTTCAGCAGAGCTTCGGGTCCTGCTTGGCTCGGAGAGCTTTTTGGAGAGCTGCTTTGTTTTGGAAGAAAGTCGAGCCGGTTGCTTGGCTCGAGCTGCGAATGGTGGCTCCTTCTTCTTCTTGGTTCGTGGAGCTCTTGTTCTCCGTTTGGTTCCGGCTTGGTGGCGACTCATCGGCCTCTTTCTTGGAGGTGGTTCCTCGGGAAGCGACGCATCGCGGGAAGGATCGGCGCCTCGTCTCACTAACACGTGTTGAGAAGCGCGGGAGGATTCGCGGAGCTCGGGAAGGATCGTGGCTCACGGCGATTGGATCCAGCTCGCTCTCACTGGAGCCCGGGTCCGAAACGACTTGAAGACACACGAGGTGGAGAGGTTCGAGATAGGTTCTGGGTTTCAGCTCACCTGTCCTCCGAGCTGGAGCTCGTTATTAAAGGCCTATGCCACCATTTCTTGGGTGTGTGTGTGTGCGTACGTGTGTCCGTGGCCCGTCTAATAAGTAGGAAATTGTTAAGTGCTTTGTGTGCTGTAAATGTTTGCATCGCATTTCGTAAAGTCGGTATAGTTCTGCTCTTACGTGCTTCCCTAGTTCCCATTATTATTAATAAATATCCCAATTGTTAAATGTCTTCAGCTCATCGCGTCGATTCTTTCATTGACTGAGCATTTCGTGTGTTGGGAGTTAAAAAGCCGTTGGTTTTCCGTAAAAGGGGCATTTGGACCGACGTTCGGCGATTAAGCCGCTCGGAATCAGCACGGGACAGGCTCGCCTCGGCGGTTGTTCCGTACGAGTTCCGTCGAGGGTGGAATACCCGGTAGTTGGATCACGTGGTATTTAGGTACATTGAAGATTGGCAATCGACCCTACCCACGTGATCTGCCCATTGCGTATTTCGGTTCTTGTACAAGGACCGTCGCTCGGACTTATCCGGGCGGCGATCTATATTCCGGGCGATCGGTCGGGCCGACTCGACTTGCGGCTCCGTCAGAGCGGTTGGCGCCCGAACCCCGGCCCGTAACAATATCAAAGGTGATCGTGATATTTGGAGGTGCTAAATCATCAGAGTTTGATGTAATCATTGTGTACAGTGCTGAATCCACTATTCACACTCGTGATGGACTTGGTGAGTAGGAAGAAGTGTGGGGAAAGGAACAATTTTGAAAGCTGTTGTACTTGATGAATGTACAGTTCTGGAGAAGCTGGAACTTCAGCAGCAAGGATATTGATGTTTGTAAAAATAATTGGTCTAATAGAATAGATATTTGGTGTTGAAAGGCAAGTAAGATGTGTACTGTGTAGTGATTGGAATTGTGTAACATCTAGCGAGGAAGCTGGCCGCTTGTAGATAGAACTGGAACAGCCACTCAGTCGACCAAATACCTCTGCCACGCAATGCCTGATCCAGTGGAAGATATCACCCTAAAAATTTTTTGAAATATCATGCTCTATCATTTTTGGCTCATCTCTCAATGGTGAAGAATCACTTTTAATATTAAATAATTCTCAATATCAGGATCTGGATTGGATCTTCACTAAAATCCAATCGATTCGTCCTTGCCACACCACGTTTCATCCGATCTGTCCACAAAGTTTTGAGATATCCTGCAAACAAACAAACAGACAGACAGGTGAAAACATAACCTCCTACCTTTGGTGACAGAGGCAGGTCATGTGGTGGAACAGAGAGATGGATGGTGGACGGAAAACGATGAGGGGAGAAGTTAAGAATGAATGTGCTGAAAGGTTGTCTGAACAGAAGAAGAGTTATTCAAGGCCTTACCGACGAGACTCCCACTTTGATTTAGTGGGAAGGTCCGTGTGGCCAGTGATCCGGAGAGCTATGTTGGTGGGAGCTTCAGCTCCTGGTAGTCTAACCAAGCCACAGTCAAAGGTTAGGGGCCAAAGAAAGAGTGTCACACAAATAGCACAGATGGGTGTTTAGCTTTTAGCAACTTACCTAGTGATGTACCGCAAACATAAAATCACACAGCAGGAGTTACGACCTAGCGTAGCGACTCGGTATATCGAGTGCCAAGCAACTGAAAGGTGCACCCGAGTTCGCTCGAACAAATGATAATGATGATGGTGATGACAAGCATAGGGGAAGACTGTCTGAAGGACAAAGGGAGATTGTTTCAGATGGTGATGAGATTCGAGGTCTGTATGAGTTGCAGATGTAGAGGGTCCTATGCTCCTGCAAGGGTATGAGGAAGGTGTTCAGAGATAGACATGTTTGTTTACCTATGATTAAACCGTCATGCCAATGACCAATTTGATTAATTAGGGTGCATCCTAAGTGGTATACTCATCTGAGTATTTTTCACCTGATGCTTTGAACCCTCAAATACAATGTACCTTGTTTGATTTGTATGTTCTCTTATTGTCCTTTCTGTTTAAAATGGTGTACCAATATCTGCTCGAGAACTGTATCAAATACCAATAGTCCAGTGTTAACGATGCAATGAGCAATCAAATTTGCCTCGTAATCGCCGTCACTGCATTGCGTGAAACGACGTGAAACCTAAAATGTTACTTCCCATCTCGTTTTTGCTCTTGCATTTTCCCCAAACTCCATCGCATGATTGTCCCGAATTGTCAGAAAATTTTCCCCCAAAATGTCTGCAGCTGCGAATCAGAAGCCTCATACATGGACCACAAGAAGAAGAGGAAGAAGAAAGGAAAAGGTGAAAAATGTGACCTCCGTGTCAACGGAATGACATGTGCCTCGTGCGTCTCCACCATCGAGAGAACCTCATCAAGGAGGAGGTAGGGAAAGGATGATATGACCATTAGGCTATCACTCGGTGAAATCCTTTTGCTAAAACTGCAGATGAACTCGAGAACCGTTTTGGATGAAGAAAGAAGGTGTTTGAAAATGGTGTGGGAAGTTTGACACAGAGGAACAAAATTAAACGTTAGTAATGTTTCATCATTATCCTGCAGGTGTACATTCTGTGTTGGTGTCTCTGAGTCTGGAAAGGCTGAGTGAGGTTTTTCCCGAGTGTTACGTCTTCGGAACGCGTCGCTGAAGCCATTACGGATTTAGGTTCCCCTCTTCGGTGCTCCAAGAAACAGCCAGTTCAGGCCACCTCGAGCTGCTGGTATGTGGGACTCCGATTCACTTGGTTACACTTTGCCCGCACTATCCACGTGCTCATCCAGCAGCACATTCTGCTCGTATGTGTTCTTTGTATTGTACTGTGCCATCACCTGCCTGCCACATTTCAATTCTGATTGTTTGGAAAGAAGAAAGGGGAAGTCAGTTGGCTGACTAAAACAATGAAGTGTTTTCAAGATTTTTTCAGAATGATTGTCCAACAAAGGGCTGGCCAGAATGTCGAGCCTCGAGAGGTACGCACACTCACCTCTAAGCTATCTAGCTGTTTTTTTTTAATTATCTCAGCCCAACTAAAAACTGCCATCCTGGTGTTTCAAAGGCAGCAGAGTGATTCATCAATGTGTGCCGTCCATCGAATGGACGTTAAGCCGGGTGTCCCGTCTGCCAGCTTTAGTTGATGGACATTAAAGATCCGACGATGTCCTTCGCGAAGATATTTATTATGTACACATGTTTTTTTCCAACACCATGTACCTGGAATAGCACGAATTTATTGTTTCGAAGGTTTGTTAAATACAGGAAACGACGGACCGATTCACGCTACTATCTTGACTTTCATTACACCTTTTTTGCTTCAAATTTCACAAAAGCCACAACAATTGGAATTGAATGCTACAGAAGATATGAGGCCCGGCGAGGAGGAGTGATGTAAGCGATTTTTTAATGATATGATGATATAGGCTCGGATATAAGGTAAGGGTTAAATAGTGCTATATGGCATTAACTCCAAAATGGCCGATGTGGCGTGCATCACTCCTCCTCGTGGCGCCTCATATGAATCTGTCGTTGACGCTACGTCCAGAAGCTACTGAAAGCTGAAGTTTCATTGTTGATGCATTGCACCACACCGCGATTGTCATAGACTGGCGCACACGAAACGATTGTGCGCAATTGTCGCGGATAAGTTGACGTCGATAGTCAATGACTTATCCACAACGATTGTTGCCGACACACCTGGAAAAACGAGACGTCGATCATCATCCGCCACACTTACACGATTATCAAAAACTGTCGCCGACAATCTTGATTTCATTGCATCGGCTAGTTGCGTCGCCCTCGGCTCGCTCGTGAGCTTCATGTACTTGATTCGTGTGCATATGGCCACCAACGCTATTTCAGGATGAAGTTGTGCTGTGTAATTCAGCTTTACCAACAGGCAGTAAAGTTGACTTTGTTCTGGAAAACAGAAAGATGAGTAATGAGTAACAGACGTGCCAGATTTCCATCAGTTAATGCTTTCTGCCTTTTATTCCTCAAAGTGGGTGTACGTGTGATTTGGAGTTAAAGAATCGTTTTGTTTTTCTCCTCGTTGCTGATGCTTTAACAACAGTTACAGTAACTGGATCTGTTTGCGGAATACTGTATTCTCATGATTCAATTTATTTTATTTTAAAAAAATATTTATTTATTATGTGCACAGATATGTTTAATTCCATGAAATTTTTAGATGTCTGTTGTGAATGATATTTTGCAATACAAGTGAATCTATCTTGTCTGTCTGCAGTTTTGGACAGGCCTGGATGTAGATTGTAAGACAAGCCACGACATGGTTTGCTTCGTCGTCATTGATTCCTTGCTAAGGCCACAACCTTTGCTTTATTTATCATGCCAGATCTCCCATCTGACGTGGATTATTTTGTAAGGGAAGTTGTGTAAGCATACCATTGTGCGTGGTTAATACGTAACTCTCGATGCAATCGGAAACACAGTGCTTGGTGCAAACTTTTATTTGTTTTGTTTTCTTCTGAATCGTTTGAATGTAAGATGCCATGGAGGAAAGACTGTTGAACAGGGCGGTAAATTGCAGAAACAATTTTGAGATTATGAAGAGATGAGGTTTGGGGGTGGGTTGGGGAGATGGAATGGAGGTGAAATAACAGGACAGTTGAGAGCGATCAGAGTAATGGGTGACAAGTAATATCTGAGACAAACAGAGGGAGGGGGGAGGCGTTGTCAAAAATCTGCCCATTTTTTGCATATGTAATATGTAAATGACTCCGATGACACCTTCAGAATGATGTTCGTTTCATTGTAAGTCAGCTTTGCGTACATGAAGGGAAGAGCAAGATTTATCTCCATGATTTCTTGTATAATCTGCCACTTCCTGAGCACTAATGCAAGGTGTTTTCAACATCCCTCTCTGCCCCTTTCCACTCATTTGGATGTCACTTATTGTCCAGGTGCTGGAATGACGTGTGCTTCATGCGTCCATCATATCGATCGAGCTTCATGAGGAGGGATGGTGTTGTGCAGCTGCTGTTGCCTTGGCAACCAATAAAGCTCATGTTGAATTTGACGCAGAGTCATCGGCCCTGTGACATTATCAAAGTGATCGACGTAAGTGGAATGGTGTGAATGGAATGTATTTCTGTATTTAGGGAGTACAGGCGTTGCATCCACACCAAATGGTGAAAACCAGATTTATTTATTTATTTGTCCCAATGCAGATGCAAAAAGACCTTTAACTTCACCCTGGAGTAATGAGTCAGATCTCATCCAGTTTGTGAAGCACGTAATGCAGTTGAGGAGATTTGTAAACTGATTAGGTTTATAAATTGACCATCTGTGGGATCGTCGTGCTGGTACTCAACTGATAATATTTAATCAAATCCCTACCATCACACACCCTTATTTCCCAGGACCGACAGCAGCTCATCTCAGCCATCTTGCTGTTGTCGCCTGTTATATCAGAATGGGAGCTTTTGTTTTGGATGGCACCGTGCCATTTGGCATGCTATGACTCCATGGCATCTCGGTAACCTCTGGGCTGGAGTGTACACTGAGTACTGCACAGTATGCTTTTCCATTGTCCACTGACCAATTCACATTTTTGTAAAAGAAGCAACCGAAAGTAAAGTTTCAGATGATTGAACAAAATGTCTTAAGGTCAAAGGATTGAGCTTTATTTTGAGGAACTCTACAATAGAAGTCCCTTGTAAGGGAACAGTGTGGCCTTCATTTTGAGAAAGCCAATAGTTGTACATTTACCGTCGTTATTTTTGAGTTGTGAGGTTATTTGAATTGAGAGCTCTTTACACTTGTCTGACTTTCAGATGCAGTCACAGCCTTCCACTGGACTTTGTCTTGTTAGCCAAAGTAACGCAACATATGAACCGGACCACCTGCAATAAATGTGAATTGCAGAATATTTTGTCACCCTCTCTCTAACTACAATGCTGATTTGCAACAGACACAAACAGAGCCATTAAAGCTGATGCAAGCTAAACTACTTTCACATTAAGGAGCAGGTGCACTTGAGAATAGGATGCAAGCTAAGCACCTGTCTCAGAGATTTTTTTGATTTTCTGATTTACCAAACTCGGTTGGTTAATGGTTCGAGCATATTTCGCTCTGGTCTGGGAAGTTGGCGGTTCGATCCCCGGCCGAGTCATACCAGAGACTTTAAAAAATGGGATGTGCTGCTTCCTTTTTAGGTGCTCCAGCATTTTAAAAGGATAGAGCACGGACACACAACCGTAGTTTGGCAACCATAGTGCGGGCTTTCATTGGGTGGTTCTCATGGATTCCTCCTCTATTGAAGTTCCTTGTTAAAGTCTCTTGTAGGGAACTCGTATTATTGTTATTATTAGGGTTCCAAGTCTAGAAGCTAGGAAACCTATTGTTATTGTTCGGATTATTATATATTATTATTATTATTTTTCCATACGTGTTTTTCGTGTGGTTATTCGCTTTAAACTCATTTTCACCATCGTATGCGTCTACTCGTGTAGAAATTTTTGGCGGATAATATGACATCATTGGTCATTGGTCACTTAATGGGGTCAGCATTTGGCAAAAATGGAAAAAAATTTGGACCTCTTATCTCTGAAACTGCTCGATGGAAAAAATTGAAACAACTCATTGTCAAGTATCCACTGGGATATGAGCTCTTAACTATGAACATAATCGTGCCTTCACTATGACATCATAATTCGCCAAGTTTACATTTATCCGATCATTATGCAAATTCTTCAGGGTGAACTACACAACATATTAAGGGAAAATTGAATTTATGATGTCATACTGTTGCGGGGCGGGTATCGGTACGAGCACGACCGCCTAGCTGGAGCAGAAGGGTCGACTCCACACTCACCTGGAATTGGAACGAACGGGCCTTTGCTCTTTCAGAGTTGATGCTCTCTTAAGAGCCCGTCCGTTCCTCAGCGTCGTTCGGACTGTCCCGGGGCCCGATCACCTTGGACCTTTTGCCGCTGGTTGGCGACTCCTCTCCGGCCTCTCTCCAGCGACCCACTGTTCGGCACGGAACG
>CM068967.1:54739240-54764224 GCA_035128595.1 Eptatretus atami
GGGTCCTGCTTGGCTCGGGAGAGCTTTTTGGAGAGCTGCTTTGTTTTGGAAGAAAGTCGAGCCGGTTGCTTGGCTCGAGCTGCGAATGGTGGCTCCTTCTTCTTCTTGGTTCGTGGAGCTCTTTGTTCTCCGTTTGGTTCGGGTTGGTCGGACTATCGCGCCTTCTTGGAGGTGGTTCCTCGGGGAAGCGACGCATCGACGGGAAGGATCGGCGCCTCGTCTCACTAACACGTGTTGAGAAGCGCGGGAGGATTCGCGGGAGCTCGGGAAGGATGTGGCTCACGGCGATTGGATCCAGCTCGCTCTCACTGGCGCGGGTCCGAAACTTGAAGACCACAGAGGTGGAGAGGTTCGAGATAGGTTCTGGGTTTCAGCTCACTGTCTCCGAGCTGGAGCTCGTTTAAAGGCCTAGCCACCATTTCTTGGTGTGTGTGTGTGCGTACGTGTGTCCGTGGCCCGTCTAATAAGTAGGAAATTGTTAAGTGCTTTGTGTGCTGTAAATGTTTGCATCGCATTTCGTAAAGTCGTATAGTTCTGCTCTTACGTGCTTCCCTAGTTCCCATTATTATTAATAAATATCCCAATTGTTAAATGTCTTCAGCTCGATCGCGTCGATTCTTTCATTGACTGAGCATTTCGTGTGTTGGGAGTTAGAAAGCGTTGGTTTCCGTAAAAGGGGACATTTGGACCGACGGTTCTCGGCGATTAAGCCGCTCGGATCACGCACAGGGATCGCCTCGGCGGTTTGTTCCGTACGAGTTCCGTCGAGGGTGGAATACCCGGTAGTTGGATCACGTGGGTATTTAGGTACATTGAAGATTGGCAATCGACCCTACCCCAGTGATCTGCCCATTGGCGTATTTCGGTTCTTGTACAAGGACCCTCGCTCGGACTTATCCGGGCGCGATCTATATTCCGGGCGATCGGTCGGGCCGACTCGACTTGCGGCTCCGTCAGGAGGTTGGCGCCGAACGGCGTACAATATCAAAGGTGATCGTGATATTTGGAGGTGCTAAATCATCAGAGTTTGATGTAATCATTGTGTACAGTGCTGAATCCACTATTCACACTCGTGATGGACTTGGTGAGTAGGAAGAAGTGTGGGGGAAAAGGAACAATTTTGAAAAGCTGTTGTACTTGGATGAATGTACAGTTCTGGAGAAGCTGGAACTTCAGCAGCAAGGATATTGATGTTTGTAAAAATAATTGGTCTAATAGAATAGATATTTGGTGTTGAAAGGGCAAGTAAGATTGTGTACTGTGTAGTGATTGGAATTGTGTAACATCTAGCGAGGAAGCTGGCCGCTTGTAGATAGAACTGGAACAGCCACTCAGTAGAGCACATACCTCTGCCACGCAATGCCTGATCCAGTGGAAGATATCAGCCCTAAAAAAATTTTTGAAATATTATCATGCTCTGTATCGTTTTTGGCCTCATCTCTCAATGGTGAAGAATCACTTTTAATATTAAATAATTCTCATATCAGGATCTGGATTTGGATCTTCACTAAAATCCAATCGATTCGTCCTTGTCACACACCACGTTTCATCCGAATCTGTCCACAAAGTTTTGAGATATCCTGCAAACTAACAAACAGACAGACAGGTGAAAACATAACCTCCTACCTTTGGTGACAGAGGCAGGTCATGTGGTGGAAGATAGGCTGACAAAGGAACAGAGAGATGGATGGTGGAAGGAAAACGATGAGGGGAGAAGTTAAGAATGAATGTGCTGGAAAGGTTGTCTGAACAGAAGAAGAGTTATTCCAAGGCCTTACCGACGAGACTCCCACTTTGATTTAGTGGGAAGGTCCGTGTGGCCCAGTGATCCGGAGAGCTATGTTGGTGGGAGCTTCAGCTCCTGGTAGGTCTAACCAAGCCAGACAGGTCAAAGGTTAGGGGCCAAAGAAAGAGTGGTCACACAAATAGCACAGATGGGGTTGTTTAGCTTTTTAGCAACTTACCTAGTGGATGGTACCGCAAACATAAAATCACACCAGCAGGAGTTACGACCGCTAGCGTAGCGACTCGAGTATATCGAGTGCCAAGCAACTGAAAGGTGCACCCGAGTTCGCTCGAACAAATGATAATGATGATGGTGATGACAAGCATAGGCGGAAGACTGTCTGAAGGACAAAGGGAGATTGTTTCAGATGGTGATGAGGATTCGAGGGTCTGTATGAGTTGCAGATGTAGAGGGTCCTATGCTCCTGCAAGGGATTATGAGGAAGGTGTTCAGAAGATAGACATGTTTGTTTACTTATGATTAAACCGTCATGCCAATGACCAATTTGATTAATTAGGGTGCATCCTAAGTGGTATACTCATCTGAGTATTTTTCACCTGATGCTTTGAACCCTCAAATACAATGTACCTGTTTTGATTTGTATGTTCTCTTATTGTCCTTTCTGGTTAAAATTGGTGTACCAATATCTGCTCGAGGAACTGTATCAAGTACCAATAGTCCAGGTGTTAACGATGCAATGAGCAATCAAATTTGCCTCGTAATCGCCGTCACTGCATTGCGTGAAACGACGTGAAACCTAAAATGTTACTTCCCATCTCGTTTTTGCTCTTGCATTTTCCCCAAACTCCATCGCATGATTGTCCCGAATTGTCAGAAAATTTTCCCCCCAAAATGTCTGCAGCTGCGAATCAGAAGCCTCATACATGGACACAAGAAGAAGAGGAAGAAGAAAAGGAAAAGGTGGAAAAATGTGACCTCCGTGTCAACGGAATGACATGTGCCTCGTGCGTCTCCACCATCGAGAGGAACCTCATCAAGGAGGAAGGTAGGGAAAGGATGATATGGACCATTAGGCTATCACTCGGTGAAATCCTTTTGCTAAAAGGCCAGATGAACTCGAGAACCGTTTTGGATGGAAGAAAGAAGGGTGTTTTGAAGAAATGGTGTTGGGAAGTTTGACACAGAGGAACAAAATTAAACGTTAGTAATGTTTCATCATTATCCTGGCAGGTGTACATTCTGTGTTGGTGTCTCTGATGTCTGGAAAGGCTGAGGTGAGGTTTTTCCCGAGTGTTACGTCTTCGGAACGCGTCGCTGAAGCCATTACGGATTTAGGGTTCCCCTCTTCGGTGCTCCAAGAAACAGCCAGTTCAGGCCACCTCGAGCTGCTGGTATGTGGGACTCCGATTCACTTGGTTACACTTTGCCCGCACTATCCACGTGCTCATCCAGCAGCACATTCTGCTCGTATGTGTTCTTTGTATTGTACTGTGCCATCACCTGCCTGCCACATTTCAATTCTGATTGTTTGGAAAGAGAAAGGGGAAGTCAGTTGGCTGACTAAAACAATGAAGTGTTTTCAAGATTTTTTCAGAATGATTGTCCAACAACAGGGCTGGCCAGAATGTCGAGCCTCGAGAGGTACGCACACTCACCTCTAAGCTATCTATCCTGTTTTTTTTAAATTATCTCAGCCCAACTATAAACTGCCATCCTGGTGTTTCAAAGGCAGCAGAGTGATTCATCAATGTGTGTGCCGTCCATCGGATGGACGTTAAGCCGGGTGTCCCGTCTGCCAGCTTTAGTTGATGGACATTAAAGATCCGACGATGTCCTTCGCGAAGATTATTTATTATGTACACATGTTTTTTTCCAACACCATGTACCTGGAATAGCACGATATTTATTGTTTCCGAAGGTTTGTTAAATACAGGAAACGACGGACCGATTCACGCTACTATCTTGAACTTTCATTACACCTTTTTTGGCTTCAAATTTCACAAAAGCCACAACAATTGGAATTGAATGCTACAGAAGATATGAGGCCCGGCGAGGAGGAGTGATGTAAGCGATTTTTTAATGATATGATGATGATAGGCTCGGATGATAAGGGTAAGGGTTAAAATAGTGCTATATGGCATTAACTCCAAAATGGCCGATGTGGCGCTTGCATCACTCCTCCTCGTGGCGCCTCATATGAATCTGTCGTTGACGCTACGTCCAGAAGCTACTGAAAGCTGAAGTTTCATTGGTTGATGCATTGCACCACACCGGCGATTGTCATAGACTGGCGCACACGAAACGATTGTGCGCAATTGTCGCGGATAAGTTGACGTCGATAGTCAATGACTTATCCACAACGATTGTTGCCGACACACCTGGAAAAACGAGACGTCGATCATCATCCGCCACACATTACACGATTATCAAAAACTGTCGCCGACAATCTTGATTTCATTGCATCGGCTAGTTTGCGGTCGCCCTCGGGCTCGCTCGTGGAGCTTCATGTACTTGATTCGTGTGCATATGGCCACCAACGCTATTTCAGGATGAAGTTTGGTGTCTGTGTAATTCAGCTTTACCAACAGGCAGGTAAAGTTGACTTTGTTCTGGAAAACAGAAAGATGAGTAATGAGTAACAGACGTGCCAGATTTCCATCAGTTAATGGCTTTCTGCCTTTTATCCTCAAAGTGGGTGGGTACGTGTGATTTGGAGTTAAAGAATCGTTTTGTTTTTCTCCTCGTTGCTGATGCTTTAACAACAGTTACAGTAACTGGATCTGTTTGCGGGAATACTGTATTCTCATGATTCAATTTATTTTATTTTAAAAAAATATTTATTTATTATGTGCACAGATATGTTTAATTCCCATTGAAATTTTTGATGTCTGTTGTGAATGATATTTTGCAATACAAGTGAATCTATCTTGTCTGTCTGCAGTTTTGGGACAGGCCTGGGATGTAGATTGTAAGACAAGCCACGACATGGTTTGCTTCGTCGTCATTGATTTCCTTGCTAAGGCCACAACCTTTGCTTTTATTTATCATGCCAGATCTCCCATCTGACGTGGATTATTTTGTAAGGGAAGTTGTGTAAGCATACCAGCTTGTGCGTGGTTAATACGGTAACTCTCGATGCAATGCGGAAAACACAGTGGCTTGGTGCAAACTTTTATTTGTTTGTTTTCTTCTGAAATCGTCTGAGATGTAAGATGCCATGGAGGAAAGACTGTTGAACAGGGCGGTAAATTGCGGAAAACAATTTTGAGATTATGAAGAGATGAGGTTTGTGGGGGTGGGTTGGGGGAGATGGGAAGTGGAGGTGAAATAATAGGACAGTTGAGAGGCGATCAGAGTAATGGGTGGACAAGGTAATATCTGAGACAAACAGAGGGAGGGGGGAGGCGTTGTCAAAAATCTGCCCATTTTTTGCATATGTAATATGTAAATGACTCCGATGACACCTTCAGAATGATGTTCGTTGTCATTGTAAGTCAGCTTTGCGTACATGAAGGGAGAGCTAAGATTTATCTCCATGATTTCTTGTATAATCTGCCACTTCCTGAGCACTAACTGCAGGTGTTTTCAACATCCCCTCTCTGGCCCCTTTCCACTCATTTGGATGTCACTTATTGTCCAGGTGCTGGGAATGACGTGTGCTTCATGCGTCCATCATATCGAGTCGGAGCTCATGAGGAGGGATGGTGTTGTGGCAGCTGCTGTTGCCTTGGCAACCAATAAAGCTCATGTTGAATTTGACGCAGAGGTCATCGGCCCTCGTGACATTATCAAAGTGATCGACGTAAGTGGAATGGTGTGAATGGAATGATATTTCTGTATTTAGGGAGTACAGGCGTTGCATCCACCACCAAATGCGTGAAAACCAGATTTATTTATTTATTTGTCCCAATGCAGATGCAAAAAGACCTTTTAACTTCACCCTGAGTAATGAGTCAGATCTCATCCAGTTTGTGAAGCACGTAATGCAGTTGAGGAGATTTTGTAAACTGATTAGGTTTATTAAATTGACCATCTGTGGGATCGGTCGTGCTGGTACTCAACTGATAATATTTAATCAAATCCCTACCATCACACACCCTTTATTTCCCAGGACCGACAGCAGCTCATCTCAGCCATCTTGCTGTTGTCGCCTTGTTTATTCAGAATGGGAGGCTTTTGTTTTGTGATGGCACCGTGCCATTTGGCATGCTATGATCTCCATGGCATCTCGGTAACCTCTGGGGCTGGAGTGTACACTGAGTACTGGCACAGTATGCTTTCCATTGTCAGCTGACCAATTCACATTTTTGTAAATAGAAGCAACGAAAGTAAAAGTTTCAGATGATTGAACAAAATGTTCTTAAGGTCAAAGGATCTGAGCTTTATTTATTGAGGCAACTACAATAGAAGTCCCTTGTAAGGGAACGGTGTGGCCTTCATTTTTGAGAAAGCCAATAGTTGTACATTTACCGTCTGTTATTTTTGAGGTTGTGAGGTTATTTGGAATTGAGAGCTCTTTACACTTGTCTGACTTTCAGATGCAGTCACAGCCTTCCACTTGGACTTTGTCTTTGTTAGCCAAAGTAACGCAACATATGAACCGACCACCTTGCAATATATGTGAAATTGCAGAATATTTTGTCACCCTCTCTCTAACTACAATGCTTGATTTGCAACAGATCAACCAAACAGAGCCATTAAAGCTGATGCAAGCTAAACTACTTTCACATTAAGGAGCAGGTGCACTTGAGAATAGGATGCAAGCTAAGCACCTGTCTCAGAGATTTTTTTGATTTGTCTGATTTACCAAACTCGGTGGTGTAATGGTTCGAGCATCCGCTCTGTGTCTGGGAAGTCGGCGGTTCGAACCCCGGCCGAGTCATACCAGAGACTTTAAAAATGGGATGTGCTGCTTCCTTTTTAGGTGCTCAGCATTTAAAAGGATAGAGCACGGACACACAACTGTAGTTTGGCAACCATAGTGCGGGCTTTCATTGGGTGGTTCTCATGGATTCCTCCTCTATTGAAGTTCCTTGTTAAAGTCTCTTGTCAGGGAACTCGTATTATTGTTATTATTAGGGTTCCAAGTCTAGAAGGCTAGGAAACCTATTGTTATTGTTCGGATTATTATTACTATTATTATTATTATTATTTTTCCATACGTGTTTCGTGTGGTTATTCGCTTTTAAACTCATTTTCACCATCGTATGCGTCGACTCGTGTAGAATATTTTTGGCGGGATAATTATGACATCATTGGTCATTGGTCACTTAATGGGGTCAGCATTTTGGCAAAACGGAAAAAAATTTGGACCTCTTTATCTTCTGAAACTGCTCGATGGAAAAAATTGAAACAACTCATTGTCAAGTATTCCACATGGGGATATGAGCTCTTAACTATGACATAATCGGTGCCTTCACTATGACATCATAATTCGACAAGTTTAACATTTTATCCGATCATTATGCAAATTCTTCAGGGTGAACTACGCAACAATATTAAGGGAAATTGAAATTTATGATGTCATACTGTTGCGGGCCGGGTATCGGGACGAGCACGACCGCTAGATGGAGCAGAAGGGTCGACTCCACCACTCACCTGGAATTATAGGTCGTCACCCCGGATAACTCCAGAGCCGACGGGTCCCTTATCGGACCGAAGTTCGCCAATAGGGTCGACCACGTGGGGTAGGGTCGATTGCCAATTTCAATTTACCTAAATACCCATGTCGTCCAACTACCGGGGAAATTCACCCTCGACGATGCTCGTACGGAACGAGACGCTAGCGTACTCGAACCGTGTGTGACCCGAGCGGATGGCCACCGAGCTTCCGTCGGTCCAAAGTTCCCTTTACAGCGGCAACAGCCTGGCTTGTTCTCCAACACGCACCGTGTTAAACCAATAAAAGAAAGGACGAGGACGAACCGATACATTTAACAGATGGTTTATTTATAATGGAGCAGGGGTGGGGGGCACGTAAGAAGCAGAGTTGTCCGAATAATAAAAGGCACGTATGTACAGCAAGGCACTTATACAATTTCTACTTACTGGACTAGTGCCCCACACACACCACACACACACACACACACACACACCACACACACACACCAAAAAAATCGGACCCAAAGCGGTCTTTATTGAGGCCTCCGGCTCGGATGGAGAGGCTAGCTGCAGACCAGAACCTGCCTCGGACCTGTCGACCTTGTGTGGTCTTCGAGCTGATTCGAACCAGGCACCAGCGAGAGGCGAGCCGAATCCAGACACCGGCGAGCCGCGATCAGCCTCCCGAGCTCTGGCGGATCCTCACGCGCTCCAGCACACGTGCTGGTGAAGACGAGGCGCCGATCCTTCGCAACCCGCTCGAGTAATTCAACCAAACAACCACCAACCAACCTTTCTGTGCTCTCCGTTCCCTTTTTATACCTCTCGGGCACGGCTCGCTCAGGTCTGGCCCGTTCGCCGTGGGTGGGCCTGACCTTTCCCCTACTCGGCGCGCACCAAGCGAATCGTCGGTGGGGCATGTCGCATTCCATGACTTGGAGTGGCCAAGCGAGCCGATGGGTGGGGCCTGACCTTTCCCCTACTCGGTGCGCTGCCAAGTGAATCGGTGGGTGGGGCATGTCGCATTCCATGACTTGGAGTGCCCAAGCGAGCGCGCGGAGAATGCCGGGAGCAGAGGGTTTTCGTTGGTGTTGTAAAAATAAAAGGAAACCCTGACTATCAAAGTAACTCACAGCGCATTTACATTTATTCACCCATTAGACTAGGGAAAGGGAGCTATCTATCCACATTCACTTATCCAAATAACTGAGCTATAGGACCTGAATGTTGTGTGCACAAGGCTTCCAGATTCGCAACAATACGTCACGTGTTTCGGCAGCCATATTGGATTGAACATAAAAACTTAAACAATCTTCTTCTCCGAAATGGCTGAACAGATAGAGGCGAAACTTTACAGGTATGACCGCCTGTCCACGAGGAAAAAATACTACTCAAGTATGATGTCGTAGGTCACATGATTTAGGAGCTACGTTGTATTTATCCTAAAACCGTTAACAAAATTTCTCCAGAACGGCTGGACAAATCGAGGGGAAACTTCATACACGTTCCCCAAGCCTTGGTTATATCAGGGCGTTCACAAATAATTGAGAGATCACATGGTTTGGCAGCTATTTTGGATTGAAGGAAAATATTAAAAAATGTATTTCTCTTTAACAGCTTATGCTTATTGAAGTCAAACTTCATTAGTATGTTCTATTTGTGAAGGGGAATGCGTGTTTAAAATGTCAATGTGGTCCGTTGCACGGTCTGGCAGCTTGCGGTTTAAAAAAAATAATTTATTTGAGAGGATTACAAAGAAACCTTACAATTATATATTCTCCAGCTGTATGGCTACCTGTCTATTATTTATGTACTTTTTGAACTCGGTGGAATCCTGTCGATTAATTACTTACCATTGGAATGTACCTTTCGACCCTTAGGCCTTTTAAGAGCACCGAGACTCTTACGACGTCGAAGACCCCGAAGACCCAAAATACCAAAAAGACAAAGTGGGTTGTATCAAAGCAGGGCAACTTGGTATCCGGTCATAACTGAGCGCAGTTATAAAGTGGCCCGTCCAGTTATTATAATTATTATTTTGTTACAACAACATGTAAGACTGATTTCAGCCTCTATGGTTACCACTGCTTTAACTTAATGGCAGCTGCGATGGCACCTGAACAACCTGGGCCTGATTAACCTTTTGTGGGCCCAATTTGTACATTGTGGGAATGACTTCGCGGTTGTAACTTTTCACAGTATCGCGATAGATATTTCCCATGTTGCATGTTTCAGCATAATCGATGAGGTAATTTAATTGTGATATAGAATATGCATAGTTTTATACAAAGAAAGATGGCGTCGACCCGTCCCCAATGTGTGTCTCTAAAATCACCATCCCTTCATATCCCTTTTAATGTTCTTACCTTTGAAATCTGTCTCAAATGTTCCTTTGAAGCGTCTGATAGGCCATCAGGCACCAAATTTAGGTGGGAGCGCCACGTTGACGCAAAGCACACACTCACCTCCAAGCTGTCTACAGGCAGGGTGACTCATCAATGTGTGTGCCATCCCCGGATGGACGTTAAATGGGCGTACAGTCTGCCAGCATGAGTCCATGGACTTTAATAATCCCATGGTGTCCTTCGCAAAGAGTAGGCGAGCTATCGCCAGCACCCTGAACAAATTCCAAATTCCTGCCCTGACTCCTGTGTCGGAGTGGTGACCCGTTCAAGACTTGTAATCCCAGCCAACGAAACTTGCTTCAGGACACCGACGCTTTGTATACAGCATGGTTCATGATTTGATTCACCACTTGCCATCCTGACTCAAAAAAACAGCCATTCACATATTTAGATCCTCGTGGAGGATCTCTAAGTCTTACTCACGCTGTTGTTCTTCATCTTCTTCTTGTGGACTTTTTTGTTTCACAGCCTACAGTTTTCATCCAAACTTCCTGAAACTTGGCATATACATGTAAAAATACCCTGCGCAGGCAGTAACCATCTCCGATTTTGAAAATTCCTCCTAGAAAAAAAAGTTATGACGTCAAAATATCTCCGCTAATGGAAATCGCCTATACCATTATCTCCGAAACTAGGCAAGCTTTTTGAATTTTGTTTGCGGGAATCAAGCCGGGCATTAGCACAGATAATTGATCGCAAACCTGATATATCACAATGATGTCATATTCGTTTTTATGACCATCATTAAGAGGTCGACGATCTTAGCTCATTCGAGCTTGTTTTATATCATTATGCCTTTTAGAAGCATATACGGAAAAACTGGTAACATTTACCTTTGAAAACAAAAGTTGTTGCATTTTCATTGGCAACAACATCGTGATTTGTATGTTTATAATATGATACAAATTCCCTTACAAGGAACTTCAATGCAGGAGGTGGCCATGAGGCCCATCATAGCCTGCACAATTGTTGCTAACCTATGGTTGCTTATCTGTGCTCTATCCTTTTTTTTGAATCCTGAGCATCCAGCAAGGAAGCAGCACGTACCATTTTTATAATGTTTGGTATGAATCGGCTGGGGTCAAGTTCAGATCGCCGACCTCACAGACTCGGAGCGGACTCTCCAAACCAATACACTGTCGAGTCTGTGTTCAATATCTTGCTTTGCTTTTTTTGTGTTTCTTGTTTATTTCTTGCTTTGCATGTATGTTTTGTTCATATGACCATGTTTTTTTTTGTTGTTGTTTTTTAACCACTGCTTTAAAGAAATGTATTGATTGATTGATTTTCGTTTGCCTGTTGTGGCAGGATTTGGGCTTTCGAGCATCTTTTGTGAAGAAAAATTGCTCTGCTTCTCACTTGGAACACTCTGATGAAATCAAACGGTATTTTATTTCAACTGGGCCTCGCCGAAATGCACACTCCTCGTGACATTTCCACCGTAGGATGAATTGTTGTCCGATCACATGATTATAAACAAACATTAAGCCTTGGTTAAGAAAAGCACTTTTCTTTGCCTCCTGCCCCATCATCGTTACAACACCAGTCGTGTCTCCCTTCCCTCACCTGAGCTGGGGGCTAATGATGCCACGGGAAATGAAGTCTTCCAGTTTATACCTGAAAGTTGAGACTTCAAAGAGCAAATGTACAAAGATACAGAGTTCCAAAAGTGCGGAGCATAATCTTAAAGGCCGATCACCAGCGGATTTCAGCTACTTTTGGTGTTCCGAGGCGATTGAGACATGGTAAGCAAATTGAAGAATTTTTTCACGTCAGGAGATCGGATCGTTCGAGACAAGCAGGAGTCGATGTGCGAAGGATCTCAAAGCGACTGTTGAAACTTTATTGAATCGACATTACAGTTGCAAGCCTCTGAAGCGCATCTTCACAAGCGCTATACACCTGTTCTGGTCGGTTCAATGTTCCGGTTTAAATGTATTGTGAAAAAGATATGCCTGGTGTTGGCTTAATGGTGAGGGTGGTGGGCTTGGATCCTAGGATCCTGAGTCAAATCCCACTTTTCTGTTGAATTAATACCAGGTGGGGTTGACTCTGCCTGTCATCTTTCCGAGGTCGGCAAAATGAGTGCCAGCATGCTGTTATGCTGTGTCGGAGTGGCTACCCGTCCAGGACTGTGCCTAATAGCCAAGGAGACTGCTTTGGCAGCACCAACGCTCCACACAGAGTATGGTCCCCATGGAGGGATGGATGTGAAAGATGTGCCATTTCTCTGGTGTCGTCATCTGTTCTGAATATATGAAGTTTTGCTGATGACATGTTGGCATATTAATTCCCACTAATTGATTTTGTCAATGAGATCCAACACTTTTTTTATGCCTCCGCTGACAAAGTCGCCGGAGGCATCGTGTTTTCGGGTTGTCCGTGCGTCCGTGATAGGTTTTTCGTTCCCGCAATAACTTAAGAACGGCTGAAGAGATCTCAGTGAAACTTAGTACAAGTATGTAAAATGATGTAAAGATAAACTGATTAGATTATGGGGTCAAGAGGTCAAAGGTCCCGTTGCGTAAAAATTCTGTTAGCACTCGAACTTGTGAGCCAGTGATGGGATTTTGACAAAACTTGGAATAAGTATATACAGTGTTATGATGCAAAGATGAACTGATTAGATTTTGGCATCAAGAGGTCAGATGTCATGTCCGGTAAAATGTGATACTTGTGAACAGCTGAAGCGATATAAATCATACTTGGTACATGTATAATGATGTAGTAATGTGGGTGGAGGCATATCGGTCAACGTCACGACGTCAAAGAGTGCCGTTCTGTTTTTTTTTTTCTGTCTTACTGGCTGATATAAAAATAGTTGTATAATCGAGATATTAAATGTGAATTTGGGTAAAACCAAACACCGTCGTTTGTTCGATCAGAAGATCGTAAATCCAAACTCGTCTCTCGAGAGGTGATGCTATAGATTTGGCTCCTGGCTTCCCCCTCACCCAGCTATCACTTTTCACCTCTCGGTTTTCTTCCAGACCACTTTTCCTTTTTCTTTTCAATTAAAAATGAGAATGTTTGTTTGTTTGTTTGTTGGTTTCTCAGATGTAATGGGATCTGTATACGACGTACAAGATTACGAGGTACTGCCTTGTTACATCACAGACTGTAGCTGCGTAGCATCGCTTGCAAGCTCGCTGGACACCAGAGCGTCAGACTTTTCATTGGTTGGGGAAATTTTAAATGTTTATCGATCTTGTATGATTATTAGATTCTGTCATGCACTCATTTCAATTCCTTTCCTTTTAAAACGTATATATTTTTTTTAATGTCGCCTCTCATTATGCGACGGTGTACAGCACATGCTTGCCGTCTGTCAGTTCATCTCAATCACTTTGATCAACCACTTTGTGTTCCATCCTGTATTGAGCATGTTTATTAAATAAATGACATTACAGTGTGAATTGTGCCTCATGTTTGACACCACGTAATGATTGTTTTGCTTTCGGATGAAAATTGTCGCAATCTTGCCATTGGAACGCAATGCTCATTGTGGGGGTTTGAAGTATTAAGACTGCAGTTTGTTGTAGTTAATGCAATTGTCTGCAGCTGGGCTGTTGGACAGACGGATGGACTTTGCCTTCCTTCGGGGGAATTGCTGGGATTGATTAGCACAGAGGCAGATTTCAGATTTCGTGTCTTGAATGCATCTCCTCGATGAATATTGTTGCAAAAACCCGGGGTGGGGGGGGTTGTGTTTCTCACGGCATTAATCTTGTTGGTTAACCGTCTGTAATGATGAGTTGGAACGTGTGAGGAAGTTTGATAGACTTTTGTTTGCTGTGTTTACCACTTGCAGCTGGAGAAGATCATTCTTCATAAGCCTTGTGTGCATTTTGCCTGTGATGGGTCTGATGATTTATTCGATGGTATACAATGACCGTCAGCCGACCAACATCATATCGGGCCTATCTGTCATGAACTTCACATTGTTCCTTCTTTGTACACCTCTGCAGGTATGTTGAATCTCTTGGTATTTTGCCAGTTGATAATGATTTGGAATTTCTGTCTCGCTCTGTGTTGTATCAATGGTGTGTGTATGTATATATATGTATATATCACAAAATTGATTCCTATGATGCTGATTTCAGAGTCAGAACAATCATCTTTGTTTTATCCTTTCATGACCGTAACCTTCCTCCTAACCAGCGATGAGCAGAGCAGAGACAATGCGTTTGTGTGGGAGACGATGCTCGATGCTCACCGATCGTGCAGCATTTCCTGTCATGGGACTCGATCTGTAACTTGCTGCCTCAACAAGTTCGGGGGTTCAATTATATATGATCAAGAACCAATAGTGCGAGATTGTGAGTTACGCCGAGGCCTGAAACAGCTGCCAAATGGAAAATCACCAGGTGCCAATGAAATTTCAATGGAACTCTTTAAGGTATTTGGGGGAGGAGGCAATCAAAATTTTAACGGCTATCTGGAGCACGGTTGTATGGCCTAAAAGGTGGAAGCAGTCAGGTATCGATGTCAAAGGGGTTGCGAGAGAATGTTCAAATAACCGAACCACTGCCTTGATGTCACATGCCAGCAAGATATTACTGAAGACCATTCAACACAGAACAGAAGACTCCGTGAAGTGAGAAATGCCCGTTGAGCAAGCAGGTTTCAGAAGAGGAAGAGGTACTGTAAATCAAATCGCAAATGTGAAGCAGATCATGAGAAATGCAGGGGACTATCAAAGAAAGGTGCTTCTCTGTTTTTAGAGATTAATGCAAATCTTTTGATTGTGTTGATCATGAATGATGTGGGTTATACTGAGAGAAATGGGGATGTTGGACCACCTGATATGTCCAACAAGAAGTTGCAGTAAGAATAGAGTGTGGGGAGAGGGAATGGTTTGGAATTGTATAAACGGTTCGACAGGGGTGCATTCTCTCCACCAACTTGTTCTCAATATGTGTGGTGAGGCCATCATGAGGAAATTGAACTTGGATGACATGTGCAGGATGGATGGGGTAACGGCTGCAACCAAGCTGTCTTGGAAGATCCATGTGCAGGAGGCTAATGATGGATGGAGCACGGACACACAACCGTAGTTTGACTGTCATCTCCAAGTGCCGTATAGTAGCCTGGTGTTGGCTCAGTGGTTAGGGTGGCGGCTTGGGATCCTAGGGTCCTGAGTTCAAGCCCCGTTGGCCGCTGAATTAATACACCAGGGGGTTGACTCAGCCTGTCATCCTTCCGAGGTCGGCGAAATGAGTACCAGTGTGTACTGGTAGAGGGGCACTGCATCAGCGACAGTCACGCTTCCAAGAAATGATAGCTACCCCAGCAGCTAAGCTGCTATATGCAAGAATAAGAAGTGCCGTATAGTCACCAGAGGATGGTGATGACTTGATGGATCTAGATATATGGATTGTGAAAGGGCTTTATATATTTGATGATTTGGATTTTGGTTTCATTCTGAAAGAAGCTAAATAACTCGAGTAAATCAAGAATCAGTGATTAGAATGAGCTCTTAATTTAACAGTTTACATCTACCGTCATTTTTCATGTAAATACAACATAAAATTAGAAGGGCACTCGGTAGAGCGCATACCTCCACCACGTAATGCCTGATCCACAAGAGCATATCGGGCCCAATACATTTTTGAGATATCGTGCTATTTATCAATTTTGGCCCTATCTCTCAATGGTGAAGAATCACTTTTAAAATGCTAGTAGTCGAATCCGGATCTTCACCAAAATAAAATCAATTCGTCGTGGTCACACGCCCAACGTGTCCACCGAGTTTCATCTGAATCAGTCTACAAATTTTTGAGATATCGTGCTATATATCGTTTTTTCCCCCAATCTCTCAATGGTGAAGAATCACTTAAAAAGTTCTCGTCGCCGGATCTGGATCCGGATGTTCACCAAAATTTAATCGGTTTATCCTTGTCATACCACCCAGCGTGTCCACCAAATTTCATCCGTATCCATCCATAAGTTTTGAGATATCCTGCACACCGATAGACAAGGAAACAAACAGACAGATAGGTTGAAAACATAACCTCTTTCCTTCCACCTTTGGTGGTGGAGGTTATAAAGTTATGAAATAAAACTATTCTCACATTCTAATGGGTTGCTAGGCAATGTCAAGAGTTGTAATTTATGATTGTAAGTTGACGATAAACGTTTAACGGGTGAATCTGCAACATGTATACCGAAGTGGAAGAAACGAACAGTAATTGTGTTATGTTCTTGTAGCTGTTCCCACGTTGCACATCGTTAGCAACAGAGCCGATTCGAGGAGTCAGCATGTTGATTTAGCATCTTTCCTTTTTACCTCCGCCACCGAAGGTGAAGGAGGTTATGTTTTCACCCCCTTTCTGTCTGTCTGTTTGTGTGCAGGATATCTCAAAAAGTTGTGCACAGATCTGGATGAAATTCTATGGACAGGTTGGCTGTGTGACAAGGACAAACTGATTAAATTTTGGTGAAGATCCGGATCCGCATCCGACTACTAGAATTTTTTTAAGTGATTCTTCTCCATTGAGAGATAGGGCTAAAACCGATATATAGCACGATATCTCAAAAGGTTAGGGATGGATTCGGATGAAACTTGGTGGACACACTGGCTGTGTTAAAAGAAAGAATTGATTCGATTTCGGTGAAGATCTGAATCCGGATCTGGATCTGATAATTTTTTCAGTGATTCTTCACCATTGAGAGATCGAGCTTAACTGATGTATAGTGGGATATCTGAAAAACTTGGTGGACAGGTTGGGTGTGTGGCAAGGACAAATTGATTCGATTTCGGTGAAGATCTGAAGCCGGATCTGGATACGAGAATTATTTAATTTTGAAAGTGATTCTTCACCATTGAGAGATCGGGCCAAAAACTTATATTCTGTTAGAGCAAGATATTTCAAAAATGTATTGGGCCCGATATGTTCTCGTGGATCAGGCATGACGTGGCGGCGGTACGCACTCTACCGAGTGCCCTACTAGTTGATGCATTGATTGAATTTCGATTAGTAACGATTTACCTGATCAGCTGCAAGAGAGACAGCAATTATACGTTTCTGATTATTCAAGTAGTACCGCCCCTTGGCTGCCATTTATTTTAACCCTTTAAACCTTTAGCAGCCATTTTACCAGCCTCTAGTCAAACATCCGTACACCTGAGCGGGCATATTTTTCTCCAGGGAGCCCAGGGTGGGGGAGCCGAAAGTCGAAGGAGCTCAGGGTTCAAAGGTTTATGTTCAATGACTTTGACAGTGATGTTCTTCACATATTGACAATCAAACGTGGAACTTCGTTCACTTTTGTACTTGTGCTTCTCCCAGATGTTTGGAACTATTGTTCTCCACATTCACCTCTTAACTTCATTAACCTCTTCTTTCTTACATTGTTTTTGGGACGACTCTTCATGTACCATGCTCAGAATCAGATTTTGTTAGAATTCATTAATTGCACATCACAATGTGCTATTTGTCTCACACCATCCTGCTCATCATTCACCCGTTCCCCAAGCTCACCATGCCACTGTATGATTAACCTTTTCTTTTCTTTTCCCCAGTCATTGCCAATCTGTGTCGGGTATGTTTGTGTCGGGAGCAGATCTTTGGTGGTCAATATTTCTACATACAGGCTTACCGCGCATTGAAGCATGGCACATCCAACATGGATGTGCTGATCGTGCTGGCCACGAGTACTGCATACCTCTACTCGGTGGTCATTCTGATAGTTGCCATGGTGGAGCGTGCGACGCGCAGTCCAGTCACTTTTTTTGACACACCACCTATGCTTTTTACCTTCGTATCACTTGGACGGTGGCTCGAGCACATTGCCAAGGTCAGCAGCTTAAGGCTTTGGACTCTCTCTGGAACATTTGAGGACTTGGAATTGAATGCAGTCGGTCAATAATCAAGCATTGTTGTCATGACCCAATAATGTTATCAACCTGGTTGTTTCAGGGTAAAACATCAGAAGCTCTGTCCAAGCTCATGTCTCTGCAAGCAATGGAAGCAACAATTGTTACACTGGGACCAGAGAACACTATCCAAAGGTAAAACCTATTCCTAGGTCTGATCTTTTTCCCCATTGATCTCTTCCATTGATCAGTGATCAATGATTAGATCTGGATCATTGTTCCCATTTTCCCACTGTTTAATTATCTTTTTATTTTATTTTAAGTTCTCCTGTTTCCTTCACAACTTGTGCTCTGTTTTGCATGTTATAGTGAAGTGCAAATGGATGTAGACTTGGTCCATCGTGGGGACATAGTGCGAGTGGTTCCTGGAGGAAAGTTTCCAGTGGACGGACGGGTCCTCGTGGGCATATCCATGGCAGATGAGTCTCTTATCACTGGTAATACCCGCATCTTGCTTTTTGCATGCATATATTATGGGCTACACTAATGACTCTACTTTGTCGAGAGCGGGTGAGTGGACAAACCTGAGGATGTGCGTTACAGGTGAGTGGATGCCTGTGCGTAAAACTCCGGGTAGCTTGGTGATCGCGGGTGCAATGAATCAGCATGGTGCGCTGCTCTACGAGGCGACGCATGTCGGTGCGGACACGACGCTTGCACAAATAGTTCGCCTGGTCGAAGAAGCACAAATCAGCAAGGTGAACTCTCATTATGAAAATGACTGTTCTGTGGATTATATCTCCTGTACAACTTGTAGGTCTTGTATCAATTTCAATTGACGGGCCTTTTCTTTATTACCTCCGCCACCATGTTTTCACCCACGTCTGTTTGTCTGTCTATAAGCAGGATATCTCAAAAAGGTTATGGACGGATTCAGACGAAAGTTGGTGGACAGGTTGACGTGTGTGACATGGAAGAATTGATTCAATTTTGGTGAAGATTTGGATCTGGATATGAGAATTTTTATTTATTTATTTATTTTTTAATGTGATTCTTCCCAATTGAGAAATTGTCCCAAAAACAACATACAACATGATATCTCAAAAAGTTGTGGACGAGTTATGACAAAACTTGGTGGATGAGTTAGTTCGGTGACAAAAACAAGCCGACCCGATTTTGGTTGAGGTCCGGATCCAGATCCAGCCTCTCGGTGGGATACAGAACGTAAACTCTTCAGCCTGCCAGAAGTTTGCGCTCTACCGAGTGCTGTTCTAGTCCTTGATCATACTTTTTGAATGTTTTGTATTCATGTACTTTATATTTTCAGAGGACAACCTTTTTATAGGCTTGCCAGCATTTTGCCAGTCAACATGTGTTTCATTTTAAAATTGGTTTATCTCTCGATGAATTACCTAAAAATTAGACCAGTTGTTCATTTACCGGTAATTAATGTTTTGGAATATTTCCATGCATGTAATCACAAATCTTTCCAAACACAGAGAACACAAAAGGTGTGTGCAATGCAAAGGGCGGTCGGATTTTCAGAGCCTTGGTCTTTTCCAAGTTCTTGGCCAAAATAAGCAGGTTTCATAAGCGGCCTGAATAATGGGGCATGCATGGAGAGCGAGGGGGAGGAATGGCACGCTTTAGTTCAGTTTCTCCGGTGTGATGTATCGGTGTACCGGGTGCGAGGCAATGATAACTTTAGGCACACGGCCTCTCGATTCCGTGTTGTCTTGGCTCCTCTCCTCAGCCTCTGTGCTCCTCCTGCTTCCCCTAACCTCCCCCCTTGTTCTCCCTTCCATCTATTTATTAATTATTAACCTTTCTGCTTCTCTTATCCTCAATTTCTTGTTGTGAAGGTAGTTTTTCCCAGATTTGCATTGCCGAGTCGACGTTAATGCCTTACGTAATCTGTTCTTACCTCTTCCTCAAACTCTGACCAGTTTTCACTGGCTTCCTAACATTAGATGTATACATCTATCCTCCCACATGGAATACATATTAGATCCAATGCTCCTTCCCCTATTTTTGTGATTGGGAGTGTTGTTTTGTTTCCCACTCTGAAGGATTACAAATTTAGCCACATCTTTGCTTTCTACATTGCGAGGAGATTTGACTTTTTACAGTTTTGATTGCTCTACGGATTTCTCTACGGATAAAACTTTCCGACATCTGCTGGTACTGCACATAATGTTGTCTGAAATGCTATTACTGTGCTGGAAAATCCCTTCGATAAAGTCAGCACCTGCGAAAAACGAAGCCCCCGGACACAAAGTTGATTATTTATCGTATAAAGATGCAAACTCTATGAACAAATATCACACACCACAAAGCTAACCCCCTCCCTCCCCAACCCACCCTGCTCCCTGAGCCTGTCAGATTGTTACAAACTATAGGGTGTAGCATTGCATGAGGATTGCATAAACAGGGATACAAATTTGAAAATAGATGTGATTACTATTTCTCTTCTAAACTTTTTAAATGAAAAAAAAATACAACCGACACTAACACGAGATTGTTCTTTGTTCCTCGTTGTAATATCAATTTGCTTTCCTTTCTTCTTGCTCTGCTTTGAGTCGGGGACGTCCTGCGGGAGGAAGGATTCTGTTAAACAGATGATGTCTGGTTTATCAGCAGTGGCCTGGATTGAGAGATGTCAGATTGTAGCAGACACATCAGATGTTTGAGATCCACACAGTGAGGGACAGGGGAGATTTTGGGATGGTGCATAATGTGTGTGAGGATTTGAGGGCGATGCTTCGAGAGGGTGGGGTGAGGGGGGAGGAAGAAAGAGTGGACATGAAGTGGAGGGATGCCGATTCCAAATTCCCAAATTAAACAAAGGGAGATAAAGATCATGGGATGGGAAGTAATTTTCGTTGAAGACATGGAGAAAGGTGGAGGGCGTTTCGCTGACCAAGCACTTAGCTGACAGACAATTTTGGAAAATAATCGTAAAGAAGAATAGGAATAGATATTGGCGAAGAAGAACATGTGGGGTACTCCTGACAGAGACATAAGGTAAGTGAAGCATTTTAAAATGCTTTTAAAGGAAAAAGGAAGAAGCATTTATATGCACTGAAGATTCATTTTGGAGATGTTGAGAAAAGGGGGGGGGGGGAAATAATGTTGTACACGACGTAGAGGCTGAAGGAGATTCAAGTTGAAGGAGATCATTGTGGAGTGGAAAAAAAAGAAAGTATTTTTGTTTATTTTTATTTTTTTTAAGCGAGAAGGGGGAAATAGGATAACTTTGAGGTACAAGTAAAATATTTTGGAAGAAAGAAGCAAAACAAGGACAAAAGGGACATAGAAATTTCACAGCTGCTATCCGAGGAGCGGCTAAAGTAGGCCTTGAACATAGTGGGGCAGATAACAGCAATTTTTGAGAGGAATCGTGCAAATGATGATACAAGCATTCAAATTTGGCACATTTGTTCTCCAGGGGTTCTAATCAAATCTGCCCGATTGGCCATTTGAAAATCAAAATTTTGAAAATTTGAAAAAAAAAAAAATAAAGTCAAGATCACGAATCAATGTTGGATGCTGGCTGAGATTGGTGAATGTTTCAGAACATCATCAAGACGTTCCAAGTCTGCCATGCAGTTTTCTTCCCTTTACGCGGAAGGCAGACACGACGTCACATCCAGTGAACGCATGGAAGTGTGGGATCCCTCTAGCTTTCTCAGCCCTATTGCAGAAACTACCTCATGGACTGGAATCCATCACGCCTTGGCGCCTTGGCTCCTTGGTCAAAGGCAATCCACATGTTCTCAAGACCTAGTTCCTGTAAGGATGGCAGTACAGATATTGCTATGACTACTACGTCCGTGTCTTAGCCTTATGATAATGGACTTGCTACCATCGTCGTTGCATCCCTGGCGTGTACAAATATTCGAGTGTCAGCTTCTTCATGACAACATGGAGACACAGCATCCAGTGACTTCCTTGTGTTGCTAATGGCATCTTCTCCTTTGTGACAATGACTTGCTTGTCGTCTGCTTCACACATCTTTTCCGCAAGGAAGTGAAACAGCTCAGTCTTGTTGCTGTCATCTCGAAGAAAGCTTCTCCAGTTACTTGGGGTCTTACTGGTTCCTGTCACTCTTCTGATTCCTTGCCCCTTTTCGACCTTGCCTCGGACTTCAGACTTGACTTCTTGTACACATCAAACACTACGTCACCCTCTCGTACCTGGCACCATAGGATTCCACCTTTGGATGATGTCTTCTTTAGCATAGTCATCAAATATCTTTGAAGTGCGTGGAGGTAGGCATTGATAAGTCGGAGCATCAATGATGACTGCATCTCCCTTGGTTCTCTGTCTGGGATGTTCACTTGCGCTTCAAGAATTTCAGCCAGCTGTGACTTCAAATTTTTTGAAGTTTTTATTATTTTTCAAATTTTCAAAATTTGGATTTCAAATGGCCAATCGGGCAGATTTGATCAGAAAGCCCTGCAGAACAGAAATGCCAAATTTTGATGCTTGTATCATAATTTGCACGATTTTTCTATCTACTACACTACAACACAAAAACGAATTTGACAGACAGCACAGCGAGGTATGATTTAACACGGAATATTGGGCAGGACATATGCCAGAATGAGATACCATTCTGGCAGCAACACAAGTATGAAGATATAACAGAACTGGAGGGCATTCTTCGACATCGCGACGTTGCCAGATATGCTTCCGCCCACATAAAAAATAATGCCTGCTGAACCACGTGGCCGATGACGTCATCAATTTTTTTGCCCCGCCCCATACAATTTATCCCAAGATGACCCTCAAAAATCTTCATACTGATCGGATAAAGTGACGTATGCAATTATTATGACGTCATCAAAAAAATCGTACTTATTCCCCATGGGGAGTACTTCACATGTGCGAAGTTTCAATTTCTTTTTTGCATGGAGTGGTTTCGGAGATGGAGGTTCAGAGTTTTTTTTTTGGTTGTTTGTTTGTTTTTTCCAGCATGGCTGCCACCCCAAATGACCTACAGTATGACATCATAATTATTCAAACATTCTATATGAGTAGTCGTACCTATGGTGAAAATTTTGTGTCAATCGGATATGCGGTTGCAGAGAAAATGGAGAAAATTAGCATGGACGTACGTACGTAAGGACGGACAACCCGAAAATGTAATGCCTCCGGCGACTTTGTCAGCGGAGGCATAAAAACACGACCAATTCTGTTCCGAAAGCTTAACGTTAATGAGGTTGCAGTGGCAGCTGCATCTTCGACCAACACATAGAAAAATCCCCAAACCAGAAAGGGAGTTATCCTATAGCCTTCGACTGTAGATTATCCTCTCGCCCTCGAGAGTTATCCTGTATCCCTTGACAGAGCTATCCTATCACCCTCAACTGTAAGTAGTGATGTTGAAATCACTATCTATAGTCGAGGGTTATAGGATAACTCTGTTAATTTGATATTTCTTTGTTTGTTTTGTTATATCAGGCTGTCAATCCTCAGGTCGGGCTGACAGGATGGCCGAGAGGTACACACATTCATCTCTGAGCTGTCTAGCCTGGGTTTGAATCCTGACCCAGCTATAAGCTGTCATCCTGTTGTTTCACAGGCAGGGTGATTCATCAATATGTATGCTGTCCTACGGATGGACTCCAAACAGGCATCCCATCTGACATTAAAGATCCCATGGTGTCCTTAAAGAGTCGGTGAGCTCTCGCCAGCACCTTGAACCAATTCCTGCCCTCACCAGCAGAGGGCACTGCATCAGCAGCACAGCCATGCCCTCAGCCATTGATGCTACCCTGCAGCCTTGTGCTGCATCCGAACGAAGAAGTCCTCATGTCCACATTAAACTAAATATTCGTCTTTGTCAACTTCCGTTCTTCTGCGAAGCAAAACATCATGCTCCATCGCATAATTTGATGTCTCATTCATGTCAACCTTTTTCTTTAATTGTCTTGTATTTACTTTGTAGACAACCAGGTTCCCCCATTGAATATCCACTACGTTATTGAGAGTGGCCTTTATTCGGCAAATCTATTCATCTGAGCTAATTGTGACATTTTATAACCGAATAATATGCCCTGTGCCCATGAAATTTGAGCTCGATTCCAACAAGAGTTTTGGATTATTGAGATACCATTCTGCAGCTGTCACAAACCAAGGTTTTGTAGCAGATGTCTAACTGGGAGTTAATCAAGTGTGGTCCAAATGCTTGTTTATTAACAGGAAAAAAACACAAAGTGACACTCGAATATGACAATACAGCACCATACAAATCAAAGGCTGATTGGCTTCTTCCTCTCCACCAACACCCTCCTTCCTTCACCAATTGTATCAACTTTTATATTCTCACTCCCTAAACTCTTGAGAACCCCCTCCCTGAGAAATTTCTCATTTATTACCAGATGGTTCCATATCCGGAAGCTGCTAGAATTTTCTCGTCAACACGAGATGGTTCACTACCCAGAAGCTGCGAGAAATTGCTCGAACACAATTTTTCCATAAGCTATATAATTTATCTTCTTGCGTTAACACTTGTCACATTCTACTTTAGTGTACATTTACAAACTAGTGTCTCGCCTCAGTAAGCATTATAACATCCTAAATAATCAATCTGTTCTACAACGGATCGTAAGTGTACTCGCCTTAAACTGTGCACAGAACCTCAGTACACCACGTTATAAAATGGTTCGTAAACATTTTGTGATGGAAGCACCCTTTACTGATTGTCACAACCTGTTTGCCCACACAGGCCCCGATCCAGCAATTTGCTGACAAGCTGAGTGGGTACTTTGTCCCTTTCATTGTGTGTCTGGCACTGATAACGTTGAGTATGTGGATGATTATCGGCTACCTGGACTTCTCCATCGTGCAGACGTATTTCCCGGTCGGTATTGATGGTTGCTGAATGTGAACCTCATCTTGCCTTTTTCTTTCTTTCTTTCTTTTAAACTGCTCTGTTTCATAAACTTGGTTTGGCACAGTTATCATTGGAGCGGTAATTTGTGAATGGTTTTAACGTGGCGCTTTGTGCGATTCTACAGGAGGCGTTTGATACCAAGGATTCTCTCTTGGAGGCACTCTTGCGACTTAGCTTCCAGACAGCTATCAGTGTACTCTGCATCGCGTGTCCCTGCTCACTGGGCCTCGCCACACCAACGGCTGTAATGGTGGGCACTGGGGTTGGTGCTCAGCTTGGGGTTCTCATCAAGGGCGGAGAACCCTTGGAGATGGCTCAGAAGGTGTGTGCCGTGATATGGGAGATATATTGTTCGACCCTTAAAATCATCAAGAACAAGTAATTTGTATTGGTCGATGACTTTGAACCCTCGTGGCTGTTTTACCGGCCGCTATTCAAACCTCCATCTTCCTGAACAGCCTGATTTTTCTCGATGGAGACCAGGGTGGGAGAGCCGGAAGTCCAAGGAACT
>CM068967.1:54764234-54775776 GCA_035128595.1 Eptatretus atami
AGTGAAAATGCACATATTCCCATCGCAACTAAATTTCCAAGTTGATGTGCACAATTCAGAAATGGCCAAGCAGCATTTAGTGATTTTGCTGAACTGCAACGATCACTTTGTTGCATCAACCACAAGGCAAGCGTGGTTGTAAATAGTGAAATAAAAAAGAGATTCTTTTAATCTTTTTGCTGTGACGCTGAACTCTGACATCATGGAGTTTTATCTGTTTAGCGACCCCTTTTACAGGTGATTCTCAACAAAGGAAAGATGTATCCACAAATTCAATTATTCCTGGTGCGAGATTGACCGCGTGGTTATGCTGGTGCTTAAGAAAATGTTTAAAAATCATGTTGCAAACGGACAAAAAAATAAAAATATACGGGAATATGAACGAATGTCATTGGTGAAATAGACCGTCAAATGAAAGAGATAGATTGTTAATTTGAAAAGTATTTCCGGTGGATAGAGGGACCAAGGGAGGGGAGAGGGGAATGCCTCCAGATTCCCTGAGAAAAACGGGCCGTGACCATTCCACTCCCCCATTTTCTCAGGAGTGAGCCAAAACAGGTTTGATGATAACAGCTTCTTTTGTTTTGCCCATTCTCTCCACACCCGGGTCTGTGGCAGGTGAAGACGATAGTGTTTGATAAGACTGGAACAATTACCGAAGGCTCACCGCGCATTACAAATTTGAAACAACTGCCGGAAGAAACCCACATCCCTCGTGAACTGTTTCTCGCAGCTGTCGGCACTGCGGAATCGGCCAGTGAGCACCCACTGGGAGTCGCTGTTGTCAAGTACTGTCGGGAGGTGAGACCTGGAATGTGTGCAATCTTATTTATGAACAGACCAAATGTGTTTTTAGGATCCTCGGGGAGGATCTCTAAGTCTTACTCACGTTGTTGTTCTTCATCTTCTTTCTTGTGGACTTTTTTGTTTCACAGCCTACAGTTTTCATCGAAACTTCCTGAAACTTGCATATATATGTAAAAATACCCTGCGCAGACAGTAGCCATCTCCGATTTTGAAAATTCCTCCTAGGAAAAAAGTTATGACGTCAAAATATCTCCGCTAATGGAAATCGCCTAAAAAATTATCTCCGAAACTAGGCCAGTTTTTTGAATTCTGTTTGCGGGAATCGAACAGGGCATTAGCAGAGATGAATTACCCATACATGATACATCACTATGACCTCATATCAATTTTTTGACGTCATTCCTATTTTTTGACTTTTTTGTTTCACAATCCAGAGTTTTCATCGGATCTTCGTGAAACTTGCCACGTATATGCAGAAAGCCCACGCGTAGGCAGTAACCATCTCCGATTTTGGAAATTCTTCCTAGAAAAAAAGTTGACGTCATAATATCGCCGCTAATGGAAATCGCCTATACCATTATCTCCGAAACTAGGCAAGCTGCTTGAATTTTGTTTGCGGGAATCAAGCCGGGCATTAGCACAGATAATTTATCGCAAACCTGATACATCACAATGACGTCATATTCGTTTTTATGACGTCATCATTAAGAGAACGAGGATCTTAGCTCATTTGAGCTTGTAATTTTACTGAACGTACAATTGTGATTTTGAGTTTAAACTTTCTGATTAAAGTGTGTTCTCAAGAGATCAATTTCTCATGTGCTGTATGGTGCTTTTTAGGTCATCTCTACCGAGTACCTAATAAAGCCGACCAAATGTCCGTCCGTCCGTACGTACGTCCGTCAACAATTGATGAAACTTAGTATGTGGGTAGAGGTCGATGAGTGTTGCACAACGATATAATTTTGTCCGGGTTAAAGGTCAGGGACGAGGTCACGAGGTCACGTAAGTTATAAAAATCGCCATTTTCAAAACCTATCTAGTCTGCCATTCTACAAGATATTCGGCAACTGTTTATTGATTATTATAGTAAAAAATATTATCTTGTATCTAACCGGACAGATTTTTTGAATTTCCTTCCGTTTGGCCGCCACGTAACTCAAGATGGTCAAAAACACTCCCCGTCAAAGAAACCTTTTTACTTCCGATCTGATATGAAATTTGGTATGTGGGTAGAGGTCGAGAGTGATACCCAACACGACATATTTTTTCCCGGATTGAGTCAGTCGGTGTCAAGGTCACGAGGTCACAAAAGTTGTGAAAGTCGCCATTTTAAACCTATCTCGTCTGTCATTTTAGAGAGATATCTGGCAACGGTTATCGATTATGAGAGTAAAAAATTAATGAGATGACCGTTACTCCCACAAGGCGGGGTAATTTTTAGGTCATCTCTACCGAGATGACTAATAAAGCCGTGAACCAAATGTAAGTAGCGTAACGTCGTCACAGTAACGCCGTGCATACACGATTTTCTTTCCGATCTTGATGAAACTTAGTATGTGGTAGAGTGTGAGTGTTGCACACTGATACATTAACTTGTCCTGTCGGTTCAAGGTAAGGGACAAGGTCACGATGGTCACGTAAGTTATAAATTCAGTTAAAACTCCATTTTAACCATATCGTCATGCCATTCTACAAGATATCTCGGCAACTTGTTATTGATTATGATAGTAAAAAATATTATCTTGTATCTAACCGGACAGATTTTGAATTTCCTTCCGTTTGGCTGCCACGTAACCTGGAAGATGGTCAAAACACTCCCGCAAAAGAAAACTTTTAACTTCCGATCTTGAGTGAAATTTGGTATGTGGTAGAGTCGATGAGTGATACTCCAACGACATATTTTTTTCCGGATTCGAGGTCAGGGTCAAGGTCACGAGTTCACAAAAGTTGTGAAAGTCGCCATTTTCAAAACCTATCTCGTCTGTCATTTTAGGAGATATCTGGCAACGGTTCATCGATTATGATAGTAAAAAACATTATAGAGATGACCGTCACCCCCACACGGGGGTAAATTTTTATTTCAAGTTTAATCTCAAAACACTTTATGAAGAAGGAAGAGGAAAGAAAAGTTTAATAAAATTAAGCGAAGCAACCTTTTTATATTAATTTTGAAATTAATTTTTTAAAAGAGAATTTGAAACCATAATTGATGGGGCAGGTCAAATTTTAAGAGCAATGAGTGCTGCAGTAAATGGGAAATATCGGGGATGCTTCTTCCAGTGGTTGTACCCCTATGCAAGTCCGGGCCAAATCATCCTCGACTCTGTCCTGCTGCCCTGATCCATTGGGCAGTGTGGCCATGCTCAGATTGCGGATCAGTCCACGTGGACCGGCCCACTCCCTCTTGTCTCTCTCTCTCTCTCTCTCTCTCTCTCTCTCTCTCTCCCTCTCTCTCTCTCTCTCTCTCTCTCTCCTCTCTCTCTTCTCTTCTCTTCTCTCTCTCCCCTGGATTCAGGTGGGGGGGTTAAACCATCTTCCACGTGGGGGATCTCTGGGTCGCTCTTGGGAGATAGATTGGCTGACTCCGTGCAGTGGGCTGTTCGAGAGCTGTCTGTAGCTAAACAACAACAGTAAACTAGAGAGTTCAAGAACATCTTGACCATGCAGTCTTCAGAAAAGAAATGCCGTAATGTTTTGTCAAAGTACTGCTGAACAAAAGGTTTTTGAACATGCCAATAAGGTGATTTGTGTTCTAAATGTTCAAGTATAAAATTCAACTGAAATAAAATAAGATTTTAAAGGTTATTGAAAAATTTTCCCCGGAAATTTGCCAAAAAGTTGCCCAGGGCTCGCTCTCCGCTGGCTGCCCGAGCGTGCGTCTCAGCTAGCTTCCCAGAATAGTCCTTTTCAGGTCCAGGACACCTACCCATTACATTATGTCCTGTCATTCGATGCTTTGTCAAATGAGTTTGTTTTATATTATTTTATTTTGAACTGGTGCATTTCTTGCTTTAAATCTCCCCTCACACCTTCGGTTAGGAACTTGGCACAGAGAGAGTTGGTTCGTGTTCTGATTTTCACTACGTCCCGGGCTGTGGTATTCGCTGCCTTGTGAGCAACCTGGAGGCTGCTTTGTGTTCAGCATCAAACACCGAGGAGGCTCGCAATGCTCGCAACCGCGCACAGAATTCCAAGCAACCACCCTCAAGCCCAGAAATAATTAACGACACTCAGGGTGAGGAGCCTCAAAGCTGGGATTCTTATTATTTTGCTTATAAATCACTTGTATTGCTGAAAACCAATCAGAATCCTTAATCTGATTTTATGTTAATTTTTTTTATCCATTGTGACTACAGCCTGTTTTAGGTTCAGTTTTACTGGCCTGGGGAGATTTCTCTTATTTTCATCTGTAGTCCCAGGCCAATCCATTTCTTTATGCTTCTGCTGTCGAAGTCGCTGGAGGCATTATGTTTTCTGGTTGTCCGTACGTACCGTACGTACCGTACGTACGTACGTACGTACATCCGTCCGTGCTAATTTTCTGTTTTCTCTGCAACCTCTTTTCCGATTGACACAAAATTTTCACAATAGGTGCGACCACTCATGCAGAATGTTTAATTGATAATTATGACGTCATAGGCCACATGATGTGGCAGTCATGTTTGGAAAAAAAAAAATGAGGAAAAACTTTGAACTTATGTTTCTCCAAAACCGCTTCGTGGAAAAAATTGAAACTTGGCGCATGTGACGTACTCCCCGTGGGAAACAAGATTTTTTTTTTGACGATCTGGTGGCTCCATTATGACGTCATAATTGCATATGTCGAACGCTTTATCCAATCAGTATGAAAAGTTTTGAGGGTCATCTCGGGCTAAATTGTATGGTGGGGGAAAAAATTGATGACGTTATTGGTCATGTGGTTCGGCAGACATATTGTTTTTAACATAACCTTAAAAAAAGATCTTCTCCGAGATGGCTGAACAGATCGAGGCGAAATTTTGCATGTGTGATCACCTATTCATGAGGAACAAAAAGTTCTCCACCTATGATGTCATAGGTCACACGCTTTGGCAGCTATGATTTTTTGAAGGATAAACTTTAAAAAATCTTCTTCTCCAGAACGGCTTGACAGATCGAGGGGAAACTTCACACACATGTTCCCCGAGCCTTGGTGGATACCAGGGTGTTCACGAATAATTAATAAACAGATATTTGGTACTACAGAACTTTAATATGGACACAAACAAACATGACATAATAGTGACCGAAGCTTTTCGTGCTGCACTCTTCAGGGTAAAAAATCACAGCCAGTGAAGAAGGAAGTGAAGGCGTGTGCTTTATACACAGGTCTCAATAAGGTAGATAAGGGAGATCTCATATTGTGTCCAACACGTTTCTGGCTGTGCAACCCCGAGTAATCTTTACCTTTCGCTGTTTGCTGACGTCAGTCAACAAGGATGTGCTACCCACCTCACAAACCAGCAATGTTATCTATGAGTTTAAGTGCCGATGTGAAGCTCGGTACGTGGGCCGCACAACACTAAGATTGCCTGATCGGATCAAACAACACGTCCCCTTGGCGATTCGAAGAAAGATTGTGAGGGTTAGAACACAACCAGTGCGAGCATGTAGAAATATCCAGCAACCACCGGCCACTGTACCTGCTTCATCTGCCATTGCACAGCACCTGGTGGCCAACCCTATCTGTGCAGACCAGTACAATGCAGATATGTTCAGGATGTTGAGCCGAGGTCGGAGCTCGTTTCATTTACGTATGTTGGAAGCAACCTTCATCCTCACCACTGATCCAATACTATGTCGTCAAAAGGAATTTGTACGATCTCTGTGTCTCTTTCAGTATGGAAAGATCAAGGGAAGTACGGTAACAAATGGTGAATGGACCTCAGGGGAAACCCATCCCCCCTCTCTCCAGGATGTGGTTGCAAACGTCAATCATCGACGAACTCTGCTACAGCCAATGGGAGCTCGAGGTGAAGATGATGAGCCAACCAATGGGCGTTCGGATTAACCGTGACGTCATTACGGTTGAACCAATCAGCGTCTACCTTATTGAGACCTGCGGATAAAGCACGCGCCTTCACTTCCTTCTTCACTTGCTGCGATTTTTACCCTGAAGAGGGCAGCATGAAAAGCTTCGGTCACTATTATGTCGTGTTTGTTTGTATCCATAGAATAATTGATAGGTCCCACGGTCTGGCAGCCATATTGGTTTGAACAAAAATCTTTCAAAAATTATTTCTCTTGAAGCGCTTTCATCAATCGACGTGAAACTTCACAGTTATCATGCAATTGTCATGTGGAATATATGTCTAAACTTCAACCTGATTGGACGCATGGTCGGGCAGACAGAATTATTTAATGTTTTGAATCTGGGTTCATGGATTTAAATAAAACTTGGTACACGTATGTTTAATGATGTAGTGATGTGGACAGAGGCATGTCTGGCGACGTCACGACGCCGAAGAGTGCCGTTCTAATTTGTTCCTCCGGTGTTGTTCACATCAGGTGAAGCGATTAAGAAGTCGACGCAGCATACCGTTTTCATCGGTAACCGTGAGTGGATGAAACGAAATGGCCTCATCATCCCACATGATGTGAACGATGAGCTAAAACGCGACGAATATGCTGCAAAGACTGCTGTGTTCATCTCAATCGACGGTACTGTTTTTGCTTTTGTCACTTTCGTCAAAGCTTTGTACCTTACTTCCACTCTCCTGTCATAAATCCTGCACTGTAGCACCTTTTTTTTGTTTGTTTTCACTTATTTTCTGCCACGGGCCAACTTGGTGCTCCACGTATCACCAAACTCGTGTTCACGAGAAAAATGGAATGTTTTAACTGGGTCAAAAAATGTTTTCATTTTGTGAAAATAATCCAGAGTGAATTAAAACAAAATGTTTTTCCGATGCATCTTGCGTTCCCACTTCTCCATAAATGTTCGTTGTATGAAGCAATAATTAAAAAAAAGTGGCAGAATATTCAGAAATCTTTGTATGCATCGTCGAGGCTTGTGGAAGACCGAGTGTACCGACTGGATCAGGACGTAACAGGATGCAAAAGGAACAGTGGAGGAGGAAAACACCAACAGCAGAGTAGAAGGCCAAGATAAAGGCAGACTTGGACAAACAAATGGTGTGGGGAGGAATGGGGAGGGCAGGAGAGGAGGATGCATGGGGGTGGACAAGATGGATACAGAAGGAAACTCCAAGGAGGAAAAACTTGGAATTTGGAAGGAGGAGGGATTGGGGTGAGAAGGGGGATTCGTGGGGATAGAGAAGAGGTTTTGGATGAGGGATGATCTGAAATGGTGATGAACAGCTGTTTTGAAGACTTGGTGGGAATAATAAGATTGAAGAGAATGTGGAAGCTGGTTCCGGAGGTGGGGAGGGAAAAAAAAGGCATGAATGAGTGGAGTTGATCGTGGATTTAGGTAGTTTCACCAGAAGGGGGTTGGTTGATGGTGGAACGTGTGTGCCCTGCAGAAACCTGGAGGGGGGTGATGAGGGGTACAATGCACGGAAAAAGCAGAGGGTGCACGATCAGAAAGGAGGTGGTAAAAAACAGAGAGACCACCGACCTGTCTGCGATGGCGAAGTGATAGGCCCATAGACTCAGTCTTGGGAGAGTCTAATACTCTCGAAGCTTCCATGGCATCAAGCTTGAGGTTTCCACCTTGGTTTCCACAGTGATGAGCTGAGCAAAGTATGAGGCCAGGAAGCCAGCCCACAGGGGAGAGCAGTACTCCATCAAGTTGTGGATGAGGGCCTTGTAGGTGGATAGTAGTTTAGGTGTGCCAAGGAAGGACTTTGTACGACGGAGGATGCTCAGTCGGTGGCTGGCTTTGGAGGCCAATTTTGAAATGTGGTTTGCCAAAGAAAGACTATGGCTGATTAGTGAGACCCAGTGAGGAATATGAGTGACTGGACTTCCGAAAGAGGATTGTTAAGAAAGTAGACAGGGGGGGTTTGTCAGATTATCCTTTCGGAGAGAGATGGTGAGAGCAGGAGATGTGTCAGGATTGAAAGACGTATTCCAGGTGTTTGACCATCTTGTGATTTTTGTCAAGAAAAAAAATTCAGGAAAATATTTGAATGATAAATTTCCCTTCAGAACAACCACAACCACAACAATCTCCACCACAACCACCATTTTTAGTCTCTCTTCCTCTTTTATTTCTGTTCAATTCCACTTGATCCACAATGGTGTGTGTGTGTGTGTGTGTGTGTGTGTGTGTTGTACAAGTAGGGAGGCAGTTTGGGATGGAGGAGTTCCTCTAATATATTGTTGCAGTTAAAAGATGGATGTTATGAATTCCTGTCCGATAAGCTAAACAATTCCATCAGAGGATTTTTGTTTTCCCTGAATTGCTTCAATGTACTGATGATGTGAGGGTGCTTCTTGTGAAAGTTACACTTTTGCACACTCGGTTGCAGGATTGCAACAACCTTTGCACATTTTTTTTTTCCACATTCCTACCCTTGGTTCAAATGATCTCTCTTCGTGATGGTCGTCAGTCACACGTGTGTCAATCTATTGTTAGTGAGCCCCCCCCCCCCCCCCCCCCCCCCGCACAGCAGCAACCCAACCCTTTCAAAAGGGATAGTCATTTCTGCAATTTGATTGTGAGCGTGCAGGAGAACTCTGTGGGGTACTGGCCATCGCTGACGCTGTGAAACCAGAGGCTTCACTAGCCGTCTTTACCTTGCAACAGATGGGACTTGATGTTGTACTCATGACGGGGGATAACAGCACAACTGCACATGCCATTGCTGCGGAGGTAATCTCAGTGAAATACCAAGTAACGTGGAAATGTTTTTCACAAACCCGTCATTGGTTGCAAAATGCCGCAATAAAAGACCTCCAATGGAAATGTTTCAAAAGAGAGCAGTTTTGAAGCCACACTCACTAGAGGGTAGTGTTGGCTTTAGGCCTGGTGTTGGTTAAGCGGTTAGGGTGGTGGCTTGGGATCCTAGGGTCCTGAGTTCAAGCCCCATTGGCCGCTGAATTAACACCAGGGGGTTGACTCAGCCTGTCATCCTTCCGAGGTCGGCAAAATGAGTACCAGTGTCGCAGCCAAAAAAGCTGCACACGAAGGGAAGGGGTATCAACGGATTGATAAAATCTGGTATTGTTGTGGTGCAGGTGTGATGGGCCAAATGCCCCTCTCCTGCACCTTAATTCCTTGTAAATCCTTGAGGGTGCTGATTGGCAGGTGTAAGAGGCTGAACTGCTCATGGTACTTATGTGCGAGTAGCTTAGTGGAACTTTTTGGATTCCAGGTTGGAATCCGGAAAGTATTTGCGGAGGTATTGCCATCACACAAGGTCGCCAAGGTAGAACAGTTGCAGAAGAGTGGTGGTCATGTGGCCATGGTGGGTGATGGAGTTAATGATTCCCCGGCTTTGGCTCGTGCAGATGTGGGCATCTCCATGGGTGCTGGCACAGATGTAGCCATTGAGGCCGCAGGAGTGGTACTCATTCGGGTGAGATCCAACCTCACTGTCTCCCTTCATCTACTTCACCTCTCATTTTATTATTTGACCCTTCGTAATATCTGCGAATATGTTCCAGTTTGATTTATTTTATTTTTTTCAGCTCAAACCTTCATACTCCTTTCCTTCCTTTCCTCTTTTATTATTCCTTCTCGCATAGTACCTTTGTCACGCTCCTTCGGCTCATTCTTTATTCCTTTTGCGCTGGCATTTTTGATGTGCACATTCCAGAATGATCTTATGGACGTGGTGGCAGCCATCGACCTTTCCAAACGGACTGTGAGACGGATCCGAATAAACTTCTTCTTCGCGCTGTTGTACAACCTCGTCGGCATCCCCATCGCTGCTGGTATCCCAATACGTCATGACACCACAATTTATCTTTATCAGAAATACCTCTTATCTTCATCGAAATTTTTCTGATAGGCACACACTTTGAATCTTTAGCTTAGCAAGACCCTTGGGTCTGCATTGTGTGAAGCTACAAGGAACAAATGAATAACCATTCCTTAGTTGCAACAGACTAAAGTATGATATGTTATTTTGCTAAAGGTGTTCATTACATAAAACACACATTAAAAAAACTTTATTTAAAAGAATGAAGTTACTGAATGATACTGCACTCATCACGGCTCTCAAACATGTGAGGACGAGAGACTTTTTTTTTTTTAATCAATATTCCAATAAACATGAATTGCATGCGTACAGTAGTTGTGAGAAGCGGAGATATTGTTCGTGAACAATGAGGACTCCACCAAAATTGTCTTTATTTTATCTAATCAGGAACTATGTTTGGATATGATGTGGCCTGGCATTTGGGGCATCCGTCCACTTATTTTCATTTTGAATTTCTTCTTGAAAACCAATGATGAGATTCGTACGACTCCTGGCCAAAACATTCCGTACAGAGGTCATGCTCCCAGATTTGTTTGAATAACCCCTAAAGTGACATTTTGTGGGTCAAAGAGATTTCAAAATAAACTAAAAACTATTTTTGGCCATTATTCTAAATCTTAGCATGGGAATTTGATCAAATATTGTGATTGCTTTCCTTTCCTGACAAAATTTAAAGTAGGTTCCTGCAATATATATGTGACAAACCAATTCCCAAATTGTCAAAAGGCTCAAGATCACTTTATACATCTTATAATAATAATAATAATATGAGTTCCCTCAAAGGAATTTCAGTGCAGGCGGAGGCCATTAGGCCTGTCGAGACTGTGCAATAGTTGCCAACCTATGGTTTGTGCATACACGACAAAGGCATTGAGATCCTTTTTAAATGCTGAGTGTCGAGCAAGTACGCAGCACGTACCATATTAAAGTCTTTGATTAGGCTCGGCTGGGGTTTGAACCACCAACCTCCCAGACTCAAGAGTGGACGCTCGAACCATGACACCATCGAGTCTGGTTAATTTCAGGGGCATGTTCATCTGGGGCTAGTCCAAGTGAGCTGTAGGGCCTAAATTTGGTTTGGTGCCATCAATTTATTATGATCCCATGAAGAGGGTGGGGTTTCAAGCTAATGCACATGGAGTGGGAAACAGCATTTGGGAAGAGGGTTGGGGAGAGAGTTCCACAATATGAATCACATTCATCTTGAGACTGTGGTGTTGTTAAGGTGAATAGACTTTAAATAATTTTGATAAAGTAACAAAAAAACAATTATAATTTATTTATTTATTTATTTATTTTTTCTTAGAAGTTAAAAAAAATATTTTATTCCAGCAATTATCTGATCTGAATCTGTCTCCAACATGAGTTGGCCTCATTACACTAAGCTAGGCAGGTCGGTGGTCTGTCTGTCTTATACCACCTCTTTTCTTGGCCTCGCCCCCCCCCCCCCGTTCTGTTTGTGATCTGTCCCCCTATATTTCTGCAGGGTGCTTAAGGTCTGCAAAAAAAAACCCTTCTGGTGAAACTGCCAAAATCAAGAATCATTGCTCACCTTCACTGCCCTCATTCCTCTTTTTTTCCCACCTCTGGAACAAACTCCCACACTCTCTTCAATCCCACTCCTCCCTCCAGGTCTTCGAAACAGCTGTTCATCGTCATCTCGTATCTTCCGCCACCCAAAACCTTGATCTTTTCTACCCCTGTTAATCCACCTCAAACCCACCTCCTTAAAATTCCCTGTTTTCCTTCCTGAAAGTCCCTGTAATGTCCAACTTGTTTACTTCGTGTACCCCACTCCATTCCTCTCCCTTCCCCAGATCTCC
>CM068967.1:54775786-54793200 GCA_035128595.1 Eptatretus atami
TTTTGTGCTTCCCTCTCCCACCCCTCTTGTCTCCTGCCTTGTTGTATGTTTCTGTGTATTAGTTCTTACACGAACCTCAACATGATATTCAAAAAAAATTAAAAGGTGAGGCCGAGAACACTGCCTTGTGGTACTCCAGCCTTGACAGGGAGAGGAGTTGTAAGGATTCCGTTGAGAGCCACACGTTGGCTACAATTGTGGATGAAGTCAGCAATCCAAGAGTGGAGTTGGCCTTCAATTCCATAGGCAGACAGTTTGAAGAGCAGGGCAGGATGCCAGACTATCATAAGCTCGGGATATGGTCCAGAGAAACGTCCCTGATCTCATGTCTGATGTTTAAAACCTCCAAGTCCTCCATCCATTGTTGGGAGAATCGAAGCAGCATCTCCAAGGTAGAGTGACGAGGTCTGAATCTAAATTGATTATCTGAGATGAGGCTGTTTGAGAAAAGGAATGATTTGATGTGGACTGTGATGATGGATTCCATGCCCTTGTTGATGATTGGATGTAAGCTAATTGGTCTGTAGTTATGGGGATCCATTTTTGCACGTTTTTAATGTAATGCTGTGATGTTGGCTGATTTCCAAGCAGGTGGAAGATGACCTATGGTAAATGACAAGGTGAAAGGGCAGAAAGAGGAAGTGCAAGAGCAGCAGAGCATGTTTTTAGGACACGTGAGCTGATGCCGTCCGGTCCACTTGCAGAGTCAGTCGTGGGTTGCTAGAAACTTTTTCACCTTTTCATATGCAAAAGACATAATTCAGGAGCAGTTGGGTACGACTGGGCAGGATGGGTACAGAGAGAGAGGAGGTTAGGGACATGAGATTTTGAAGCAAACACAGAATTGAGGCATTCGGCCTTCTCACGAGCAGAGTCGGCTGTGGTGCCATTTGAAGAGAAGGAAGGGATTGAAGGGGAGCATACACCAGAGACAGACTCGACAAGGTGCCACCAGGTTTTAGAGGAGGCAGACAAGTTTTGAAGCTCATTCTTGAGATTGGACAGATGTTGTTTTCTGGTTCTCCTGAGAGTAGACACACACACACTTGTTGCAGGTTTTGTGGAATGATCTGAGGTTGCCCTTGGTTGGATTTTTCTTCCAGGAGGAGAATGCAATCTGTTTTAAAGCTCCATCGTGCAAAGTCCTTCCTCGGCCCACCTGTGCTCCTGACCACTTACAAAGCTTTCGTCCGCAACCTGATGGAGTACTGCTCTCCCCTCGGGCTGGTGCTCCTGCCTCTCACTTTTCTCGCCTTCATAAGAGAGATCAGGTTTCTGTGGAAGAATTCCCAGGCTGAATTAATATCAGTGGTGGTGGATATTGGAGATCAGTCATGAAGTTAGCCTGGTGTTGGCTTAGTGGTTAGGGTGGTGGCTTGGGATCCTAGGGTCCTGAGTGGTCCTGAGTTCAATCCCCGTTGGCCACTGAATTAATACACCAGGAGGTTGACTCAGCCTGTTATCCTTCCGAGGTTGGCAAAATGAGTACCAGTGTACTGGTAAGGGGGACATTGCATCAGTGACATAGCCACGTCCCAACCAATAATGCAACCAGCAGTCACAGGCTGCACTCGATAGAGAGAGTCATGAAGTTTAATAAAAAATAATAATAATAAAAATAAATGTGCAATTGTAGAAGCAGGTCACATTGTAAACCGCGAACACGTGCGGTCTGCAATTGTCGCATCCGCGAATGTCTGGGTTTCACATTATATTGTTTTTGGCCCCATCTCTGAATGATGAAAAATCGCTTTAAAAATTAAAAAATTCTCGTATCCAGAATTCGGTTTCAGATCTTCACTAAAATCAAATGGATTTGTCCTTGTCATACACCCAACCTGTCCCCCAAGTTTCGTCCGAATCGGTCCATGCCATTTTGAGATGTCGTGTATTACTGATTATCGTTTTTAGCACTCTCACTCAATGGTGAAGAATCACTTTAAAAATTCTCAGATCCATGTCCAGATCTTCACCAAAATCTAACCATTTCGTCCTTGTCACACACCCAACATCTACACAAAATTTCATCTGAATCCGTGCACAACTTTTTGAGATATCCTGTTCACGGGCAAACAAACAGATAGACAGGGGTGAAAACATAACTTCCATCCACCTTCAGTGGCAGAGGTAACTATCCTACCAGAAAGGAGACAGAGGCAGTCCAAAAGTTTGTGTTTCCTGTACTTCCGAAACTGCCTTACGTACAACTCAAACCTGGTGCATTTAGACTTTCATCTCTTCTCATGATGAATCGAGTAAAACATTGTGGTTTTATTTGATTAAATAACGCAATTGTGTTCAACAAAAAAAGTAATGAGTTCCAAAGTTTGAGACCTCGGTGCCAAACTGCTCTTCTAGAATGATCGATTGGAAGTTCTTACGTGCTCGAGGAAGCACTGAAATCAAACTTGAATAATCACAGACTTCAAAATCTGTTGTCCGATTCATCCACCAACACAGATTAACAACACTAGTTTGACAAACTCAGGTATTCTTCCATCTTCTCTGAAAAACTGTTCAGTTTTCTTCACCAGTTCCCACCCACATCCCTCACCCTATCACCAAGAAGTAAAACGAATCTTTTTTTGTGTTGTTTGTTTGTTTTTGCTCGCTGCAGCTTGGTCTGTGTAAGATTATGTTGCTGAGATTTAATGGGGGTGTGGTGCAGGCATAATGGCTCAAATGTGCGGTTAAATGGATGAACATGTGGGATTTGGTGAGGTGGGATGAGCGGCAGAAGCAGATGGAAGGAGCGGCAGATGCAGGAAAATACAATTTTTCCCATTAGCTTACACTGCACCTCCACATCTAAATTTGGACACGCGTGTGCATGTTTCTGCCCCAGAGCATGAATAATACACCACCTGTTATCAATGGAAGGTATGTACAACAAGGGAGGAAATGATCAACCAATTCCTTTCGGGGGTGGGAAGGAGGGGGTGGAGGATGGAGCATGAGTGGTGAGGGATGGAGGGGGATTGATTGGAAGGGCAAGAGTCATACACATGCAGAGAGGAAAGCTGAACGGGGAAAGACACACAAAGAGGGGGCGAGGGGTGGCAGCGTAAAATTTCAGCTTCGAACATGCACAAATCGACCTGCCTTATCTTGTCCCAGCCACAGCCATCGATCAGTTTTCTCTGCCTGTAGGTATTTTATCAAAATAACTCTTCAACTAATCAAGCGTCCATGCTCTCACTATGCTTCCTGTCTGATGTCGATATGAATAACACAGCTCATCTCAGTTCTGCCATTTTCTTTATCTTCAGGATCTGCCCCCAAGGTGCTATGCCAAGCATAAAATCAAAAGAATATACTTTTTTTTCGTTTTCAAACTTAGCTTAAACATTGCAAATATAGGAGAGGAAAACCATCGATGCTCAGTATTACATTGACTTTGAATGCAAGGAAGTGTGAAGCAATACATAGGTAATGGCCAGGTATGCTCTCTCTCTCTCAGGTTGTGACTGCGTGGCAATGCTTGCCCTCGTTTAGCAAATGTGACCATTACTGCTCTGCCCAAATGGGAATTTTGAAGTCATCCCCCATATTATTCCAGAATTGTCACCTTGTTATTTTCATCTCTTACAACAGCTTGCAAGGAAATCTTAACACAAGAGGCCAATAGGTCCATCATGCCTGTGCCACATCCCTAACCCAATCATCAAATCGAATGGAACAGTCACCCACTATGCCACCAATGCCTCCAACTCGACATCCTCTCGATGGGAAGAGGGAAGTGGTACAGTGGGGGGAGGGCAGAAGCAAAAATATTGTGACGGTTGTGGAAAAGGACCCCAGGGTGTAACACTCAACACAAAATAACCGTTTGTTTGATATCTCATGAGGAATTGTGCTTTGTCACATACCTTACCCTCATATCAGAGATGGGGGGAAAATGCATTGAGTGTTAGCAGGTTTCAGCCCTGTTGTGATTCGCCACTTTCCATCCTTTATCCATCCATCCTTCCCCCATCCATCCATTCATCACTTCCCCCATCCATCCATCCATCCATTTGAATCCCTTTTTCTCACCCTTCTTCCCCTCACACATTCCCACAGTGCACACCATACACACGTTGCATCACACCAACACCACAATCGTCTTGTTACAAGGTAATTCCTGTGCTGGGTGCGTAACCTACAACAAAGGATGTCTGCGCCAAGCTGTAGCTGACGGGATGTGGATGTGCACACCAATGGAGACGCTACAGGCAAAAGTCGAAGAGTGTGGAGTGGCCCTTGCTCCCGAAGCCCCGCCTCGCCCAGGGTCAGAGAGTGCCTCCATAGCTCTTACTCCCCTCGGAGCCACTCCCCAGCCAGGACGAATAAAAGCCAGAGCACAACAGAGCCGAGCGCTAACTCTCGCGCCAAGGATCTAGATGTGGAAAGAAACTTCCTGCCTACTTGTACTCCTGAACTTGAACCAAGACTGCCTGCCTGCCGTTCAAGCTGAAGGACGGGGTGAGACGAGTCATGCTGTGGCGAAGGTCCACGAGCGGACAGCGACAAGAGTCTCTTGGTGTGCAGCTGCTCCATACTGTTGACACAATCTACCTTTCTGTATCTAAACACTCCTAATTTGTCTACTTGAGATGCACAAAGAGTCTAAGGAAGCTATCAACGATTAACCTATACTGATCCACACCTCACACCCTTTCTTCAAGAGTTTGCATCACATATGCTGCACCTCTCCCGACACCGCACCAACACATACACCGCAATCCCTTCCCTTCTGTATCCTCCACTTTGGACCGACGCAGGCCCGACTGCTTGCACAGGGTGAGCGAGGGCCCGACTTAACGCTTCAATCTCTCTCTGTCTCTGTCTCTGTCTGTCTCTCTCCCTCTCTCCCCCTCTCCCTCTCTCTCCCATCTTTCTTTCGACTTTTCCCTGAGTGAGTGAGTGAGTGAGGCATGCCTGTCCTGTGTTTAGTTAAGTAAGATTGTGTAAGGGGATATTTACATGCTAAGGGGTAATTGCTTTTCCTTGTGACACTGTGCATGTAAATACTTACCTAGTAAATTGTGCCTGTAAATATGTGCCCATTGATTGAGTCATTTGGTGAACTGTTTCAAACCTGCTCGATTGTCATTTTTTCATCATCGGTTCGACATTGCGTATGCAATAGATAGATGGGAAATTGTGCCACATTAATTTGCTACACTGGAATAGCCAACGCTCCACCTATCGTTTCGTTCAGCAGTACACAATAAGTAGACGAGGTGGGACGTTGAGAGCGAGGCTCTCCAGTTAAGATCACCAGGTAAGGTAATGTGACGCTGGGCACGAGGACCCTGCTAGATCTAATTTCCCCAACCGGTGGTTGCTTAGCAACCTGTCGGGCGATGGAGTTATCCGTGGCTTGTGGCTTCAGGGTCGGAGGTAGAGTAGCGGGTTTGAGCAAACTCCCTCGTGAACCCCGTGCTCACACCAAAACCCGTAACATTGGTGTCAGGACTGTGGCTTGGACCTGCAGCGCGACCACCATGCCTCAAAATTGTAAGGAGCGTAGAGAGGGGGAAATTTTAGTTAAAATGTTACAGCCGTGTCTAACCAAGACGAGCAGGCCTAGGTGGTTTTAATGGAGGATATGGAGGAGGGAACTGTCCCAGAATGCTACGGTGGATGAGGACGCAGTAGGGGGCGCAGCGGACACACCCATCACAGTTGATTCCATATGGGGAGAATACGTTCTACTCACCCGGACCCAAGGAGTCACCAGTCTCGCACATTGTTTAACACACGGATGGAATGTTAACTGTTTTGGGCAAATCCTAAGCTGCCCAACTTCCTTCCCCTTCCACCCTTCATGTACCCCCCATTTTCATGTACTGGACACCATTTGCACCCCTATTTTGTGTAAGATTTCATATTTAGTGTGTGTTAAATGTTCATGTTCAACAAGTGTTAATTATAATGAGCTTGCTCCTCTCTGGTTTAGACTCAATTAAAAAGAAGAAGAAGAAGGTGAAGGTATTTGCACAAAAATTGGGGTCAACTCTTTTTAGATGTCATGTGTTTATAAGTAGAAGACCAAACCTTTCTTTCCATATTGATGTTAATAATTATGTATTTGCATGTTCAAGATAATTGATAATGTAAGTAAATTGTGTGGATAAGGCTCACATGATGGGCCAAATAGGCCTGGTGTTGGCTTAATGGTTAAGGTGGTGGGCTTTGGATCCAAGAATCCTGAGTTCAAATCCCACTCAGCTGTTGAATTAATACTAGGTGGGGTTGACTGCCTGTCATCCTTCTTAGGTCGGCAAAATGAGTGCCAGCTTGCTGGTGTCCTGTGTCGGAGTGGTGACCCGTCCAGGATTGTGCCCGATAGCCAAGGAGACTGCTTAGGCAGCACCAACGCTCTGCACAGAGTATGATTCCAATGGATGGATGGATGGGCCAAATGGCCTCCTCTGATGTCTAAGTTGCCTGGTATAATCCTTGTTTGAGAAATCTTGGGGTTTTTAGGAAATAGGATGGCTTGCCGAATACTACAATCATCATTTAATTGAAAATGACACTGAAAGATAACGTTGAGGGGCGGAAGGAGGGCGGGTGGCGGGGAGGGGGGGGGTGTAGTGGAGTGTGGAACATTCCTGGGCAATTCATTAACATTACTGACAAAACTCTTTGTTGCGAAATGTGATTTTCCAACAACTCGAACAACAAAATTCATGGAAGACTATTTTTATGAACATTTACGCGGTCATATCTGCAAACAATTCCAATTCGTAATGGTTACTCGTATACTGTTTTTAAGGGGCTCGCAGGATGGCCAAGAGGTATGCACACTCGCCTCTAAGCTGTCAAACCTGGGTTGGAATCTCGGTCGAGCTATAAACTTCCATCCTGGTGTTGCGCAAGCAGGGTGATTCACCAATTTTTGGAGCCGTCCCTCGGATGGATGTTCAACTTGGCGGCCCGTCTGCCAGCATTAGTTGGTGGACGATAAATATCCGACAGTGTCCTGCACAAAGAGTAGGCGAGCTATTGCCAGCACCATGAACAAATTACAAATTCCTGCCCGAACCTACAGGGGGAATTCCATCAGCGGCACAGGCACAGTCACAATCTCAGCCAGTGATGCTACTTCGCAGCTTTGTGCTGTATACGTGAGAAACAGAAGTAGAGGAAGATCTATTCCAAATATATATCCCAGTCAAGAAAATTGAGATTAAAAATGATCGCTGAATCCTATTGATGTGTCATGTAATGCAATCGGATCATGTAATCCCATTGATGTCCAATCTCACTTGCATTAGTAATGGAGTCGAAGATGGTGATCTTGAATGTGACCGATTCATCCCATGTGCTTCTTTCTGCAGGTGCGTGTTTGCCTCTCGGCTTCATGTTACAGCCTTGGATGGCTTCGGCTGCGATGGCAGCTTCGTCTGTGTCAGTCGTCCTTTCATCACTCCTCTTACGCCGGTGAGGCCTGTACTTACCACCTTAGTTTTATATTTTTAATTATTTTCTATCACACACATGCTTGCTCGTGTCGTCTGTGTATTTTGGGCCTCGTGTACGATGATCATCTGAGTGTTCAATGTGCACATTCATTTTTTTGCGAAATCTTTTTATGAGGATTGTTTTATTTCACGTACGCACACAAAAATTTGTGCCTGTTGGGATGCTTTCCTATGAGCTTCTTGTTCGTCTCTATTTTGAGAGAGATGTTTGTCTGTCAGTCTGTCCTGTATGTCACCCTTTTTCTGAGATTGCTAAACGTATGTTCATCAAACTTTCAGAGGTTCATCAGTGAGTGCTGGGGAGTGTTTTAATAGAAAAAATTTTTTGAAACAATAATCATTTGAGGGGTGGGGGGGGGAGATTTTTTGTTTGTTTATTGTTCTATTATAGTGCCTTAGCCTTTGTAACTAGGTGAAAGGTAATGTTAAATGATCCTGATCCCCACCCCCATTCCTTAGTGGGTGTCAGGAATTGTTTAGGCGCCACAAAAAATAGAAAAAAAAAACAAAATTAAATTTCTTCAAAATGCCACCAGGATTAGAACAGCCACGGCCAGTGCTGGATACCCCTACTCGTGTAGTATAAAGGAGAGAGGCTGTTGGTAAACTTTGGAATTGCATCCTGCAACTGCATATGATTGGTAATGAACTACTAATACGACAACTACCTGTACTTTAATATCCCTAATTATTCCCTTCTTTTTGTGGGGTCGGCCAAAGAATACTTTATTGCGCAAGTCTTCGGCCTGACATTCGACTGAAGGTAGCATGAATTTGGAATTTGTTGAGGGTGCGGTGATGACTCTCTTACTTCTTCTTCTTTTGTATGCAGCACAAGGCTGCAGAGTATCATTGGCTCATGGTGTGGCTGTGCCACTGATGTTAGGTTAGGGCAGGAATTTGGAATTTAGCAATGGTGCCGGCAATAGCTCACCAACTCCTTGTGAAGGGATCTTTAACGTCCACCAACGAATGCTGGCAGATGGGACCATATAAATAAATATATGGACAGCAGAATGGCCGCGCCTGATGTTGCCTGTAGCGACACATGTAATTTGCGAGGCCATCTTGGAATATGTAATCGCTACTGTGATGCCATGTATTGAGCAAGTTTTGCGTTGAAGATCTGAGCTGTTTTCCATCCAAACATATCCAATTTGAAGGATCAGGCATAGATATATACCCTAACTCACATTGTGTACCACTCTTGATATCAGACAGGTAACTCGTGGAGTATTTATGCGGCGTTTCACTCGCTATCATTCGTGAAATACTTCCGCATGAATACTCCACTCGTCGCCCATCGGATATCAACAGAGTGCCCCCACAATGCTCGTTATGTTCTCCAGATAATATTTCGACAGGAAAGCCATCAAACTGAAAATTAGAATAATAGTTCTGAGTAGCTATGACTCTCATATCTGATGGTCAGTTTCAAAATAATTGTCCCAGTAATAATAGAGTTGAGTTTAAAAAGCTAAAATGTTAACAGAACAAACTTTATTCCCCAACTCCGTACTCAAACCTTATTCCCCAACTCCGTACTCAAACCTTATTCCCCAACTCCGTACTCAAACCTCATTCACCACTCCGTACTCCCCCCCCCTTCTCAAATATTCACTGCTCCATTCTTCAACACCCGCTCCACACCGCAACAAGGCCGACCTCGTACTGTTTTGTCTAAATTGATGTGTATATTATGTGCAATAATTCACTAATGCACACCTCGCATTAATTGGCCAATTCCAACAGAGTTCCTCAAACATTTTTGAAACTTGCATAATTGTAGGAAAAACAAGGACCTGTGTTGGCACAGGGTAGACATAATAAGTGTCCAACGAGTCATACTTGCTCAAAAGTGACCATACCACCCACCATCAGTCCCAATCAATCAAATGCAATCACGGTCTCACAGGTTTCCATGCAGTCAGTCGTGTTAACAGTAATAGCCTCGGCCTACCTAGTTGTAGGCCACCGATGTAGCAAGGCTGATTTCCCTTGCTGAATAAATCATGCAAATCAAGCTCATAATGGCCGAACACGGATAATAATCATAAAAATTATGAATAATCACTCCTCACTTGTGGAAGCGTAAACCACGTTATTTTGCCCTGGTTTGGTAGTGTGTGCAGTTATTCGCAAACCGTTCTGCCTCACTGCAGCGACGCGACCTCCTTTGAAGGTGCCGCCATCATACATATTCCAAGATGGCCACCAGAAATGCTGCGCTAAACACGGGAACGACCATTCTACTGTACAGTACTTGTATTTCTATGGATGGAACGTCCATCAAAGGGACGGCACACACATTGATGAATCGCCCTGCCTGTGAAACACTGGGATGACAGTTTATAGCTGGGCCGAGATTTGAACCCAGGCGAGACAGCTCAGAGGCGAATGCAACTCTCATAGTCTTCGCAAAAGACACCATCAGATCTTTAACGTCCACCAACGACCATTGGTGGCAGGCCAGTCGTCCTGCTTCCACAGTGATCCATGCAAAAGAGCAGGGTGACCTTTTATTGCTGTGAGTATAATCAAACCTTGGCTAGACAGTTCAAATGTGAGTGTGTATGCCTCAAAGCTATGCTGTCAGCTCGTATATGATCGGTAATGAATTCCAGACCATCATGTCTGCACATCTCTCCTGGCTCCTCTCCGCCCCATAATAGATCATCTGAATTACAAACCTGCCAACAACTCTCACGGTGCTGTGTAAACACAGTAATGCTCTGTGACTATGTGTAGGTCGTATCGTAAGGGGTGGTGTACATCCTCTGTTTTGCATTCTGAGCACAATAGAACATCACGCATGGCATTATTGGTAAATGAACACCCCAAGGCATCTCATGAACATCGCAGGAAGTTTTAGTACATGTTGCAGATTAGAATTTGCACAACATTTTGGAATAGCAGCTCACCCAGCATTTCCTGTTTTGAACTTTCCTTCCATTTATCATCAGTTTATCTCTCATTCTATATTCTCATCCTGGAAGCCTGGAGGCCGGAGCCCCGAGCCTCTGTTAGAATGAAGTTGCAGGCTTCCAGCGTCCAACCCAACGTGACTCGGCTCTGTGCTTGTAATATTTGGCATCCCACTTTACACCTGGCTGGCTGCTTTCTTAATGCACACTGGGAAGTAGTAAATTGAGAAAAGGAAGTGAATTTACCGTTACCTACTTAATCAAGCCTGTGGAGCCAATGACTCTTTCTTTGGCATCTTGTCTGAATTTCACCACTTTAGAAATGAGCTTCATGAAGCCTTCTTTTGTTTCTCCTATTTACTCATGTTCCCCATTTGTTCCATCCCCGTGGTGTTTCCTCTGCATCCTGCTTTTCCCCGTCTTTCCTCTCCCTCTCCTACTTCTCTTTCCCCTCTACCACTCCCCTGTTACTCCACTTTGATCTTTTCAACAACAGAGAATGGAGGAAGATAGGTTATTTTATTATTATGCTTATTCTTTTATTCTGACGTACCACACTCTGTAGCAGAGCGTTGGTGCTGCTGAAGCAGTTTGTTGGTGAGGGTTATACTGGGTAGTTTGTCATTACTTTCCCAGCAGTAGTTGGAGCAGGAATTTGTAATTACCGATCACTGTAGTTCAAGGTGCCGACGAGAGCTCGGCTACTCTTCGCGAAGGATACCATGGAATCTTTAACGTCTACCAACTAATCCTAGCAGACGGGAAAATACGGTTTAACATCCATCCGAGGGACGGCACACACATTGATGAATCGCCCTGCCCGTGAAAACACCGGGATGACAGTTTGTAGCTTGGTCAGGATTCAAACCCAGGCTACAAAACTTGGAGGCAAGTGTGTGTACCTCTTGGTCATCCTGCCATCCACATTGTCATTATTATTATTATTCGTATTATTAATATTATTATATTGACTGCTTAATCTACGAGCCTCTGTGATCCTTTCAATTGCTTTTCTTTTCATCCATCCAAATGAACAACAACAACAACAACAACAACAACAACAACAACAACAAAGAAGAACTTAGGAAGAAGGTGAAATAAACAAATTGGTTTTCGTTTTTCGGACCATTACCAATCATGAATAACTGAATGTGCATTCATTCACCGTTATAGGAAGCAAACATTGATGTCATTTTCATTCATTCACGCTCTGATTCCAGCTTGTTCACTTTCTTTGAGCTCAGATTATTCACTCGGATTTTGTTGTTTGTCTCGCTTCCACCATCAGATACAAAAAACCAGAAAGGACGAAATTGGAGTCTGCTGCACAAAACATGCTCCACTCGCTGAGACGAGAAGACGTGGATGTGGAAGTTGGACTCGGTGGGGAAGGAGGGACTCGGCGGCGCCTGTCGCCCAAAATGTCCAAGTTGAAGAACCACAGCCAACTGTCTCTGTCGTCTATCACCTCGCATCTAAGTAGTACCCTCTCGTCTGGTGCAGTTTCCCCGGAACCCCTCCTCACGAACGCATTGCTTCCTGGTGAAGCATCTGATGATTATGCCGACGATGGCATGACCACACACGTGTGACGTCGGCACAATGGAACAAGGACTGTAACTATTTTGGGACTATTAAAGCAACATCACTTAGTCAACGTTTCATCTGTAGTCATTACGTCGCTCTTTCGACACCAAAAAGCCAGTGCACCTTTTGAAAGTTGGTTGCCCTTCAGGTTAACTGTCATAATGTTAATAAACTGGAGATTTTTTAATTAGTCTGGGTATGGTTGGCAGTTGTGCAATACAGCAATACGAATACAGTACTTGGATGAACAAAACAGGAGTTGCTTGAACAATGAGTGGAAAGCATTTCCTTCCGCCCCACCCCTCCATATTTTGGGGACTTCCCTCATGTGGAGTTTAATTGGAGTAACACTTGGAAGACTCTTCCATTGGCATTCCCCTTCCGATCCTTCAAAACGCTCTTTCCACCTGCGCTCCACTAGAATTCCCCCGTGGCATTGTTTTGCTTGATTACATTAATGCTAGAAGTGTCAAAGTTTCCTTTAATTCTCGAAGTTTCCTTACTCGAAGCAAGTTCATCGATTAGTCTGCAACACTCGAGCATTCACTTGTACCTCCTTGCAATCACCACGACACGGTTTATCTTCGATAAAAGATAACAACTATGGATAGCTGCAGTACGTCGCTTTTTAATGAAGACCCTTTATTGTGACGTCACACCCATTTGGTATTTTCTTTTAACCATAAATACACTGTTATTTATTAAATTTTTAACAGGACTCGACTTGCAATCAGGCGGGTAGAGGAGGTTTGGCTTTAGGCGTGCCCGACTGCAAGTCGCACTTTTGTGTGTGCAAGGCACGTTCAATCCACATGTATACCTGCAAAGATGGTCACACCTTTGGTTTACCTTGCCTGTGCATAGTTCCCACCTCAAAACCCAGACATGGTGCAGGTTGCGCATTCCACATTATCCCATGGGGGGTAGGATCGTGTTTGGTTAGGATACCGTCTGACCTCCCAAAATGAGGGATGGATTGGTTGTTGGGCCTTCTGATTTGTTTTTTGTTTTTTTAATTAAGACGACAACACCACCAAAAAATATAACAGCGCTGAATTAATGTTCTTTTCACGACTATAACTAAGCCTGGTGTTGGCTTGACGGTTAAGGTGGCTCGCTTAAGATCTTAGGGTCTCTTGAGTTCAAGTCCCTGTTGTGCCATTAAATAACACCAGATGGATTGATTCAGTCTGTCATCTTTCTGAGGTCAGTGAAATGAGTACGAGCTTGCTAGAAATGGGGCACTGCATCAGCAGCACAGCCACAGTCCCAGCAATAAAAAAACAACAATAATAACAACAATGACTGTAACTTCAGACTCTTCTACATTCAATCTTTCCTGTTTATTTGTTGTTTTTCAATCTTTTGTTTCCTAACACCTCTTTTTGTTGTTGCTTTTTAAAAATATATATTTTTTTTCTCATTCGCTCCATTTGTGATCTTTTTTTAATGGTTTGTAATCGTTTACTTTTTGACAATTTTTGTTTTTTGTACTTCTTGCAGGTGATTTTTTTTCCCCCCTCGCATCTCTTGTAGCGGCAGTTTGTGGTGCTTAGTTAATCAGACTGAAGTTGTTTGGTTTGTATTATTGTTATCAGTCTCATTTCCAGCTCTCCTTGATCCTGTTGATTCGGTTTCCCCAACTCTGCTAATATTTAATGCCGGTTTGATCCGTTTGCAGAGAAGGGGAATTTTTTTTGTTGTTGTTTAATCATTATTTTTTTTAGACTTGAAGCAACCTCAGATCCTCCGCACGCTAGCCTCAAAAGTTCTGTTTTTTTTACAATGAAGTGCCTTGGTGAGAAGTTCTGGTGATTGTCAAGATTTTCATGTCGTCGTCCATTTATATTCTGCTTATTTCTTGTCGATCAAAAAATGTTGTCCAAAGTCATCGAGAATAGTGACGATACGATTAAAGTTTGATTCACTGTTGATTCCATGTTCTGTGCTGTACTTCACCTTTACCTCCTCCAGTTTGTAAGATGAATCGCTCGAATCCATGGGAAGTCACAGTGCATTTGTACATGATCGAGTGTCCCTGTGAAATAACGTTTATTCATTGCACAATTGGAGCAGGACGTGCATTTTAGTTCTGGTGAAAGAAGAGTCAAACTGTCCCCCAGGCCCATGAAGGAAGGAATGGTCCTATACCAGTGGGCAAGTGGGCATGACAGGTGTTCGTCCTGTTCCATGAAATTTCTAGCCATCGTTACACATTCTTCCCTGCGGTCGAGGAGTGCAAGAGAAGTCGTGGCTTTTTTGACTCCGAAGATAGTTTCGGTGAAAACTCTTTGCCCCCCCCTCGCTCCTCTCAACCCCGATCATGGATTTTGTACAAAATGAAATGGGATCAACTCGGGTTGGAGCTCTTTTTCCAGGACAACTGAGAGCGTCGTGGGGGCTGATTAGGAATGGATGCATCGCATGGGGTTCGCTCACTTCGATCAAATAAGCGCTCTGGTGGGTTTGTGAGATGCACTTGCGTCCGGTGCGCAACGCGGTGTTTTGATGGCTTGATTCCCATGTGCAGTCAAACACCACCGTCTTAAACGTTAAGGATCCTTATTTTAATTTTTCTTTCAAGATTAGCAACGAACCACAAAATATCGAGTTGTTTATACGATTGTTGAAGCGGGAAACATGACCAACCTGGCCAATTAAAAAGGTCTGGGAATATTTCTTGGTTTACTTGTTGACTTATTGAATGTAGTGGGAATAATAAGAGGGTTGAAAATAAAGTATGTATGGATGTATGTATACGAGTGGGGTGTGCGAGTGTGTTTGTGAAGCCTTTTCTTTGATTTATATACAATTCCACACCTCTGGACCGACCAATCTCCACCAGATTTTACAGACATGATACACGCTGTAGATATACTCGGGTTCAGGTCAAGGGTATAAACCCCACTCCCCAACCCCCGCAAGGCAATTGTCTGTGTGTCTGTGTGTCTGTGTGTCTGTATTTAAGGAAATGAGGCCGTTTGGACCATCATTGCCGTGGTGTACTCTCGGGTTCATTTTTTTGTTGCAGCTCCAAACATCAATGTTCTTGATGGTTTACTGGACCCTAAATAAGCCGATGTTCATCGGGTGATCCAGTTTGTATGACGTGTACATACATGGAGTGTGGGGAGCACACGCACACTCTCAGGATCACTGGTTAATGGTATTTTGCGAGGGAAGAATGTGGGTCGGTGTGCGCAGCCCACAAACGGGAAAATAAATAAAATGGGGGAGGGGAGGTGAACAAAGCAAAACAAGTGAAATTCCCATCGAGGAATGAGAGAGATTTCGCCGCTTTTTATTATTATTATTATTATTTCTTTTTTTTTTCTTACGTGCAAGGGCTGCTGGGAAATGGGCGGGCACGACCACGTCACGTGACTAGGCGTGACTGCGAGGCGTGATGTGACGTCATGTGCCCTTCCTTCTTCTTCTTCCTCATAATTTTTTTTTTTTTTTTTTTTTTTTTTTTTTTGGTGAGTGACTTCATTCTCAATGTCTTAAGTCGTGTGGACGTGCCTCGCGTCGCGGGCTTCCTCAAGGTTTGTAAATGCTCACCTCGCGATCCTCATAACACCGGGACGCCATCGTCGTCCGACCTGCCGTCGTCGTTTTATTTTGGTTTTATTTTTGATGACGCTTTTTCTCGTTATCTTCCCTCATTGACCCTTCCCCCCCCCCCCCCACAGTTCTTCAGTACCAACGCCGGCATCGCCGACTCCATCCACCTCCTGCTTCGGGCATGGGTCTCCCTGCGCTGGAGTTCACCGAGTGCGGTCTCGATAGCCCGCAGTTCCGCGAGCGTCTCAAGTCCCATGAGGTGGAGCTGGACCGCACGAGCAAAGCCATCAAGAACATCATCAAAGACGGCAAGGCGCTTTTGGCTGCCTTCAAAAGTGAGGTCCTTCTCCGGGCAACGTCCCCTTCCTAAGCAGCCAAGGTGGACCAACACCCATCTAGAGAGTAGTCCTTCATTGGGACTTTATGGTCGTCGAGGGTTGAAGGTTTATCCTGCACCTGTTGAAAGTCCAAGGTGTAAAAACTAAGTTTGTGTGACGCACGATGTGTGTATATATGTATATAATGTTGTTGTTGGATTCATCGATGTTCGATCTAAATGGACGTTGTCATGGTTTTTATCATCTCTCTCTGTCTCTGTCCCTCTCTCTCGCCCCATGAAACCGCCGAGTGCGGTGACACGAAAGGTCTTGGTCACTCGGTGTAGCCATTGTCATGGACCACAGCACGATGCACTCAAGCCGGTGCTTTAACTCCACCTGGACCCTGGTGTTGGCTCAGTGGTTAGGGTGGGATCCTTGGGTCCTGAGTAGTGGTTAGGGTGGCGGCTTGGGATCCTAGGGTCCTGAGTAGTTGGTTAGGGTGGCGGCTTGGAATCCTTGGGTCCTGAGTAGTGGTTAGGGTGGCGGCTTGGGATCCTTGGGTCCTGAGTAGTGGTTAGGGTGGCGGCTTGGGATCCTAGAGTCCTGAGTAGTGGTTAGGGTGGTGGCTTGGGATCCTAGGGTCCTGAGTAGTGGTTAGGGGGGCTACTTGGGATCCTAGGGTCCTGAGTAGTGGTTAGGGGGGCGGCTTGGGATCCTAGGGTCCTGAGTAGTGGTTAGGGGGGCGGCTAGGGATCCTAGGGTCCCTGAGTTCAAGCCCCGTCGACCACTGAATTAATACACCAGGGGGTTGACTCAGCCTGTCATGACTCAGCCTGTCATCCTTCCAAGGTTGGCGAAATGAGTACCAGTTCCAGTGTGTGTACCGGTAGAGTGGCACTGCATCAGCGACACAATTGCCCTATCAAGAAATGATAGCTACCCCGGCAGCTAAGCTGCCATACGACCACCACCAACTCCACCTGGCTGAGTTAGGAGCAGTGTAGACAGGACAGGTGTTGCCGACGTCCTCAATCGCTCACGACTGCTCTTTTCCTTGAGCCTCGTCATTTGACGGTCCTTTGGTGTAGTTTTATATTTACCTTCAACTGACCTTGCGTACAGGCTCCCTTCATGTAAACTTAAATTCTTGTTCAGACCAATTTTAACACATTCTGTGCATTTTTATTATATGACATAATAAATGTTTTATTACTTTTTTTTAATCCTTGTTCATGTTCCCATCATGATGTCAGGAAGCGAATGATCTTGTAGTTCATAAAACACCGTCGTGTTTACTCCTGTCCTGTCCTGCAGGTGATTGTATGTATGAGATCCTCCTGGATCCTCGGATCAATACAGAATATCAAAATTACTCTCGAGTCGTTTTGGTTCTCACAACAAGCTGCATGACCGATTGTGTCCCTGTAAGTGTTGTATTGGGAGTCTGGTTGTGTTTCCACTTTCACTTTCCACCAGTACACCAAGGGCCTCTGTCTGGCCACCCCCCAGGCAGATGCATGGCCCATCCCCATCTCCTTGAGATG
>CM068967.1:54794640-54814016 GCA_035128595.1 Eptatretus atami
CAACAGGGATTGTAACACCCCTGACGTCCAATTCGACAGCTAGTGGATCAGCCTGGTACAGCCGCTCAAAGTAACTTGCCCAGCGGGCCTTCACTTTGGACTCCTATGTCAAGAGCCTACCACTCTCTGCTCTAACTGCAGTATACCGAGGGATGGGCTTGGAGGAACGCAATGCGCGAATTCCCCGGTAAGCAGGACGAGAATCACTTGACCACCGGTGATGCTCTACCCCCTCACAGATTCCTCGCACATAGGCATCATTGTCCACCCTCAGCGCACGTACAGTTTTATGCCTCAGCTCCCTGAACAGCTCAGCTCTGCCATTCAGCCCCTGCGACTCTGGTCAATGGTATCCAGTGTCCCTTGAGAGATAAATTCTTTGCCCTACGGTGAGTTCCAAGACATCCACCGGCAACATCAAGGACGGTGGTCTTGAAGGCACTCCACAACTCCTCAGGATCCCCAAGGCACCCAGCCCCCCCAAATCTCCACTCAACTTGTTCGCAAACTCCTCAGCTACCCTCTCGTCTTTCAGCTTGCCAACATCAGCCTCGGCTCGGATGGTACCATTCTCCTGCATTTAAGCTGCAACTTCAGAGATGTTTCAACAAGCCTGTGGTCAGTATTGAGGGACTCCTTACTCCGGTAGACCCTGCAGTTCTGGATCATTCTCCAGCTACCATCAACGAGCACATGGTCAATCTCCTTTCCCACACCACCAGCGTTGGAATCTACCAAGTCCACCGATGAGCCTGTGGGTGCTGAAACCATGAACCCGCCACCGTGAGACCTTGTCTTCTTGCAAAGTCAAGGAGCTTCGTGCTATTCTGGTTCACAGTTTCAGACCCATGAGGACCAAAACTTGTCTCATAACCCTCCCTATCAGTTCCAGTCGATGCATTGAAATCCCCCAAGACTAGAAGTGCATCTCACCTGGGGCACTGTTAAACCACAGACTCGATCGTGGCATAGAATGCGTCCTTCACAGTGAGATCACTCGCCTCGGTCAGAGCATCTACAGAGTCCAGAGAAATGACACCCAATGAGTTACAAATCCTTAGTCTCTACGCTTGCTGACCGGTGTTGCCTCAATTATCATTGGAGTCAGCTTATTGGACACAGCTACAGCAACTCCTTGGGTATGGTGACCATCAGAGCGACCAGACCAATGGTAGGTGTAACCACCCACCATAATCTCGCTGCAATCCGGTCTCCGAACCTCAGAGAGTGCTGCAATACCGATGTCCAAATATTTGAGCTCAGATGATAACAGAGACAGGTGATCATCCTCTCTTAGGGATAGGGCATTCCAGCCACCACCCCCCCCCCACAGAAGGGGGAACCGAGCCTCAGGTTAACCGAAGGAGACAGTCGTCTGGTGGACGACACCTCGGCACCACCCCGACTCGCACTACCGCAATCTGACCCTGGAAGGCTACCCTGTGGTTTCCCTCCTATCATCAAAGATTGGAGTCCTGAAGGCTTTGCCTCAATCCGTCATCCAGTGAGCTGCCCTGCGAAGGGCAGCTGCACAGGAGGTACTCCCACGGACTGGGTTTTCAGATTATTATTATTTTTTTTTGTGTTTGTCTTATGTTTTGCAGAATGAAGTGTTTTATTGTGGCCGGAGTGCAAATCCTGCCACCAACCTACTAATAAAAAGTAACCCAACTGCAGGCGTATGTCCGTAAACACAGCTGGTCACTCGATATGGATGGCCGTTGGCTCACAAGGAGCTCCTCCACCCTTTGACATGTTTTGTTTTGAATCCTGCTGGGTGTCCATATCATACACCCTTGTCACCAAGAAACTTGGTGGGGGAGACAATTTAGTCGCCGACAACCCGACCATGGAACAGGTTAGTGCAGGTTTACATGGTACCTGTAGCAAGTCACATCTATTCTCACCTGACCTGAAAATGTCGGAAGGATGGCGATATTACTAGCTACGGTGACAACATATATATTTCCCCACCACCCCACCTTCCCTCCTGAGCTGCTCTTGGATGGAGCAGGTATTTCGAGTAATAATAATTATAAATATCTTTCAGATATGTTGGATTTGCGTAAGATCTTTGGACATGAGTTAATGTTTACTGTGCTAAACTGGGTGTATAAGCGTGTTGGATTGCTGTTGATAGTGATAACAGTTGTAAGATAATATGGGTATCCACTCATGGTGCAAGCCAGCAACACAAGACCAAAACGTAGACTCACCAAGCCTTGGGCATTTCCATTGCTTGTGCGTTGGCAATCAAAATGTCAGTCACAGGGGAGCATATTGTTCCGTGGGACGTTGGCAGCGGTGTGGATTGCAGTGGGCTTGTTTGGAATTCGTTACTTTCCAAACAGTTGCAACATGGTTCTTGTATTTGTCAGGATTTCCTGAATCAAGTACATTTCCCATCATCCCAAGTTGTTTGTGACACATTTGTGGTTCCAGTTGCAGTGTTACTATTGTGCTGCTAATGGGTTTCCATCCTGTGAGCTGTGGTAGCCATCAAGAAAGAAGAGTCTCAAATGTGTTATTGTAGGAACTGTGTACGACACACACACACACACACACACACACACACACACACACACACACACACCACACACACACACACACACACACACACACACACACCATTCAATCGCTTTTAAAAGTCTTGATGAGTTTTTTTTCACCTCTTTATATTGATGTTTCCTCCATATATGTATATCTTGTGTGCGTGAAAGCCATTTTTATAAACAATTAGTACATTGTTTTCAGTCTCTTAAACTCAAAATGCTTTTGGCTCGTATCCGGTTGGGACTCGTTCCCACCTTTCTCCTTTACCCTCATTTTACAAGATTTTGTTTGTGCTTGAGCAATGTTGTCAAAAGCCACCGTGTTCTTTCTGCCTCGTCTCCTTCCTGAAGTCGGTTCTATGGGCAGCCTTGCTGCCGAGGCTGTTTTAACGCAGATCAGGTGGAAATGCTCACAGCAGGTTGAGCACACCAAATTTTACTCTTTCAAAGACTTTTGTTTTTTATTTTATTCTTTTATTACTATTTTTTTTTCTGTTTTGGCATGCCAATGTTTAATTGTGCCATGGGGGGTGGGGGGGGTTAAATTTCAACAGACGTGTGTGTGTGTGTGTGTAGTAGTTTATTTATTTGCGCTTCGTTTGCCCAACTTGTATTCGCCGCCTCCTGGTGTAGAGATAATGTTGCCTCTCCGATAGCTTACCCACCCAGCTTGCTCGAACAGGGGTGAGCTCATCTGATGTGCATCGTTGTGGTTGTACAAACATGGTAACCTTGGTGAATAGAGGGCAGAACTATAACCTGCTTGGCAGCATGAGGGAACTAACCGCACTAATGTCGGTCGTTTTGTTCCTTGTGCACTCACTCCTTGCACTTTGTCTTGCCACGCTGCGGTGTCACATTCTTTAGTCGGTTGTCAACAGGTGTGCAACCCGCACAGGTATTACAGGGTGGATAAAACGTAATATCATGGCATTGGGTGCTATGCTCTTTGGTTTATCGAGGAAAGGGCACGGGTGTGGAGTTGTGTAGGTGGAGAAGAGTGCAGCTGCTGATGTCATTGAATGGATCAAATCCGCCGTCCTGCGATAAAACATTGCCTTGTTCATGACTCGTTCTTCACCATTTGTCCGTACATGCATGAATGAGCTCTTGTATCGTTTCGCAGGAAGGTCATTCGGACAAAAATGGAAAATTGACTAAGTATCCTGGTTTTGAACTTGACCTCGTAACGTCATGAAGCATCTGCTTGGACAAATGCGTCCACCAGCCCCACAGTCCTTCAACTTGTGTTCCTGCACTTTGCACTTGTTCTGTGTGAGTTGGAGCCTGGAGGTTTCCTTAAATTTTTGGACCATATTGATATCTCTTGAACACAAAGCTCAGGACTACCAGAATAACTTGTGGCCTTGTGGGCACGTTCAAGATAGAATGTTAGATGTATCGGTGAACGCTTATGTAAGCGTGTGTAATGTTATTTTGGTATCGTGCTTATTATCTGTGGTTTGCAATGTAACTTTGAACCGGATGAATGTGGTGTAACGCACAACTGTGATAGCTTGCCACTGCTGATGGAAGATATTGCAGCTCAAACAAAATTGTGAGGATTCCTTGAAAGTGTAGTACAAGTCGCTTGTTCTTTTTATGCCACCAAACGTTATTAATAATGGTGAGTTTTATAAAACTTAAAAATGATGCTTGTTTCCTCCACCGCCGAAGGTTGACGACAGCTATGTATTCACCCCTGTCTGTCTGTCTGTGTTTGGTTGTGAGCAGGATATCTCAAAAAGCTTTGAACGGATTTGGACGAAACTTAGTGGATGGGTTTGGTGTGTGAGAAGGACAATTTGCTGAGATTTTGGTGAAGATTTGAATCAGGATTCGAGAATTTTTCGAGGCAATTCTTCACCATTGAGAAATGGGGCCAAAAATAATATATAGCACAATGTCTCAAAAGGTTATGGATAGATTCCGCAGAAACTTTGTGGACCGGTTGGGTGTGTGAAAAGGACTAATTGATTCAATTTTGGTGAATATTCGAATCGAGATCCGGATTCAAGAATTTTTAAAGTGATTCTTCACCATTGAGCGATGGGGCCAAAAACGATGTACAGCAAGATATCTCAAAAAGTTGTGGACGAGTTATGACAAAACTATGTGGAGGAGTTGGTTAGGTGACAAGAACAAGCGGATTCGATTTTGGTTGTGCGACCGATCGGTGGCATACAAAATGTAAACTATTCAGCCTGGCGGAAGTATGTGCTCTACCGAGTGTCGACGTTTTGGATTGGTTATGACAAAACTTGTTGGGTAGTTGACGACAAGGACTAGCCGATCTGATATACCTGTGGGATACAACACGTAAACTGTTCAGCCTGGTGGAGGTGTGCGCTACCAAGTGCCGTTCTAGTTGTGGCTTCATTTGCCCTTTTGTTTGTTTTTTGTCTGTTTGCTTTTCTGTCAATTTGTTAGGGTTTGTCTAACAGCTCGTCTAAGGTCTCGTGGAGGAGCTTGTGCGTGTATTGGATGCAAGACAAGGATGGTGGACATCAGTGTATTTTTACATAAATTGCAAGAAAGAGGTGGACAAATGGCCCCCGTATACAACACCTAAACCTGAGATCGCATTGTCATGAGCTGTGTGCTTAGAGGGAGTTTCCAGACTGGTCAACCGTTGTTTTGAATAGCAAGCTAATCCAAGTGTTTAAAATGGTTTTGATTTTTTGATAGCGATTCCAAAAGCTCAGTGTTTAAAGCGAGGAACTTGACCTTAGCGGCTTGTTGTTTTTTTCATTGCAATACTTGTTATCTGCTGAGCAGCTTAGTGGTGGAGTAGGTGAAGTCCTTGTTGTATTGACGTCATTGGTTTGGGGTTTCATTCCCGTGACCGACCAGAAATCAAACCCAAAGAGGAGATGGGAGGTACTGTGTTTATTTTGTCCATAAGAATGCTGCAACATTATGGTTGTGGGACCTCCACCACTATTTGCTACACTGGTTTCTTAGGTCCAGGGTTGCATGCAAACTCTCATGGAGTTCTCTCATCCTCTCCTCCTGTCCATGCTGGAGTTCCTCAAGGCAGTGTTCTGGTCCCTGTTCTTTTTGTGATTTTCATCAATGATCTCTCCGACTCTCTGGAAAATCTTTATCTCCTTTCGCTGATGACACCACCCTCTGCCGTACCATCTGTCAGCCTTAGACCGGCAAGCCGCAGCTTCTTCGCTCGCTGCAGATCTGGATAAAATCACAAACTGGTCCAACACGTGGAACATGTCTTTCAACCCTGACAAATCTCACACTCGCAATGTCTCTCCGAAAGAGACCATCTGAAACTCCCCCCCCCCTGCCCCCTCCTCACCCCCTTCCACTTTCTCAACAATCCTCTTGAAGAAGTCTTTCATTCAAGCTTCTGGGTCTCACTATCTGCCATGATCTTTCCTGGGACAGCCACATTTCCAAGCTGGCCTCCAAAGCCATTCGCCAATGGGCATCCTCCGTCGTGCAAAGTCCTCCCCACTGAACTCCTGACCAGATACAAAGCTTTCGTCCACAGCCTGATGGAGTACTGCTCTCCCCTCTGGGCTGGTACTCCCGCCTCTCACCTTTCTCGGTTCACGCTGTGGAAACAGGCTTTTAGTGTCATTGGTATCTCCTGCAGTGAGGCTGAGTCTTTGGTTCTCTCACTCTCTCACCGCAGGCAGGTCGGTGGTCTTTCTGTCTTCTACTTCTCCTCTCTGGCCTCTCCCCCCCCCCCCCCCGCTCTATTTGAGATATGTCCTCCCCACCCCATATTTCCGCAGGGTGCTCAAGGTCCACTCGCAATCCCCTGCTGGTAAAACGACCAAAATCAAGAATCACTGCTCTCACCTTCACTCTTTCATTCCTCTCCCCCCCCCCCCCCCCACCTTTGGAACAAACCCCACCCATATTTCTCCCGCTCTATCCCACTCCACCCTCCAGGTCTTCAAAACAGCTGTTCACCACCATCTCTTATCTTCCCCCATCCAAACTTATGATCTTTTCTACCCCCACTAATCCACCCCAAACCCACCTCGTTCAAATTTCCTGCTTTCCTTCCTGAGAGTCCCTGTATTGTCCATCTTGTTTACCCGGTGTATCCTGCCCCATCCCTCTCCCTTCCACAGATCTAATGTCTCTGTTCCCCACTGTTTTGTCCTTCCCTCTACCGCCCCTCTTGTCTCCTGCTCCCATTGTTGTGCGTTTCTGTGTGTTATCTCTCATGTGAGCCTCTCGAGTGTATTAAAAAAATTTAAACTGGTGATGAAAAAAAGAAAGAAATCCACAGCTTGTTGCTGACCTGCCTTTTAAGAAGGGAGAGGTAGGACTTTTAAAAATTGTATTCATTTATTTATTTATTTATTTATATCTATGTATGGCACCCCACGGAATGCTGCCTGCGTCATGGTGCAAAAGAGCAAGGATTATTTTGACAGGAGCCATTAACCCACGGATAGGAACTGGGGCGCGTGATGTTGTTCAGTGCGGTTGTGAAAGCTGCAAACCTCACAGACCTCTTCCTGTTTTTTTTTATCCACTGCATGAACCACTCATCCCATTTTCCTGAACTGTCAGGGAAATCCGGAGCGTCAGGATCCAGTTATTTGTTTTTGTTTGTTTATTTTGCAGGACGAGAAGTTGGTTTGCACTCTCTCTCTCTTTCCGAGGCGTTTATTGACGGTCTTCTTTCTACTTTTTCACATTTCTCTTTATTCATTCTAATTCTTGCTTTTTTCATTTATTTTATCCCTTACTCTTTATTTATCCGTCTGTCGAGGGAGAAGTGAATTCTTGCAGAAATTTTTCTGCAAGGCTCGCTTGGCTGCTCCGGGATGGGTTCGAGGGTTGTGGAGTAGTGGCTGAAACCCGAATCCTATCCAGGTTCCTCCTGATGACTCATCTTTGCTCTTTACTTATTCGGGTTCCTTCTGACGACTCCAATGCAGCATTTGGTCTTCTGTTTGATTTCATTTTGCAGTGAATGTATGGTGATGTGGAACACGCTGCAAAATGTTTTTCATCTCCTCGTCGGGGACCTCCAAACACTGGGTTATCCTACATTGGACTCATTCACCATATCTTGCCAATTATCAAAAAGTTTTCTCTGTGTCAGCTTAATCGAAAATACACTCCTTAGCTGTACCACGATACTTTGATCTGTCTTTCCCACAAGTTGGACACGTGAAATGGCCAGGAACTGGGTTAATGAACTGGCACAGCCGAGCTATCGCTTTGATTGCTCTCGAATTTGTTTCCCTGTCACTCAGTAATGAATGCATTCCAACATCTCTGGTGGGTCCCTGCCGCACGGCAACCGAGTCTCCAACTCTCCGTCCATTGCCATGAACACGGTTAAATCGGGAAGCAAACAGGGTGAAAGGACCATGTTTTGTCAACTATCTTGCCTTTCCGAACCCCTCCGCTTGTGATTCTTTCCTGGGAGGGCAGCCCTGTGAGAATGTTGAACTTGGCAACAAAATCCTATTTTGAGTTGATCCCACCCCCACCCCCTCCCAAACCATCAGATATTTGTAGATGTTGGGGTTTAAAAAAAAAAAATTTCTGTAAATGGTTTGCTATCCCTAAGGGAAGTACCAGCCTGCCGTCTTTGTTACTTAAATGGACACGGTGCATTGCTGGCCTTCTCACAATTCGCAATGACGTTTCACCGCCTACTTTCCATTCCAGTTCAAATAGGCCTTTCACTCTGCAAACATCTGGTAAGTGTGAGCTTGAGAACTGTAATTTGCCCGCAAAATATGTTGCTGCTTTGAGAAAAAGTCCTGCGTGCCTTTCCTCGAACACCATCGCACGCAATTTCTTGGCTTTCATCCCCCGTTATCTCATTTCAAGGCCTCCGTTGAACAGCACTGCCTCGAGGAATTTTTTTTAATTGAACGATTCCTTCTTGGAATCCCTTTTTACTCTTTTCACCAAACGGTTACTCTTCCAACATTTCACCCTTTCCACGACCAGTACCTGTAGAGGTGTTCGGAAATGCCTATAAGCCTTCTTGAAATGCTACCTCGGTGGTGATATTGTAATTATCGAAACGTTTCATAATTATTTGTTTTTTGAGAAACATTCATTCATTCATTCATTTTTTTTTGTTATTTTTAGCTCACCTGGACTTTAGTCCGGTGAGCTTGTGCAATCGAGCAGTGTCCGTGAGTGAGTGAATGAGTCAGTCAATCAGTGAGTTTGTGAACACTTCGGTCATTATCGCTTGAACGAAACACACAATTTTGATGAAACTTGGCCACAATCCTCATCACCCGTGATGTACCAAAGTTTGCTCATGGTATTAAGAGGGTCTAAGAGGGTCTGCAGGGGGTTTGAGTGACTGTTGCTCCTGATCCAGGTGAGCTTCAGGACACGTGGTCCTATGTTTTTTTGTTTTCTATTTGTTTGTGTTTATTTTTCTCTCTTTATTTATTTATCTATCTATCTGTCCATTCATGATTTGGTGCTAAAAAGTAAAAATTATGAATGTTTGTTTTTGATTTTCGAGTCGCTTTCCCCTCCCCCAATGATCTATTGGCATTGTTTCATTTTCAGATGTCTCGCAGGCTACGCGCAGGTTTTGCCAATCTCTCGACACCTTCAAGTTTGAGTGCATCGGAGATACATCCACCGACAATGAGGCTGGCATTGGTAAGCTGAGCATTTGCCTCCGCCATGATTCCACTCGGCTCTGGAGATTGTGCTTGTTTGTGCTTTTCGCCAATGGCCATGTGTTTTGTGTGTGTGTAGTTGATCAAAAACCTTTTCTTGTATTTCTGGCATTCCTGCACTCAAGCCCCATTTATCCTTATTTGGCGTTTTTTATGAGAACGGCAGTTTGGGGAATAAAGATTTTTGAGCATTCTATTGCGTCTTCTAAGTAGCCAACGGAATAGTTTTTCAACTGCGTCATTCTGTTGGACGAGCTCCAGTTTGAGCTTCGTGATATGTTTCGTCGTCTTTAATGAATGCAACTTTTATCAACTTTATATACCAGCAGCAGCAGTGAAATGATGGTGTTTCGTTCACTGTCTTCATTAATGATGGTATCCGTGGGACGAGTGTTGGGAAACTCGAGTCAGTCATGATTGATTGGTTTGTCAAAACTCCACTCACTGATCATCAATCACCGTTTGATCACCAGGTTGCAGGAAAACACAAGACTATGGTACTGGGAAGGGACTTGATGGAGTACATACCTCCGCCAGGTTGAACAGTTTGCGTTTTGTATACCGCTGAAAGGCGTGATCTGCATCCGGACCTGAACCGAAATCTAATCGGCATATTCTTGTCACCTACCCAACTCATCCATTAAAATTTGTCCGAATCCATCCATTACTTTTTTAAGATATGATACCATATATATAATTTTTGGCCCTATCTCTCGATGGTGAAGAATCACTTTAAAACAAATTATTGGATCTGGATCTTCACCAAAATCTCATGAATTTGTCCTTGTTACACATTCAACCTGTCCACCAAGTTTCGTCCAAATCCGTCCATAACGCTTTTGAGATATCCTGCTCACAGACAAACAGTAGTGAACCCATGACCGCCGTTCACCTTTGGTGGTGGAGGTGAACAAGGGAATGTGACCTGTGACATGCATAACAGCCTTTTGCAGGTCACCATTTGGTCCTTCCTGTATTTTGTCAAAGCCAAAATGAACTGATCTCGCATATTTGCTTATTTTGCTTTTTTTCCCCTCATTTCTCATCATTCAATGCCATTATCCTTTGCAACCTACACACAGTGTCACTGACTGCCATTGGTCTATATTGGCCAAACAGTGCATTTTATAACCTCACTAGGCCAGTCCTTTCTAGTCGAGTAACCCCCGCAATAGCTGATAAACATGCTAACCACTTACAGACAGAAGTCACACTCATTAGTTTATTCAGATAAAGCTGCATTCTTGGTTAGATTGACCGATCACAGAATGTTTACATCTGTATATTAGTGTCTTTCCTTGAAAATAAAAAGTGATCAATCATAGACGGAATCCATTAATCGTAACAGTTCTTAAGTCCTCCAACACGAATTTTCGTGGCTTTGCTGTTGTACAATTAACACCATGTTCTGTCATGGATGTGATGAACATCTTTTGGTCGCTGAGTTTCTTGGCCTTTCACTTTCATATCGCAGACAGGTTGGTGGTCTCTGTCTTCTTCAGCCTCGTTTCTGGTCTTGCACCCTCTGCTCTTACCCCTCCCCCTCCCCCAAGGTTTCTGCAGGGCTCGCATGATCTTCTAACAATGCCCTTCTGGTGAAACTACCTAAATCTAGAATCACTGCTCATCTGCACTCATTTGTTGATCTTTTTTCAGACATGTGTAACCAACTTCGACATCCTCTTCAATCTCATTCTTCCCTCCAGGTTTTCAAGACAGCTGTTCACCAACATCTCAGATCATCACCAATCCAAAACCATGATATTTAACCCTTCCAAGCCCACCTCTTTCTAAATATAGTTTTTTTTCCATTCTGAGTGTTTGTCCATGTTGTCCACCATGTGCATCCTCTCCTCTCCCTCATTCTTCCCCACATGCCTTATTTGTCCAAATTTCCTAATATTTTGTCCCTCAACCCTGCTGTTGGTGTTCCCACCCCTCTTTCTGTTTGACTTTTTGTTCTATTACTTCCTGATCCATTATATGTTTGAGCTCCTCCATGAGCCTCGACTTTGTATAAAATAAAATAAAAACATTTGGCACCAAAATATGGCCCAGTTAAGATTTAACCTTTGTCATGTCCTGTCCTGAAAGTTTCGTTTGTCACAAGTTTCTGTGACTCATCCTTGTCATTGTTCATATGACAATGACTGCAGGAGAGCATCAGATCTTGCAGGGGCATGGCAGTGCAACGCCCCCTGCAGGTTAGAGGAGGAATTCGTAATTTGTTCAGGGTGCCGGTGATAGCTTTGCGAAAGGCGTCGTGGGATATTTAACGTCCACCAACTTTTTCATTTTATTTTGTATGCAGCACATGACTGAGTCGCATCATTGGATAAGGGAAGGGAGGGGGTGGGTTGGCACCGCTGTGCTGCTGATGCAACGCCCTCTGTAAGTTACAGCAGGAATTTGGAATTTGCCCAGTGTGCCGGCGATAGCTCACATACTCTTCACGAAGGACATCGTGGGATCTTTAACATCCACCGACTAATGCTGGCAGATGGGACTCCCATTGTAACATCCATCCGAAGGACGACCCACATTCTCTCACTCAGGTTGAGAGCTTATAGCTTGGCCAGGATTCAAACCCAGGCTAGACAGATCAGAGTCTAGGCCATCCTGCCAGCTTAGTCCATGACTTTTAAAGATGCTGGAGCACACCAAAGTGATTTGGTGATTTTCCCCTCTCAGTTGGTGCACAGTTTATTGTCATTGTTTATATAATAATATATATATATATATAATATATATATATATATATATATATATATATATAATGGGGCACTGACATCCTATCACCTTCTGGTGCTCAATGTTTTGCAGGATCCCAAGGAACAAGAATGATACCTGTTAAGCATAACAAATTGTGCACATTAACACCAATATCGGGCATTTTGACAGTCCACCATAGTCAATGCGCAACCAACAGGCTTAGTGTTCCTGAGGAAGAAGCCAGAATTGACAGTCATTTGAAAGCTATTTCTCAGGATGAGCACTGGAGTTGTTATTTTATATTTTTATTCTTTATCTTCCCACTTTGCTCGATGTTATGTGTGCTTCTTCCATGTTAATTCCACCTTCAATAATGAACCCACTTCCATCTGGTTCTTGGTCTACCCACTGACTTATGTTCACCCCAATTTGGCATGATGTCTTCACTCGTCCAATCTATGTCCATCGAGATTTGCGTATTCTTGCACTCATTGAAATGTGTTCATCCTTCTCTAAAACCTAATATCTTTATTTCTTGGTACGTCGTCCCTTTTTATTACCTCCACCACCAAAGTTGGACGGAGGTTATGTTTCCACCCCTGTTCGCCTGTCTGTGAGCAGGATATCTCAAAACGTTATGGGCAGGTTCGGTGTGTGACGAGGATTAATTGATTAGATGTTGGTGAAGATCCACATCTGGATCCCGATACAATAATTTTTTTTCAGTCATTTTTCACCATTGAGTGATAAGGCTCCTCTTTCTCTTTCTCCTCCTCCTCCCTCCTCCTCCTCCTCCTCTCCTCCTCCTCCTCCTCCTCCTCCTCCTCCTCCTCCTCATATGCAGTAGGGTGTACCACTTTTGCAAAAGTAGTTGCTGGAATGAAGCATTATGTGCCTATCGATTCCACGAGTGAAGTTAGGTGATCGACCAAAGTTTGAAAATTTTCCCGCCTTTTTTGACCGCGGGCCGCCATTTTGAAATTTCAGGAAAAATCCATATTTTGGGAATAATATTGATTTTTGAATTTTTAAAAATATATTTCTCTGTGTTTAGATGGCCGAATGCACTTCAGTAGGCACCAGTATGATAGTAAGTACCCGTAAATATTATTCACAACTTGTCCCAACATTTTGAGAAGGGGTTGCTATTTTGGAATTTCACTGAAAATCCCATATTTTGACAATTGTTGCACGGCACATTGTTAGGCATTTACAGAATATCACTAGTAGCGTTTTCATAAAGACATTATTAATGACAAATGAGAGCATGATCAATTAATTATGAGAACAACCAAATATGTTTTAAGCGACATGGTTTTCATATATGACAACATAACAATCTAGCAAACAAGCAACCACACAGATATCTTATAGAGAACATAGCGTTTGTTTTGTATAGTCTGGGTAAAGCTTCCTGTGCTCTTCCACGCACTGTAGCAATGCTTGACGTTGTTTCTCATCATTGCACATATGAATAAAGTCAGACACTAGCTTAATTCCTCTTTCAGCTAGATCATTTACGACACGCAAATAATTAGCAGTGACCACACGCCAGGTGGATGGCGAAAGCCATCTATTTTCTCAAATTAGATTTGCTCCAAGACCAGTTCAAGATATCGGATGTTCAACAAGTGTATTTAAACAGAGTGGCCAAGTTCGTAGGTCTGTTCTATGCTAAAGCATTCCTACAGCGTCCACTTAGCACATCTGCGGCACGACACGATCTGAAGTTCATGGCTGACATGTTCCTGTACAAACATATGACAGTGGTGTAGCAGATGCTTGTATCTTGTCGTGCAATCGCCATACTTGGTACTTAACACCTCAGTTAGTTGTGTTGTCCCTAGCTGATAACGGTGTCCCGAACACAGAGAGAGAGTTGATGGGACAAGTGTTATTTGATACAGAACGGCCTGAGAAGTTCGACTCTGGCAAGCACAACTTCCCCACGTGGAATTTAATTCAACTGATGATATGCCAACGCTAAGGTCTTTCATTAGCCAAGAATCCTGGCTGATGTTTGACCTCCTAGGAATAGACGATGATCAGGAGTGGCTGCAGACACTGTGGCTATGTGGGACAAGTTCGCTAGTTACAGGAAATTTTCCGAAAGTGCTAATTCTTTGCGTGTCATAAATGATCTAGCTGAAAGATGAATTAAGCTAGTGTCTGACTTTATTCATATGTGCAATGATGAGAAACAACGTCAAGCATTGCTACAGTGTGTGGAAGAGCACAGGAGCTTTACCCAGACTATACAAAACAAACGCTATGTTCTCTATAAGATATCCGTGTGGTTGCTTGTTTGCTTGATTGTTATGTTGTCATATATGAAAACCATGTTGCTTAAAACATATTTGGTTGTTCTCATAATTAATTGATCATGCTCTCATTTGTCATTAATAATGTCTTTATGAAAACGCTACTACTGATATTCTGTAAATGCCTAACAATGTGCCGTGCCAACAATTGTCAAATATGGGATTTTCAGTGAAATTCCAAAATGGCAACCCTTCTCAAAATGTTGGGACAAGTTGTGAATAATATTTACGGGTACTTACTATCATACTGGTGCCTACTGAAGTGCATTCGGCCATCTAAACACAGAGAAATATATTTTTAAAATATTCAAAATATCAATATTATTTCCAAAAATATGGATTTTCCCTGAAATTTCAAAATGGCGGCCCGCGGTCAAAAAAGGCGGGAACATTTTAAACTTTGGTCGATCACCTAACTTCAACTAGTGAAATCGATAGGCACATAGTGCTTCATTCCAGCAACTACTTTTGCAAAAGTGGTACAACCTGATATGCAGCACACGGCTGCTGGTTGCATCATTGACTGAGGACGTGGCTGTACCGCTGATGCATTGCCCCTATTACCAGTACAGTACACTGGTACTCATCTCGCCAACCTTGGAAGGATGATGGGCGGAGTCAAACCCCACTTGGTGTTAATTCAATGGCCGACAGCGGCTCGAACTCGGGACCCTAAGATCCCAAGCCAGCTACCCTAACCGCTAAGCCAACGTCAGCCTTCTGAGTGATGGGGCTAAAACCAATATATGTAGCACGATATCTCAAAAAGTTACGGACGGATTCGGATGACACTTGGCGGACAGGTTGGGTGTGCGACAATGACGAATCAATTCAATTTTGTTGATGAAGATCCAAATCCGGATTTGAGGATTTTTTTTTTAATTTCTAAGTGATTCTTCACCATTGAGAGATGAGGCACAAAAACGATATACAGCATAGCATGATATGTCCAAAAGTTGTGGATGAGTTGGTTCGGTGTCAAGAACAAGCCGATTTGATTTTGGTTCAGGTCTGGCCGATCATTGGGATACAAAACGTAAACTGTTCAGCCTGGCGGAGGTGTGCTCTCTACCGAGTTTAACTCTGTTAGTTTTTAGTTAACTCTGTTGTTTTTTCAAAAACTCATTCAGTTTTAAGCTATGTTTTCTTATTTTTGTGGAGCATTTGTTCATCTTGCCTGTTTCGCATTGTTTCATATTTTCCTTTGTGAATTGGTGTTACGCTGTTCTTTTATAAGGATTGGTTCTATTTTTTTATTATTATGGTGAGCAGATTTGTATTGCGTTCAAATTCAAACTGACAGCGTTTGTTTGTTTATTTATTTAAAAAAGACACTACAACAACACAGAAATTGTTCGATTCCGTTTGCTAAACGAGGGACGACTGGATTTGTCCTACTCAATCAAGTGTTCTGTACTCTGATCTAATTGTTTAGTGAAGAGTCCATATTGTCTTCCGTGGCTTTTGAAGTGAGGTATGGAGTTCTGGAGTCTGCCATTCCAACTTCAACAAACATACCGAAGGTGCGAGGCTCACGCCTGCCCAACACCAAACAGCAATGAGTAAATATAAGTTGAACCCGGCAAGTGAAAATGCAGCCAGGGTTTCTGAACTGGCAATAATTCATTTTCCCAATTGAAGAACTGTCAGACTCGTCTTTATTTAAAGACGAAGAAGTGTAATTTATTTTACCTTTTTTTTTTTTTTGCACACAAATCTAGACTCATGGAGGGGTTCCATTACAGAAGGCAGTATGTTCACAAAACTGATCGAGGATGAATGGGGAGCAGGGATGCAAAGACGTTGCACGTGAATTGATGAGTGGCATCAAGGAAGAAGGAGGGTGCTGGGAGATCGACAAGAGAAGAGAGCGGTGTTGTGTATCGGAGAAAACGTGAGGTGACCAAGGGCAGTTTAGAAGGACTGAAAAGAGAGTCATGAGAAACATACACGGGGAGTTGGTTCCACATCACTGAGAGAATGAAATGATGGGGGAGACAATTCGGTTTGTAATTGGAGAGGTTAAACATTTGTGGTTAACCAGCCGATGCTCAGGTTTGGGGGGGGGGAGTTGGGAGGCATGTGCGATGGAAGCATCAAATATATACGGGGGTAGGCATTGTGATTAAAACGGGTTATTTCTGATCATAATTCCTTCAAAATACAACAAAGTGAATCACTGCAAAATACAGAAGTTCTTGACAAAACGCACAACATTGGACTTGAATGAAGGGGAATTAAAGCTCAATTTAATGTGGCAGGACATTGCAATTTTTGAAAGTTGGAACCTATTATATATTGGCATGGGAAATGGAACGGTTTATTTGGGTCTGGGTTGACGGGGATAGAAAAGACCATAGTTTGGGATGGGGAATGATCTGAGGTGGTGGTGAACAGCTGTGTTGAAGACCTGGAGGGAAGAATAACATTGAAGAGAATGCGGAATTTGGTTCCACGGGTGGGATGAAAAGAGGAACAAATGAGAGTAGGTGAGCAGTGATTCTGGGATTTGGGAGTTTCACAACAAGCAGGTTAATGGTAGATCACGTGCACCCTGTAGAAACCTGGGGAGAGGGGGAGGCGGTAGAAGACTGAGAGACCGCCGACCTATCTGTGATGGGAAAGCGATAGGCCCATAGACTTAGCTTCAGCGTGAGAGATTTCAATGGTCTTTGAAGGCTTTGGTTTCTACCTTGTGAAGCCAAGCAAGATGAGGCAGGGGAGCCAGCCCAAAGGGGAGAGCAGCGCTCCTGTCACACACACACACACACACACACACACACACACACACACACACACACATCAACCTGCGGATGAAGGCCAAGGATGTGGATGTGGATAAGAGTTCAGTTGTGCCAAGGAAGGACTTTGTACGACGGAGGATGCCCACTCAGCGGTTGGCTTTGGAGGCCAACTTTGATATGTTTGTTAGCTCAAGAAGTATTGAGAAGTTTTCTCGGATTGGTGTCTTAGAATTAAACTCCCTCCACCCTCATTATGTGCTGTGGATTCTCCCCTGAGATCTGAAGTGCCAGCCAAAACATTTGAGAGGTGCGACTTGTTTGTTTGCCGTATGTAACACTGATTAAAGATTTCATTCTTCTTCGTTTGTATGTAGCACAGCACAAGGCTGAGGTTGTGGCTGTGCCGCTGATGCGATGCCCTCCGCTGGTTAGGGTAGGAATTTAGAATTTGGCCATGGTGCCGGCGATAGTTCGCCTACTCTTCGCGAAGGACACCATGGGATCTTTAACGTCCATCAACAAATGCTGGCAGACGGGACTCCCGTTTAACGTTCATCAGAGGGACGGCACACGCACATTGATGAAACGCCATACCTGTGAAACATCGGGATGACAGTTTATAGCTGGATCGGGATTTGAACCCAGGCTAGACAGCTTAGAAGTGAGTGTGCGTACCTCCAGAGACCATCCTGTCAGCCTCAGATTGTATTGAAAATGAGTAACATCTGTGCAAAGTTTTACTTCATGCTCGGGGCAGGGACTTTTTGACTCTACCATTGGAGCTTTATTCCCAGTTAGGTCGTTTGCTTGGTAACATTATTCACTTTGCACATTCCCACCAGAAATTGTGGCTTTGATACCATAATCGGGTTATTGTGCAATGTGTTTCGGAAAGAGTGGGTGGCGTGCATTACCCCCTCGTTGCGTAACGCCATGAGCACACCGGAGATTTTGGAAGTTGAGCGCATGCCATTCATTGTACGGTCAAACACGCATACGTAGTTTTGACCTTAAGTGCCATTCGGTTTGAATGGCAATGTTAAACTTTTATTAATTATTATCTTTGAATGATAACCAAGATTACCTATTACTTGAACTCTTTCTTCTGTCTATTCACTTCTTTGTCCTTAGTTTGGCTTTTAACCCTCTCCGTCGTTTTTACATTACCATTCCCAGCTGGTTCGTTGAAGGAATTTGCCAAGCTCTTGGGAAACGTCGAGGATGAGAGGGAGAGGATGGTAAGCATTTGTAGAACCATCTTTCTAGCATTTAACCTTTTCACCCTTTATATTAACCCTTGCTTGCTTCTTCTTCTTGTTTTTTGTCTCCCTCTGCAGATAGCTAATGTCTCTGACGTACTCATCACCCCCCTGGAGAAGTTCCGCAAGGAGCAGATTGGAGCAGCGAAGGTGCTCTCCCCCCCTCCCCCCTCCAAACTTCCACAGTTTTACTTTCCTTTGTCAGAATAAAAATTCCTCGTCAGTTTGTGATATTAAGAGGTTTTTTTTTGAGTTTATTTTCAATGAACTGATGCTGCTGGCAGTTGATTGGCATTATTTGTTAAATCACTTCCTATAATGCCTTCGGTACAAAGCTACCCATAAAGACCTCTGCGGTTGGGAAAATGCTTTCTGTGGTTGGTCCTTTGCCAAATCCATTACTTTGCCAGGTGGAACCATCACTGTTTCTGCTTGAGATGTAAATCTTTCTCGATTTACAAATATTTCATTTTTTGCCCATGAGTATTGTTTGTTTAGAAGTTATTTGTGGGAGGATGTAAGTGTCGTACTGGAGACGTTGTGCTAATTGGTTTAATATCCTTCACTCCCCCCATGGCAAATCCATGCAGGAACAGCGGAAGCGTTTTGAGAAACAAAGCGACAAGTACTATTGTATGTTGGACAAGCATCTGGGATTATCTGCAAAAAAGAAGGAAGCTCACCTTTTGGAGGTATCTCTACCGTATGGTCCATACCCACCTACGCAGTGTCTGGACGGCTTTATTTTCTTTGTACCTATTTGTATCCGTTTTGCCTCCCAGCCTCATTCACCTCTGTTGTTGTCCCAATTGGACCAGTAAATGGAAATCGAATTTCTTTCAGCTTTGGGATGGTGATGTTCTCTGTGAGGCATGCAGCTAGGAGCCTGCGATAGAGCCACATTTCATTCCTTAGACAAGGGTTTCCTTTGTGTTCGGCTGGGCCACCTGCCAGCCATCTATGGAGCCAAGAAATATGGGAGCCGTAGGCTAACTTTGATTCTGTCCGATGCATGAACGCATGAACTTGTGTAACTCTGGCTACATGGTGGTGTCGGTGCTGAAGTGGATTTGAACCAGATACCTTTGAGTTGCTGTGCACAACTCTTTATTTAATGTACTACTTTCAAGCTTCTAGT
>CM068967.1:54816511-54829290 GCA_035128595.1 Eptatretus atami
CCCCCCCACCCCCATTTTTGATATGCAGAACGGCCTTGTCCCTACGACGCCTGGTGAGACGGACTGCTTCCGCCTAAAGTCATGCATTCGGCGGAAAACAGACTCCATTGAGAAGAGGTTTTGCTTCGATGTGGAAGGAGTGGACAGGTTGGCTGGCACACATGGCAGAATTGGCATTGATTGATCGATAAAAGAGTTATGCTAGAGTGTGACCTTGTTGCACTAATCGTCATTGAGCAACTGGTTTTCATAATGTCGATATTTTTGTTTGGGTGGTACAGGGTGGTGCTCATCCCATTCAGAATATGAGGCTTATTTGACGGATGTCTCGAGTTATTTCTCCACTAATAAGTTTGTGCCTTGTTTTCAAATTGCCATTTTTTGTTGCCACACGACTTAGTTTTGCAGTAACTAAGCCAACAACGTGAATAAATTGATGCCACAAGGCCCATCAAAGGGTGCTGTTTAGTTTGTGTTGGAATGATGTTTATCTTAAATAGGCACCGTATTTCCATTTCAGACTCGAGGCAGCTTTGTATCGGCTGTTTTCCAAACAATAATTTTGTGCAAATTGACATCTGCGGCTGCCATATATGAGGTAGTTCCCCATTTTTATAGCATGTTCCTTCGGAATGCCAGATTCCAAAAAACAAACAAACAATATTGTGACTGTATCCACTGTTCCACCTTCCATTTGATAGAACTAATGCTGCAACTTCTGAGCTTTCAGAAGTTAATGAGTCTGGCTGCACAGCGATATTGACACTTTTGCACCACGTCAATTTTGTCAAACCAAATGCAAGCCTGTGTGTTTGTTCATTACCTTACCTCTTGGAATTGGAGAGATTGGTTTAATCCACCAGGTTTTGGAAATGATTGTCTGATGTTAGATAATTTCTTTCCACTTGGGCTTGGGTTAGAAGCTTTTGACCTGAGACTCATCTTACCTGGAAAGAAAAGTAAATGGAATGCACTTGATGGAGGTGCTGACTTGTGCCGTTATGTTTGTCTTGTAAGAAGTCATGGTTTTGCGATTTGATGTACAAGGTGTCCACAAATTACCGTTCCAAATGCAAACAGTATAAATCACGAATTAAATGGGATACAGTGATGCGGTTTGCTGCACGTGAAAGAACATTTATCAACGTTTTATTGTCAAGATCATCGGCCGAATTTGAATGGACTTGTAGGGAATGCGCTCGAACGACTCACGATCATGTTCAACGTCCTCACCGCTTGTGCTTGGCTGACCTGCCCCGTTCCTGCGCAGGATGCTACCGGTCTCCATGAACTTTTTGTGCCACTCACAAATTGTTCTTCTTGAAGGCCGTCGTGAAGCTTCGTTGAACCTGTGTAGCTGATTTGGTCTTCATAAACCAGGCCACACCCTGCGCTTTTTCATGTAGGGGCACCATTTGCAGTAAATATGACGTCACAAAAAAAGGAAACACCTGGAAATGATTTAAAAAAAAATTAATTAATAAAACTTTGATGAATGTTCTTTCACATGCAGTAAACTGCATTGTTGTACCTCATTCAATTGTTCTTATTTATTACAGTTTGAATTTGAAACGGTATTCTTCTCCCCTGTACGATAACAAAAATGTTCGAAGTGAACTAACTCTCTGCATGCATGTTCCCAGTATGTGGAGATCACAAATTTCTTCCATTCTGTTCATTCTCTCATTACGACTTGCAGTTTTGGCTTTTAATGCAGTTACAATTTGTTGTTTTGACTATTAATGCTTGATTTTACTATGAGTGGCATCTGACTTCAAGATCGAAAACTGCGAGGCCAATTTCCATCAAAACAACATGTGTGCTCGGGGTACCTATGGACAGGTCATGGATGCAATATACATTTGACCCCCTCCCCCTGAAGATGGGGAGATGATTTCTTCATTTCCGGTGTACATATTAATATTTGTGTAGCTTTGTTGGTACCTTTTTGAAAGTATCAATTATTGCTCTGCAGTTTTCCATTTCCTTTATCAAAACAAATAAATACAGTTTAAACCTCTGTTTTAAAGAGGTGTACAAAAATTGTCAAATCATTTGTCAAATCTCGCTTAAACAGCTTTATGGTCTATCATTGTGACAATAAATAAAATTGTCCAATTAAATCTTATGAATTTACCCTGACAGATAGAGGCCCATATAAAGACAACAGATGTTTTTTTGTCCGTTTCCCGCACAGAAAGCTTGACCTTGGCAGGAATTTGTCTTTAGCATCCATCAACTAATGTCATTTATTAACTTTAACATTCACAGACTAATGAAGACAGCACGCCTAGTTTCAAATTCACAGACTCCAGGCAACTAGTTCAACGTCCATCCGGAGGATAATTGATTGATCTGTGAATCGCCCTATGTGCTGAACAATCATCAAATCACTTTAAAATCATTCCAAATCAATCACATTTCTATAACATTTTAAGCACGAATCAAATCGATTTTTGGAAACATTTCTCCACACGTCACTGGGCACGGCATGTGCATTTCAACACAGTAGCACAATAGCCAATACCAAGCCTCCAAACTGTGCCGTGGGTGAAACAAACACACACACACACACACACACACACACACACACAACACACACACACACACACACACACTTGAGAGTCGTGAGGTTTTTTTTATGACAACGGCACTCGCATTTTGGGGCCATTTTTCCTCTGGGCATTATTCCCCCCCCCCTTTTTCCTTATATGATTTGAATGCAGGGTTACATATCCACATAAATCTCTTCCAGCCACAACACAAGCACAGCTGCCCAGCACTCACGCAGCATACCCCCCAGCACAAAACACTTACTTATCTTATAAAACTTTTAAATATAAACCCCTGGGCTGGTTGAGGTATTAGAAAGAGGATTTCCTCGCTCCCGGATTTCCTTCACTTCCCTCTTTTTCCTCCCCCCGTCAGCAAAAACAAAAAACAAATGCCGGCGATGCGAAAGAGCCTCCTAAATGGACTTTCAACTTTTTCCACATATTGCACTAACCTTTTCCACAGGACTTTTTCAATCACTTTCCCAATCTCAACCACATTCTTTTCTATATATACGTCGCCTATATCTAAGATAAATAAGCTAAGGCTGCGAGGCGAGAAAGATCGATTCAACAACAGACTGGTGGAAGGGTTGGCCCATACAGGGAGAGCTCGCGACCTTCGCGTTATGAGCATGCATTATATGCACTTCAATGTTATATGCACGTTATCGCGTTATATGCACTTCAATATTATATGCACGTTATCGCGTTATATGCACTTCAATGTTGCGAAATGGCCACAAGCCAAAGTGGCCCCGAGACTTAACATGTTGCCCCAAGACTATCATGCATGCATCATCATTCTTCTTCTTCTTCTTCTTCTTCTTTGTTTCTGCACGCGGTTTGAAAGATTTTTTTTTTTTGCACGTACGGCCACGCATGTACGGGCACGCACGTACGGGCACGCGAGAGTGAAGGAACGGCCTGTGTGGTTGTTCTGGCACACGGTTTGAGTTTTTTGTTTTTTTTGCACGTACGGGCCCGCACCAGTAATAATAATAATAATAATAATAATAAGAAGAAGAAGAAGAGAAGAAGAAGAATGATGATGCATGCATGATAGTCTTGGGGCAACATGTTAAGTCTCGGGCCACTTTGGCTTGTGGCCATTTCGCAACATTGAAGTGCATATAACGCGATAACGTGCATATAACATTGAAGTGCATATAATGCATGCTCATAACGCGAAGGTCGCGAGCTCTCCCTGTATGGGCCAACCCTCTCCACTGAGTCTGTTTGAATCGCAGCTTAGCTATAGAATGAGATGAAAGTGAAGTCCATTTAGGAGGCTCGCTATCGCCGGCATTGTGAGGGAAATCCTCTAATTACTCAACCCGGCAAGGTTTAAGTGCTGGGCAGCTGTTGGTGTGGCGGAAGAGATTTATGGGTACTGAACCCTGCATTCAAATCATATAAGGAAAAAGGGGGGGGGGAATAATGCCCAGAGGAAAAATGGCCCCAAAATGCGAGTGCCGTTGTCATAAAAAAAACCTCACGACTCTCAAGTGTGTGTGTGTGTGTGTTGTGTGGTGTGTGTGTGTGTGTGTGTGTGTGGTGTGGTGTGTGTTTGTTTCACCCACGGCACAGTTTGGAGGCTTGGCTATTGGCTATTGTGCTACTGTGTTGAAATGCACATGCCGTGCCAGTGACGTGTGAGAAATGTTTCCAAAATTCGATTTGTTCGTGCTTAAAATGTTATAGAAATGTGATTGATTTGGAATGATTTTAAAGTGATTTGATGATGTTCAGCACATAGGGCGATTCACAGATCAATCAATTATCCCTCGGATGGACGTTGAACTAGGCGTGCTGTCTTCATTAGTCTGTGAATGTTAAAGTTAATAAATGACATTAGTTGATGGATGCTAAGACAAATTCCTGCCAAGGTCAAGCTTTCTGTGCGGGAAACGGACAAAAAAACATCTGTTGTCTTATATGGGCCTCTATCTGTCAGGGTAAATTCATAAGATTTAATGGACAATTTTATTTATTGTCACAATGATAGACCATAAAGCTGTTTAAGCGAGATTTGACAATATTTGACAATTTTTGTACACCTCTTTAAAACAGAGGTTTAAACTGTATTTGTTTTGATAAAGGAAATGGAAAACTGCAGAGCAATAATTGATACTTTCAAAAGGTACCAACAAAGCTACACAAATATAATATGTACACCGGAAATGAGAAAATCATCTCCCCATCTTCAGGGGAGGGGGTCAAATGTATATTGCATCCATGACCTGTCCATAGGTACCCCGAGCACACATGTTGTTTGATGGAAATTGGCCTCGCAGTTTCGATCTTGAAGTCAGATGCCACTCATAGTAAAATCAAGCATTAATAGTCAAAACAACAAATTGTAACTGCATTAAAAGCAAAACTGCAAGTCGTAATGAGAGAATGAACAGAATGGAAGAAATTTGTGATCTCCACATACTGGGAACATGCATGCAGAGAGTTATTCACTTCGAACATTTTTGTTATCGTACAGGGGAGAAGAATACCGTTTCAAATTCAAACTGTAATAAATAAGAACAATTGAATGAGGTACAACAATGCAGTTTACTGCATGTGAAAGAACATTCATCAAAGTTTATTAATTAATTTTTTTTTAAATCATTTCCAGGTGTTTCCTTTTTGTGACGTCATATTTACTGCAAATGGTGCCCCTACATGAAAAAGCGCAGGGTGTGCCTGGTTTATGAAGACCAAATCAGCTACACAGGTTCAACGAAGCTTCACGACGGCCTTCAAGAAGAACAATTTGTGAGTGGCACAAAAAGTTCATGGAGACCGGTAGCATCCTGCGCAGGAACGGGGCAGGTCAGCCAAGCACAAGCGGTGAGGACGTTGAACATGATCGTGAGTCGTTCGAGCGCATTCCCTACAAGTCCATTCAAATCGGCCGATGATCTTGACAATAAAACGTTGATAAATGTTCTTTCACGTGCAGCAAACCGCATCACTGTATCCCATTTAATTCGTGTGATTATACTGTTTGCATTTGGAACGGTAATTTGTGGACACCTGTACATCAAATCGCAAACCATGACTTCTTACAAGACAAACATAACGGCACAAGTCAGCACCTCCATCAAGTGCATTCCATTTACTTTTCTTTCCAGGTAAGATGAGTCTCAGGTCAAAAGCTTCTAACCCAAGCCCAAGTGGAAAGAAATTATCTAACATCAGACAATCATTTCCAAAACCTGGTGGATTAAACCAATCTCTCCAATTCCAAGTAAAGGTAATGAACAAACACACAGGCTTGCATTTGGTTTGACAAAATTGACGTGGTGCAAAAGTGTCAATATCGCTGTGCAGCCAGACTCATAACTTCTGAAAGCTCAGAAGTTGCAGCATTAGTTCTATCAAATGGAAGGTGAACAGTGGATACAGTCACAATATTGTTTGTTTGTTTTTTGGAATCTGGCATTCCGAAGGAACATGCTATAAAAATGGGGAACTACCTCATATATGGCAGCCGCAGATGTCAATTTGCACAAAAATTATTGTTTGGAAACAGCCGATACAAAGCTGCCTCGAGTCTGAAATGGAAATACGGTGCCTATTTAAGATAAACATCATTCCAACACAAACTAAACAGCACCCTTTGATGGGCCTTGTGGCATCAATTTATTCACGTTGTTGGCTTAGTTACTGCAAAACTAAGTCGATGGACACAAAAATGGCAATTTGAAAACAAGGCACAAACTTATTAGTGGAGAAATAACTCGAGACATCCGTCAAATAAGCCTCATATTCTGAATGGGATGAGCACCACCCTGTACCACCCAAACAAAAATATCGACATTATGAAAACCAGTTGCTCAATGACGATAGTGCCACAAGGTCACACTCTAGCATAACTCTTTTATCGATCAATCAATGCCAATTCTGCCATGTGTGCCAGCCAACCTGTCCACTCCTTCCACATCGAAGCAAAACCTCTTCTCAATGAGGTCTGTTTCCGCCGAATGCATGACTTTAGGCGAAGCAGTCCGTCTCACCAGGCGTCGTAGGGACAAGGCCGTTCTGCATATCAAAAATGGGGGTGGGGGGGGAAGTTGAGGGGCATTCAAAATCAGGACTCAGAGGAGAATTTGGTGTGTGCGTGTGTGCGTCTGTGTGTCACATAAGCTGGTAAGATGGGTTGTAATGAAAGACCTGGAATATAGAGGATCTTGCATCACTTCTCCATGGAGAGCACAACTTTCCAAAACTTGGTTTTAAGCCAGCAATACCAATTCATAGTTGATGTGTAAACAGACTTTTCAAAATATATGAACTACAATGCTGACCTATTGCAGGATGAATTTACATCACAACTGAGATGGACATGACTCATTCAATGACAAGTCCATGTGTAAAGGCCGAGCTTAAAGCTATTTTTGGCCTAAAGGACAAGCTATGGATACAGACAGATGAAGGAAAAATACTAGTCGAGCCCATTTTACGTCAAACAGAAAGTAACCATGACAGGTAAGAGATTACATTTTCCACAACTGATGGTCAAACAAACAAACTTGGCTGCAAGTCAGCGACCACATTCACAGTTCGGTGCAAAGAAAACAAAACAGCATACTGTAGAAGGAACCCAACTTGATAATGACCCCCATCGCAAAATATATCACACACTGACTTTTCAAGGGACAATTAAAAGAGGAAAAGGTTCAGTAAAAAAAAAAAGAAAACAAAAAGATGTATACCAGTCTTCCGCCTGGCTTAGGGTCATATGGCACCATTCTGAACAAGCGTGTGGCCTTGTCAAACATGCAGTAATGCTTCACGGATGCTGTTCCAAAATGCCCTGGGGAAAGTATGAGATGAATGGTGGATGCAGTAAGCACCACTACAATGTTCTGATTTGAATAAAAGAATCAACGAGATGCAAAACCAATCTATTTGATTCAAGTAAGGAGCGCTCTTCTGACACTGGCTGCTCCAAATTATGCATAAACCTCAGACCTGGCACCAACGAAGCCAGAATAAATCCCACTGCGTAAATGTCATGTGACGAGAATTTTTTTGGCCTAAAGTCTTTCATAGTAGCAGAGATACTATTGAAAACGATGGCAACATTCCGAGACATCTCGAGTTTCCAAGTGTAACTCACAGCAAAGTGAAGCAACTTGTGCTCATCTCAGTGAGAGCTCAAATTTATGGCAATTGCGAGCGCCTGTATTAAGCTCGACCAAAGCAATTAATCGTCTGCACAAAAAAATCAACACAACCTTGTTTGCAATGTAAATCCCACTACTTCCTTACGTTTCTCCTGCACGCACAGGTACCCTTGCTTGCCATGTTGGTCCAGGCATACGTGGTCTCTCAGTGATCCTTCAGCTTCTGTAGTAGTAGCTCCACTCTTGCCGTGTGCTTTCAAAGCTGGACCGTGTCTACAACCAAACAAAGAAAAGGTTTCTCGGTCATTTGAAATCATCGAGATCCATTCAGAATGCTCGATGTCTTACAAAGCCGAATGAGAACGAGGGGTGGGGAGAGTGAGAAGGCAGAGTACAACAGTGTCGAACAAGCAACTGGGGGGAAAATGAGGACAAAATAACCAAAGGGCATGCAAGTCAACGTTTGACGAGACGAACGAGTGTAACAGCGAGAAGAGGTCCACGAGTAGTGTCATACCATCCCATCAAATCATTGTACCTGCTGAATGTTGCCTTGCATGATGCGCTTGTTACGGCCCAAATTCTTTGGCCATCTCATAGCCCTGTGGTAAAAGGTGAATAGGCCTTGCAGGAAGGCCACAAGCTGTCCAAAGACAAATAAAAAGACAAAGCACCGATCACAATCACAATCACAATCACATCCATCGGAGTACGTGTGCGAAAGAGATACAACGTGGAGTGCAACGTACCGGCTCCACAAATTCAAACTTTTTGCATTCGTGGACCTCCTGTACTTTGACAACATACTGTAATGAAGCCTCGATGTACATCTGCCTCTCTGTATTCAGTTGAGAATCTGCCTGATGAAGATGGAAGAAAAGCATTTTAAAAGGCAGGAGGAACAGAAGGATGCATAAGTAGAGGGCCAAACAGCAAATTGTTTCTTGCGAAGAAGGACAATGGGGAGGTAGAAAGGAAAGCGGAAGAGGAAGGCGTGTGTGTATGAAAGGCGAATACAGGGGACAGGAGAAACTGTAAAACTGGCACAGAGAGGAAAAGCGGGAAGAATTGAGTGGAGATGAGACGGTGCTCATACCGACTGAGAAGCCAGACATGAAAATAGAAGGTTCTTTAAGATGGGCAGTGATTTATCTTTTCCTTTACAGTAATGATGGAGGAATATTTATTACATTTAAGACAAGGACATGAAGGGATATTTGTGTATTTTTTTACAGGAATCACAGTGACAGTAGGACACAATGGACAAATCGACATAGTGTAGTGCAGTATATTAAATTCGAATCTATCACCCTGGATACCTACATCATGAGCTAGGTGCTCAGACGGGAATGTGAAACGAGTCAACCCAAATTGCTACCATGTTGGTTGGGGGTGGGGGGTTTAATTCGAAGATTATTTGAAAAAAAAAAAAAGCAACCACCAGGACTAGAAGCTTGAAAGTAGTACATTAAATAAAGAGATTGTGCACAGCAACTCAAAGGTATCTGGTTCAAATCCACTTCAGCACCGACACCACCATGTAGCCAGAGTTACACAAGTTCATGCGTTCATGCATCGGACAGAATCAAAGTTAGCCTACGGCTCCCTATTTCTGGCTCCATAGATGGCTGGCAGGTGGCCCAGCCGAACACAAAGGAAACCCTTGTCTAAGGAATGAAATGTGGCTCTATCGCAGGCTCCTAGCTGCATGCCTCACAGAGAACATCACCATCCCAAAGCTGAAAGAAATTCGATTTCCATTTACTGGTCCATTGGGACAACAACAAGAGTGAATGAGGCTGGGAGGCAAAACGGATACAAATAGGTACAAAGAAAATAAAGCCGTCCAGACACTGCGTAGGTGGGTATGGACCATACGGTAGAGATACCTCCAAAAGGCTGAGCTTCCTTCTTTTTTGCAGATAAGCCAGATGCTGTCCAACATACAATAGTACTTGTCGCTTTGTTTCTCAAAACGCTTCCGCTGTTCCTGCATGGATTTGCCATGGGGGGAGTGAAGAGATATTAAAACAATTAGCACAACGTCTCCAGTACGACACTTGCATCCTCACAAAATAACTTCTAAACAAACAATACTCATGGGCAAAAAATGAAATATTTGTAAATCGAGAAAGATTTACATCTCAAGCAGAAACAGTGATGGTTCCACCTGGCAAAGTAATGGATTTGGCAAAGGACCAACCACAGAAAGCATTTTCCCAACCGCAGAGGTCTTTATGGGTAGCTTTGTACCGAAGGCATTATAGGAAGTGATTTAACAAATAATGCCAATCAACTGCCAGCAGCATCAGTTCATTGAAAAAAACTCAAAAAAAAACCTCTTAATATCACAAACTGACGAGGAATTTTTATTCTGACAAAGGAAAGTAAACTGTGGAAGTTTGGAGGGGGAGGGGGGAGAGCACCTTCGCTGCTCCAATCTGCTCCTTGCGGAACTTCTCCAGGGGGTGATGAGTACGTCAGAGACATTAGCTATCTGCAGAGGGAGACAAAAAACAAGAAGAAGAAGCAAGCAAGGGTTAATATAAAGGGTGAAAAGGTTAAATGCTAGAAAGATGGTTCTACAAATGCTTACCATCCTCTCCCTCTCATCCTCGACGTTTCCCAAGAGCTTGGCAAATTCCTTCAACGAACCAGCTGGGAATGGTAATGTAAAAACGACGGAGAGGGTTAAAAGCCAAACTAAGGACAAAGAAGTGAATAGACAGAAGAAAGAGTTCAAGTAATAGTAATCTTGGTTATCATTCAAAGATAATAATTAATAAAAGTTTAACATTGCCATTCAAACCGAATGGCACTTAAGGTCAAAACTACGTATGCGTGTTTGACCGTACAATGAATGGCGTGCGCTCAACTTCCAAAATCTCCGGTGTGCTCATGGCGTTACGCAACGAGGGGGTAATGCACGCCACCCACTCTTTCCGAAACACATTGCACAATAACCCGATTATGTATCAAAGCCACAATTTCTGGTGGGAATGTGCAAAGTGAATAATGTTACCAAGCAAACGACCTAACTGGGATAAAGCTCCAATGGTAGAGTCAAAAAGTCCCTGCCCCGAGCATGAAGCAAAACTTTGCACAGATGTTACTCATTTTCAATACAATCTGAGGCTGACAGGATGGTCTCTGGAGGTACGCACACTCACTTCTAAGCTGTCTAGCCTGGGTTCAAATCCCGATCCAGCTATAAACTGTCATCCCGATGTTTCACAGGTATGGCGTTTCATCAATGTGCGTGTGCCGTCCCTCTGATGAACGTTAAACGGGAGTCCCGTCTGCCAGCATTTGTGATGGACGTTAAAGATCCCATGGTGTCCTTCGCGCGAAGAGTAGGCGAACTATCGCCGCACCATGGCCAAATTCTAAATTCCTACCCTAACCAGCGGAGGGCATCGCATCAGCGGCACAGCCACAACCTCAGCCTTGTGCTGTGCTACATACAAACGAAGAAGAATGAAATCTTTAATCAGTGTACATACGGCAAACAAACAAGTCGCACCTCTCAAATGTTTTGGCTGGCACTTCAGATCTCAGGGAGAATCCACAGCACATAATGAGGGTGGAGGGAGTTATTCTAAGACACCAATCCGAGAAAACTTCTCAATACTTCTTGAGCTAACAAACATATCAAAGTTGGCCTCCAAGCCAACCGCTGAGTGGGCATCCTCCGTCGTACAAAGTCCTTCCTTGGCACACTGAACTCTTATCCACATCCACATCCTTGGCCTTCATCCGCAGGTTGATGTGTGTGTGTGTGTGTGTGTGTGTGTGTGTGTGTGTGTGTGTGTGGGGGTGACAGGAGCGCTGCTCTCCCCTTGGGCTGGCTCCCCTGCCTCATCTTGCTTGGCTTCACAAGTAGAAACCAAAGCCTTCAAAGACCATTGAAATCTCTCACGCTGAAGCTAAGTCTATGGGCCTATCGCTTTCCCATCACAGATAGGTCGGCGGTCTCTCAGTCTTTCTACCGCCTCCCCTCCCCCAGGTTTCTACAGGGTGCACGTGATCTACCATTAAACTGCTTGTTGTGAAACTCCAAATCCCAGAATCACTGCTCACCTACTCTCATTTGTTCCTCTTTCATCCCACCCGTGGAATCAAATTCCGCATTCTCTTCAATGTTTTTCTTCCCTCCAGGTCTTCAACACAGCTGTTCACCACCACCTCAGATCATTCCCATCCCAAACCATGGTCTTTTCTATCCCCGTCAACCCAGACCCAAATAAACCGTTCCATTTCCCATGCCAATATATAATAGTTCCAACTTTCAAAAATTGCAATGTCCTGCCACATTAAATGAGCTTTAATTCCCCTTCATTCAAGTCCAATGTTGTGCGTTTTGTCAAGAACTTCTGTATTTTGCAGTGATTCACTTTTTGTTTTGAAGGAATTATTGATCAGAAATACCCGTTTAATCACAATGCCTACCCCCGTATTATATTTGATGCTTCCATCGCACATGCCTCCCAACTCCCCCCTCCCCAAACCTGGCAATCGGCTGGTTAACCACAAATGTTTAACCTCTCCAATTACAAACCGAATTGTCTCCCCCATCATTTCATTCTCTCAGTGATGTGGAACCAACTCCCGTGTATGTTCTCATGACTCTCTTTTCAGTCCTTCTAAACTGCCCCTGTCACCTCACGTTTTCTCCGATACACAACACCGCTCTCTTTCTTGTCGATCTCCCAGCACCCTCCTCTTCCTTGATGCCACTCATCAATTCACGTGCAACGTCTTTGCATCCCTGCTCCCCATTCATCCTCGATCAGTTTTGAACATACTGCCTTCTGTAATGGAACCCCTCCATGAGTCTAGATTTGTGTGCCAAAAAAAAAAAAAAAGGTAAAATAAATTACACTTCTTCGTCTTTAAATAAAGACGAGTCTGACAGTTCTTCAATTGGGAAAATGAATTATTGCCAGTTCAGAAACCCTGGCTGCATTTTCACTTGCCGGGTTCAACTTATATTTACTCATTGCGTTTGGTGTTGGGCAGGCGTGAGCCTCGCACCTTCGGTATGTTTGTTGAAGTTGGAATGGCAGACTCCAGAACTCCATACCTCACTTATCTCTCTTCT
>CM068967.1:54852293-54871437 GCA_035128595.1 Eptatretus atami
TTTTTTGTCCTGGACTATGAGGATGACTATATTGATATCGTATTTTTTATGAAAAAATATTCTCGCCCATTTCACACCACCACAGCCGAGCTCAACGACTTGGGGTTCTCTTTTATCACGAAGTGCATTGAAGCTGTCGAAGCACGTGGTATGTCGTATTTGCTCTCATCGCTCATTGCCATTTGTTTGATACTTTTTATCTTGCCAAAACGAAGTTTTTGCAAGATATGTTAGTCAGTCTGTATGTTTTTTATTTTTTATTTTTGTCTGTAATCACGAAAAAAAATTCTGCAGAGCACAGTTTCATTGGAAATTTTTGTAACTTCGCATATCAGAGGCCTATGGAGGTCCTTTCAGGCCATAAATTTTGAAGGTCAAGGTCAAAGGTCAAGGTCACTGTCGCAAATCAGGGGAATCGACAAAACCCTTATTTTTTTGAGTAATTTTGATCGGATCGTCTTCAAACTTCATGGAAGATAGTTCATGGTCTGGCGCTCAGCTGATTAATTTTTGGTGGCGATTGGCCTTGACCTTCATGTGTTTTTTTTTTGTTGTTTTTTTTTTTGTCTGTAATCATGTATAAATCACTCTGCAGAGCACAGTTTTCATTGGAAATTTTTGTAACTTCGCATATCAGAGGCCTATAGAGGTCCTTTCAGCGCATAAAATTTTGAAGGTCAAGGTCAAAGGTCAAGGTCACTTTGTCGCAAATCAGGGGAGTCGACGAAACCCTTATTTTTGGAGTAATTTTGATCGGATCGTCTTCAAACTTCATGGGAATATAGTTCATGGTCTGGCATTCAGCTGATTAATTTTTGGTGGCGATTGGCCTTGACCTTCATGGTTAACGCCTAAGGTCAAACATATTTGACCCCAAGGTCAAATTTTCAAGTTTTAGGAACCATATCGTGTAGTACCTCAAATTGAACACCTCGATGAGTGCTTTCTAGATATATCAAGCTTGAGACATTATGACGTGATTTGGTGACGTTATGAGGCAAACGCATATTTTTCATGTTACTCTGTAGAACGATTCTCATCGAATCTCTCGTAGGCAGATATTCCTCAAGGAGTCGCTCCTGGTGGATAGCAGCTCTGTTCACAGCTCAGGTGACCTTAAAGAAGTCACACGTGGTCACCTTTTGACAAGATACGGATCACCCTACGGGTGACATTGGTTTTTTTATTTCTTCTTCTAAATTTACCTTGAGAGTGTTTCCCTTTCCTTGTATTCTTCTTCTTCCTTCTTCGTTATGCAGCACAAGGCTGTGAGTAGCATCATTGGCTGAGGGTGTGGCTGTGCCGCTGATGCAACGTCCTCCGTCGGTTAGAGCAGGAATTTGGAATTTATTCAGGATACTGGTGATAGCTCTCCTCCTCTTCACGAAGGATTCCGTGGGATCCTTAACATCCACCAACTAATGCTGGCACACTGGACCCTCCCCCTCTCGCCGGTTCAACACGATTACCACGCAAGACCCTCACTGGCCCAGTTTACCATCCGAGGGACGGCGCACACATTGATGCCTCACCCTTCCTACGAGTTGCCAGGATGACAGTTTGCAGTATGGCTGAGATTAAAACCCAGTCTAAATGGCTCAGAGGCGAGTGTGCTTACCTCTAGTGCCTAGACCATCTTGCCAGCCCTCTGTTATGTCATCCTGGATGTGGTTGGATATGCCAATGCCGGCAGATGGTACACCCAGTGTAACGTCCGTCCGATGGGCAAGTGCACACAATGATCACCTGCCTGGGAAACAACATGATGACAGTTTATATCTGGGCTGAGATTCAAATCCAGGTTGGAACAGCTAAGAGAAGAGTGTTTACACCTTTAGGCTATCCTACTTAGTCTTTGGAATAGGATGGTTCAAACATCCGGTACCTGATGTGCCCCAGAATTTAATAAAGTAGACCTCGTCGTTGGAAGGAACTTGGCAAAATGTGTTTGGTATGTGGCAGAGACTCACTGGGCTTCTGGCTTCTGTGAGTGTCTTCGTCTCAGGATTGAAAAGTAGAACCCAGGACTCGGTGATTACGATTGCATGGAACGCAAAAGTGGGTGGATTTGCTTTATTTTGTCAACAAATAACTGGAATTGTCCAACCAATGCTTCTTTTAGCCCACAATGAAGAATTATTTGGCAACCCCCTCCGCTTCCCTCATCCCCTCCCCATGTCTATCGTTGTCATTTTTATGGTATCCAACAAAATCTGCATCCCGTGTGCACGTGGTGGTCCTAACTTTGAAGTAATTTCATGAACTGTTCCTGCTGCCATCACTTTGTTACCTCCACCACCGAAGATGAATGAGGTTGTTTTCACCCCCTTTCTGTCTGTTTGTTTGTGTGCAGGCTATCTCAAAAAGTTCTGGACGGATCCGGAAGAAATTTTGTGGACAGGTTGGCTGTGTGACAAGGACGAACTGATTAGGTTTTGTTGAAGATCCAGATCCGGATCCGACTACAAGAATTTTAAAAGTGATTCTTCACCATTGAGAGATAGGGACAAAATGATATATAGCACGATATCTCAAAAAGGTGCGGACAGATTTGGACGAAACTTGGTGGACATTTCAGGTGTGTGACAAGGACGAATTGATCTGATTTTGGTGAAGATCCGAATCTGTATTTGGATACGAGAATTATTTAATTTCTAAAGTGATTCTTCACTATGAGAGATGGGTCTAAAACTGATATAGTACTGTATAGCATGATATCTCAAACATGTAATGGGCCAGATATGTTCTCGTGGATCAGGCATTGCGTGGCAGAGGTACGCGCTCTCCCGAGTGCCCTTCTAGTTCTTCATATGCTGGATGTTTTTCGTCCAATGTCACGGTTGTTGAAATTGGTGTGTAAGGGAGGTGGTCTTTGTGGTGTGGACATTTTGGTCTTCACCTTGAACGCCATGTTCAGCATTCATTCACCTTCAGAGAATAATGATCTTTTGTTGCTCTTTTTCTTCAATATTGCTTGGACTCGAAATTTATTCAAATAAATGCTGCCCAAGTTTAGTAGAAGGTAATTTTCATTCTCGAGTGAGAGAACACGTTGAGCGGCATTTGCCATTTCGCAGTTAATTGATGGTTGCTTCTTCTCCATACATGTCCTAGGCCTGGCAACTCAAGGTCTATACAGGATTGTGGGTGTCAGCTCCAAGGTGCAGCGCCTGCTAACTGTCGCCATTGGTAGGTGTCTCGGGATAAGTTTACTGACGTGGCTTATTGTCAATTTCCTAATGATCATTTATTATGGAAATGTTGATTTGGACATCGCTTTTGTTGCCACACAAAGGATTTGGTGGTCATCTTCTGTGCCATGTTGCTCAGATGAGAAGACTTCATCAGATGTTGACCTGAACGATGCACAAGAGTGGGACGTGAAGACCATCACAAGTGCACTAAAAACGTACTTGAGGTAACCTATCCGCTGCCTTCATTCGAAGTCCATGAAAACTGCTCGCCAGGTTAACACGATTGTCACGTAACAAAATAATACTGCTCAATTTAACTGCAGTAGTTACCACGACACAAACACCTGCTGTGATGCCGTGGGGGTGAAACGCTACTCGTGTTTCATTTCGTCAAACGGTTTCCTTTCCATTGCAAACCTGCAGTGCTCTCCTGGCCTACGAGGAAACCTGTAAATGAATGGGTGGCCAACCTCTCCAAAAGGTCGGCATGGGTCCCACCTGGCTACAGTCGTTTCACAAAGTCGTAAAGGGGACGTTTCACCTTGGATTGAACCATTTCATGCTGTCCTTTATGGACTTTCTCTGCAGAAAAATCACTTGTGAAGTGCTCCACTAGAATCAGGGTAAAGCAAGACCACCGTAAGAAGACTGGTCTGCAGATGCATTTGTGAAACTCTTCACTCTCAAATGTGGGAACAGATGCACGCTTGCATCGTTTTGCTCAATGCTTTTGTTTGACCAACAAACGATGACAGGTATCGACCGGCCAACAAATATCAATTGCAAGTCGTTCCTGAAAAATTCAAAGCCGCAGGTTGTCCACATGTGCCGCAGCGGGCAGTGTGTGCTACTTGCGCCTGTTATATATATATAGAGATATTAGCAGGGTATACTTACACGATGTGTAAGGGAACTGTGTGTGCTTCCCCATTGTCTTCTTTTTTTTCATTTATTTTTTTCATGTATTTATATTTTCATTACCTCCGCCACCATAGGTGAAGGAGGTTATATTTTCATCCCTTTCTGTGGGTTTGTCTGTCTGTCTTTTTTTGTACAAGATATCTCAAAAAGTTGTGGATGGATCTGGATGATATATGTGGACAGGTTCAGTGTGTGACAAGGATGAATTCATTTGATTTTGGTGAAGATCCGGATCCGGATCCGACTACTAGAACTTTTTAAGTGATTCTTCACCATTGAGAGATCGGCTAAAACTGATATATAGCACAGTATCTCAAAAAGTTGTGGACGGATTAGGATGAAACTTGGTGGATACGTTGGGTGTGGAAAGGATGAATTGATTCGATTTTGGTGAAGATCCAAATCTGGATCTGGATACGAGGATTATTTAATTTTTTAAGTGAATCTTCACCATTGAGAGATCGGGCCAAAAACGATATAGTCCTGTATAGCATGATATCTCAAAAATTTATTGGGCCCGATATGTTCTCGTGGATCAGGCATTGCGTGGTGGAGGTATGTGCTCTACCGAGTGCCCTTGTAGTTTGTGGATGTTATCCGACGATTCTGATGTTTTTTTATTTTATTGTTTTCCTGGTGTTCCGGCTTCGATGTCTGTTCTACGTCACCCGGAAGGTACCGATCCTTCATATCAGTCAGTCATTCAGTCAGTAGTTACAAAGAGCTTTACATATTATTCGATTTTTCGGGGCGACGGGGCTTGGTTGCCACATGCTTATCGGTGGCATATTAATGCATCCATATTCAACACTAATATTTGTGACCAATGTTCTGAACTGAAGATGCACAATTGCAGCAATATCTGGACGAGACGGTAATTTAAACACTCTATTTGCTAAGCACGTTGCTTTAAATTTATTTCATAATCCAGTAACTTAAATAAAACTTGGTTTGGATTATACACTAATTTATGACTGTGCTGTTCATGGAAGAAGTACCATGTGTTTATGTATCTGTTTAATTTTTTTTTAGCATTGCTTAAGTACTAGAAAAAATATTGTTGCGAATTCGCGCCCGTCGGCGTGTCGATCCCCGGCCCCAAACGTGGAACCCTCCCTTCGAAAAAATATTCATTCCGGACCCGCCTCCGCCCGACCGGACGGACAATTCAGTCGTGACCCTCCCGGCTAACGCCGGGATCCAGTCACGGGTGACCTTTCGGCCTCACCACAACCCAGTCCGCATTCTACCCGCGCGGAATAGGGTGAATCGCCGAAAGTCGGTATACCTAAATACCCGCACGGGTAACCTACCGAGGGTTGTACCTCGCCACAGGCCGACTTCGGACACGGGCCGCTTAAGCGACCCGTTCCATGCTAACGGGATAACCGAGCGTGTTATCGTCGGCCTTGACGGTTCCTGATTAATTATCGGCGTCCCGCGCCACATCAAACCCTTTACGTGAAACAAGATGGAGACCCAACGAAGGAAGGACGCAGCGAAACGGGGAAGAATTCACAGAAGCACATTTATTTCACACAACGACACACGAGTAGCAAGTCTTTATAGCAACAATAATCATTAAAGAAATGCACATATATCAAATAAAAGAAAAGAACGACAAACGCAACGACGACGCAGAGCTACAACCGAATACGCGACACACGGACCACTTAAACAATTCTACTTTGCGAGACACGGCGCCACACACACACGTTCACACAAAACCCAAAAGAAATGGAAGTCGACTTCCCTGTGGTGTTGAGTCCTGGCGACCGTCACTCGCCGTGGTCCGCGAGCTCTTCTGTGCCGAAACCCGGGAAGCGAGCAGAGAGAATCAACGACCAAGCGTAGTGAGCAGAAAGAACCTCCAAGCAGAAGGGAGCAGAGCAGAAACGACGACCAAGAGAAGAGAAAACCTCATCCGCCTCCGCCTCTTATACGCCCGGCGCCCCGCCCGTTCTCGGCTCCACCTTCCTTCGAGGCGCTTCGAGAAGGGGGGCGTTCCCTCTCATTCCCTCCCACCTCCGGCTTGTGGGGGCGAGCGAATCTATTCTGGCGCCGGGCCAAGGAAGGAAAAATAGCGGGAAAACGCGCGTCCTCGCTTTGGGGACTTCTCCCTTCCCCGTCTCGCGTTCGACGGTTCCCCACGCGGAAACCGTCGTACGCGGACCGGGGAGGATGGCGTTCGTTGGTGTAGGTAGCGTGGTTGAGCTGGTGGCGTGGTTGTGAGGGTGGCGGTGCTGGCGTTGTTGGAGTGGTGGCTTGGTTGGCGTTGTTGTTGGCGTTGAAGTGTGGTTGGCGTTGTTGTTCGAAATAAAGCAGAACAGAAAAACGCCTAACTCAAAGTATCGCAGCCCGAATGAATCACATTAATTCCCTCTATACAATTGGTTTGGCTAACTACACATGTACTTCAGAAATATATCTCACCTACGGGACTTTATGGTGTAATGCGAATTTCCACAGCCGTAACACTACCCCCTCCCCTTTTTACAGACTCGTCCCGAGTCGTCAAATTATCGTGTGCCATCATGTGTAGTTCTCCCTAGTACGTTTTACCTACGGATCCCTGAGTGCACATTCATGGTATTCGTGTCCCAAAAATAAATAACCTGAGGGCTGAGTAACTAACTAAACAAACTCACTCATACAGACGACTTAAATAAAATTGCCGGCGCTAAGACATACATGCCGGGGCGCACTCATATTTACATTACGCAATACACAACTTAGCCTTATAAATTTTACACAACCCATGGCCCAGGATCAATGGACTCTGCAAGAAAAAAGGTGAGAGTCAACAGAGGACCGGTGCACGGGCCGTCACTGCAGGCCCGTGTTGTAGCTGCCAACAGGACAGTTCCTGCAGCTTGCAAACTGTTGCTGCGGATCCTGGCGCGCATGGAAATGAACAGGGGGGGGGGGGCAAATCAAAACAGAACGGGGCAAACTGATGAGGAGGGCAGTGGCATGGCAAAAGTGAGCAGGCATGGTATGACAAGGCCGTGTAGCAAACAGCCGGCAGATGGACTGGCCGGCACAGGCCTTGCAGAACAAAACAGCCGTCGGACGATCCGACCGGCACAGGCCTTGCAGAAAACAGCTGCAGAGAAGTTGGCCGGCACAGGCCTTGCAGCAAAACAACAGCTGCAGACGATCCGGCCGCACAAGGCCTTGTAGCAAAACACAGCCAGCCGATGCAGTTGGCCGGCCTCTTGCCTTGCAGTGCAGGTTGGTGGAGGGAGTGCGGTGGTGCTGGCCACTCGGAAGGCGGGCTCGGTCCTACCTACCTGTCCCCTCCCACCTATCGCCTTTGCCTGTCCTGTACCTACCCACTCCCTTAATTTGTCAAACCCCAATTTAGCCCCAATTAATTTTTTTTTTGTTTGTTTTTATTTTCATCCCTCCCCACTATAAATCGTCCCCTAACCCCCTTTATCGTCCTTGTTCGGCTAACCTATTCTGTCACCTAGCCTACTCCCACACCTACGTTCCTTCCCGGAGGGGATAAGGAGAGCTAGCGTCCTGTGCCGAGGCCCAATGAAGCCTCAGGATGGCCTCCCCAGATCTCAGCGATCTAACCCAAAGTGGGTCCAGCGGCCCACAACGTGAGCGAAGGGATGGATGGTGCGGAGGGTACACTTCCTAATCTACCCTAACCATTTAACTGTTAAACTACCCCGGGGCTTTCAAAGCGCCTCTCGTTAATCTATTGGTTCTAACAACCCAGATTCCCGTCGCCTGTGTTGGTGTCTTTACAATTTCGGGCCTCGCCCTCGAATTTTCCTCCCGTGCCCTCACACGGCTTCGTGGCTGGGACGCGTGGCTCCCCCTGGCAGGCACGACCCTCTGCCGAATCCCCTACGATGGCACCCCCGGGCACTACACTGCCTCCGAGCCTACCAGCTCCCTAAACACCGGGGAGTGCCCCCATGGCAACTCCCCTGAAACGCACACGTGGCAGGCTGGCGCCCCGGGCCCCTTTCCGAGGGTCACCCGTGCCCACGACACTGCCCACGCGGCTAACGGCGCTCCGGGCCCCCGCACCAAGCGGGCGACCCGTGCCCACTACGCTAACCCGGCCCCCCATGGGCCCTTGGCCTACCACGCCGACTAGCCCGGTGCCCGGGTACCACTCAGCGATACTCACCTTTCGCAGCCACGCTCCCAGCCCGTCAACAGGGCTCCTGCACCCTCCAAATGGGTATCGAGCCTACATTCCCACCACAACAAAACGACCTCCATTTTGTCAATTTAACTAACCCAGCTAACTCACTCTACACTGACCCCGGGTCCCTTGGGCGGGAGTCACTCCTCCCCCCAATCACTCATCGCACCATGCATTCCACATTCGCTCCATACACTCAGACCCGCTGGCCTCACTCACTCATCATGTCTCCACACAACTCACCAACTCATACCGCTGAATCCTGCCATTCCTGCTATCTACCTCCCTAACTACCTCGTGCTCCCACGTCGTCCCTTACCATACAGCACGTCCCTTTTAACACTACGTAGCTAAGCTACGTCCCCTCTACACATCCAAAGTCTGTCACTGTCTCCAAATCTCTAAAAAATCATTTCCCATTTACCATCCTAAATCTGACTAACATCTCTCTACCTAATCCATTCCACGGGCCCCATGAGGACTTACCCATGCCCATGGAGCCGGTCTAGCTAAGCTAACCCTTCCCCCTAGCTAGTATCATCCTGTGCTCAGGCAAGGGGTCTTTCACCCCTTACCCGGAATCCTGTTCACCCGAAAGCGAGGCCTGCTTTTGTTAATTTTAATTTTTTTTTCAAATTCTGCGCAGCACCAGCGCGGCAACTCACAGCTCGCGCACTTTGCACCTTGCCCGTGACGTCATGCAGCTGCACGCGTACCTCGTCCTCCTGGACGGCACCATCCGCAGGGATTCACCCTCCTGCCGGATACCAACCCCACGTGCAGCCATGACGTCACCCTGCGACACCCCAATAGCAAACCTCACACTCCGAGGGGCTCCCCACACGAACACATGTGCTTGCCCGTTGGAGCTTAACACAAGCTCGCGTGGAGAACCCGTCCGGTCCAAATTCGTCTACCTGCCTAGACTTTGTCCGTCCGCGGGATCGGCAAATCCACCGCTGGCGTTTCCGGACCGGGCTTCACTCCCGCAAGCGAGCACGTGGCGGCCTCGTGCGTTGCACAGCACGGACCTCGCGCTCGCCGCGGGGTGAACCGGCACGGTCCCCAATACAGCTACAGCCGCTACCGCGCTTTTGTCCCTCTGTCGCCGTCGTCTCCGTTCCACCCACGCACACCTGCGTGTCACGACGCACAGACTCCACTCAAACACACTCACATTCACACCGGGAGACGCGGCTGCATGCTCACGCATGCCGACCGACATTCCCTTACATACAGAGACCTCACACACACGGTCTCCTCACATACCGCATTCTCACACACCGTGCTTCGCACACGCGTGCCGTTTCTGGCGCACACGCCGCTCCACCCACCCGTGGTCTTTCACCGACCCGTGGCTCCTCCACACACGGTGCCTCATCCACCTGCGGTGCCCCTTTCACACACGGCACGCTGGGAAGCACGCACTCCGGCACACATGCCACCACACCACTCACACACGGGGTCACATCACACCTGGGGTCTCATCCACACACGGGGGCGCACTCACACCTTGCACCACACACACCGGGACAACACACACTGGGGATTCGTGTCCCCACAAGGGTTCCCGGGGCCTCTATACCCCCAAGCTCTCCGTGCGCCGTCACAGCACTCGCCTCCTCGAACTCGCTTGGCACGACCGAACCCACCTGGTCGTGATTCGCCTCAAGGGGGCATACTCCTCCCCTCGTTCCTGGAGGCGGCCATCCAGCTGCTCACACCGGGTCTCTACCCAGTCCGCGAGCTCACCCCATTATCCTCCACTACTTCTGTGTGTGTGTGTTCTGTTCCTTTAACCCCATCTTTATCATGCAGTCTCTCCTCTACTTTCTCTGTCTCCCGCTCTCTATACATTTATTAGTTTCTGTTTCTTTCCGGAGTTTTTCCATCTCTCTGGATTTCAATTTTACTCTCTCCTTCAGTTCATTAATTTCAAACTCGTATAGTTTTTGTTTTCTCTCCACAGTTTCTCCTGCTCTTCATTTTCCAATCTCATCGTTTCTCTCAATTGCTCATTTCCTTCCTGTGTTTCATTCGCTGTTCTCTCATTACCCTTCCTTGCTCTTCTCCTGTCCTTCTTCTCCAGTTTCGTTGTTTGCTTCATTTGGTTAATCTCTTTTTGTGTTTCATTTGCTGCTGTCTCATTACTCTTCCTTGTTTCTTCTCCTGTCCTTCCTTCTCCAGTTTCATGGTTTGCTTCATTTGGTTAATTTCCCTTTGTGTTTCATTCGCTGTTCTTTGTCTACCTCTTCGCACTCCAGCCTTGCCTTTTCTTCAATTGGTCAACCTGCGCTTCATGTTCCTTTTTTTTCTATCCCATTGTTCCTCGCTCTTCCCTCTCCAATCTCGTTGTGTCCTTCAATCTCCTCATTTCTCCTTCCTGCTTCATTCGTTGCTCCTTCAACTTCTCCTCGTATTCCAACCTATTCTTTTCCTTTTGTCGTTCAGTTTCAAATTCATACTTTTCAGTTTTCTATTCCACTGTCTTTCTTGTTCCTCATTCTGTAATCTCGTCATTTCTTTCTCCTGTCTCATTCCTTGTTCTTCCAGTACTCTTTCTTGTTCCTCTTTTAACACTCTCAGTTCGTTTGTAGTTCTGTCTCTTTGTTTTGGTGTTTCTGTAACTCAGTTTTCTTTCCAATTCTTTTCTCTCTCCGCACACTCCGACCTTGCTTTGGCTTCGAACTGTTCTTCCGGCTTGCCCTTGTGTTTGTCTATCCGTCTTCCCATTTCCTCTGTCTCCGTTTTTACCTCCTGTCCCAGCTTATCAACTCTCTTCGTCATGTCTTGCAGTCTTTTCTCACACTCCACTATTTTTTATTCCTTCGTGCACGTCTCCGTCACCCAATTAATTTTTCCCTCTCGGTTACCGTCACTTTTTCCGTCACCTCCACACTTCTCGCCCAACACGTCTCCCGAATTATTTTTCCTCACCCCCCTTCACCGCGGGCCTGACAACCGTTGCACCCCTCCAGCTCGTTCGCTCCCACACGTGGCGTCGCCATTACGCACTTCTCGCTGTTGTGCCTTCATGCCCGCCTGCAGGCTTCGGCCCATTTGCTGCGTTTCACCACCGCATTTCTTTTATTTTCCTTCATTCCTTGCGCATTTGTTTCCATATTCGTTTTCATTTCGTTTGTGTTTGTTTCCATTCTGAGTGCGTTTCATCCATTTTTTCGTTCAATTCGTTATTCATTCCTTCCATTTTGTTTTGTTTGTTCCATCTGCTTGTTCACTCCTTTTATTTCGTTTTTCATTTCGTTTGTGTTTGTTTCCATTCTGAGTGCGTTTCCATCCATTTTTTTGTTCATTCCATCCATTTTTCCGTTCATTTCGTTTTTCATTTGTTCCAGCATGGCGAATAGCTGGGCCATGACGGGCGCACTCAGCTGAGCCGATTCGGCGAGGATCGGGGGGTGTTGGCGGAGAGGGGGAGGGGAGTGTCATACACCGCGGCCGCCGCCGCACCCATTTCGGCCCTGGGTTCAGTTGGGGGGAAACTGTTCCTGCACACCAATGTCCTGCTCGGGGTCGACATCCTGGGCCATGGATTCTAAACACATACTCATTTCTATTACCCCCGGCTCCCGCTCGCCTTGAGACGCATCTTATTCCACGTAAGGGTTAATTTTACTCGCTCGTAATTTGGAGGGATCGGGGGTCGCTTCTTTCACCCCTGGACCGATTCCTATGAATTTAGCTGGAGCCAGGAGAGTCCGTTTTCCCGCTCTCTGACACCATTGTTGCGAATTGCGCCGCGGTCGGCGTGCGATCGGCCACGTGACTCGAATCGCGACCGCCTCGCCCACCGGACGGACAATTCAGTCGTGACCCTCCGGCTAACGCCGGATCCAGTCACGGGTGACCTTTCGGCCTCACACAACCCAGTCCGCATTCTACCCGCGCGGAATAGGGTGAATCGCCGAAAGTCGATATACCTAAATACCCGCACGGGTAACCTACCGAGGGGTTGTACCTCGCCACAGGCCGACTTCGGACACGGGCCGCTTAAGCGACCCGTTCCATGCTAACGGGATAACGAGCGGTGTTATCGTCGGCCTTGACGGTTCCTGATTAATTATCGGGCGTCCCGCGCCCACTCAAACCCTTTACGTGAAACAAGATGGAGACCCAACGAAGGAAGGACGCAGCGAAACGGGGGAAGAATTCAACAGAAGCACATTTATTTCACACAACGACACACGAGTAGCAAGTATTTATGCAACAATAATCATTAAAGAATGCACATATATCAAATAAAAGAAAAGAATGACAAACGCAACGACGACGCAGAGCTACAACCGAATACGCGACACACGGACCACTTACACAATTCTACTTTGCGAGACACGGCGCCACACACACACGTTCACACAAAACCCAAAAGAAATGGAAGTCGACTTCCCTGTGGTGTTGAGTCCTCGGCGACCGTCACTCGCCGTGGTCCGCGAGCTCTCTTGGTGCCGAAACCCGGGAAGCGAGCAGAGAGAATCAACGACCAAGCATAGTGAGCAGAAAGAACCTCCAAGCAGAAGGAGCAGAGCAGAAACGACGACCAAGGAGAAGAGAAAAACCTCATCGCCTCCGCCTCTTATACGCCCGGCGCCCCGCCCCGTTCTCGGCTCCACCTTCCTTCGAGCGCTTCGAGAAGGGGGCGTTCCCTCTCATTCCCTCCCACCTCCGGCTTGTGGGGGCGAGCGAACTATTCTGGCGCGCGGCAAGGAAGGAAAAATAGCGGGAAAACGCGCGTCCTCGCTTTGGGGACTTCTCCCTTCCCCGTCTCGCGTTCGTCGGTTCCCCACGCGGAAACCGTCGTACGCGGACCGCGGGGGATGGCGTTCGTTGGTGTAGGTAGCGTGGTTGAGCTGGTGGCGTGGTTGTGAGGGTGGCGGTGCTGGCCGTTGTTGGAGTGGTGGCTTGGTTGGCGTTGTTGTTGGCGTTGAAGTGTGGTTGGCGTTGTTGGTTCGAAAATAAAGCAGAACAGAAAAACGCCTAACTCAAAGTATCGCAGCCCGAATGAATCACATTAATTCCCTCTATACAATGGGTTTGGGCTAACTACACATGTACTTCAGAAATATATCTCACCTACGGGACCTTTATGGTGTAATGCGAATTTCCACAGCCGTAACAATATATATATATATAATATACAGCTCTGGAAAAAAATAAGAGACCACTCCAAAAAAAATTTAAATCAGCATCTCTACATGTATGGCAGCCATTCCATTCCAGTGTCTGTTGAATTCCAAACACAGGCACACCTCATTCTACTTAGTGAGGTACTGATTCGGTGTTCTGAACCGAATCTTATTTAACAAGGAAAAGTATAAAAACCACTGCTGTGGTCATCACTATCATCTTGTCAATAGGCAGAGGAGCTCCTTGTGATCCAAAGGCCATCCACATCTGGTGCCCAACTGCGTCTGCGGATGTCCTCCTGCAGTGGGTAACCTTTTCTCAGAGGTTGGTGGTAGGATTTGCACTCCGGCCACCATTTAAAAAAAAAACTTTACTCCGCCAAACACACTAAAATCGCAAAGAAAACTGAAAACCACTGTGTGGGAGTACCTCCTGTGCAGTTGTCCTTCGCAGGGAAGCTCACCGGATGACGGGATAAGATTGGGGCAAAGTCTTTGGGACCTCCACTCTTTGATGACAGCAGAAAAAGCATGGGGTAACTTTCCCGAGTTGGATTGCGGTAGTGTGTGTCGGGGTGGTGCTGAGGTGTCGTCCACCAGATTGTGGTCTCCTCGTGTAAACCTGAGGCGGTGTCTTCGGGTGGGTGTCTGTCGAATGTCCTATCCCTAAGAGAAGATGATCACCTGTCTCTGCTATCACCCGAGCTCCAGCACTTGAAAATCGGTATTGCAGAACTCTGAGGTTCGGAAACCAGATAGTCATGAGATCATGGCAGGTGGTTACACGTACTACTGATCGAGTCACTCTGATGGTTACCATTCCCAAGGAGTTGCTCTAGCTGTGTTCAACAAGCTGACTCCAATGATAACTGAGGTAACACCGGTCAACGAGCGTATTATGAGACTGAGCATTTGTCACTCCTTGGGTGTCATTTCCTTGGTCTCGATATATGCTCCAACTCAGGTGATTCATCTCACTGCGAAGGAGGCATTCTATGCCGTGGTTGATCAGTGCCCCAGACGAGATACTCTTCTTGTCTTGGGGGGATTTCAATGTATCGACTGGCACTGACGGGGATGGGTATGAGAGATGTTCGTCCTTATGGGTCTGGAACTATGAACCAGAATAACACTAAGTTCCTTGACTTTGCAAGAAGTCTTGGATTTGGGGTGGCTGGTTCATGGATTCAGCGACCACAAGCTCATCGCTACACTTGGTATTCCAATGCTGGTGGTGTGGAAAAGGAGATCGACCATGTGCTTATCAATGGTCACTGGAGGATGATTCAGAATTGCAGGGTCTGCCAGAGTGCCATTTCCTCAAGAACGACCACAGGCTTGTTGTAGCACCTCTGAAGTTGCAGCTTCAATCCAGGAGAATAGTGCAATCCCAGCCGAGGCTGGATTTGACAAGCTCAAGTATAAGAGGATAGCTGAGGAGTTTGCAGACAGGCTGAGTAGGGATTTGGGGGTTTTGGGTGTTGTGAGGAATCCTGAAGAGCTGTGGAGTGCCTTCAAGTCTACCATCCTTGATGTTGCTGGCGGATGTCTTGGAACCCACGGTCAGGCGAAGAGGAACTTTCTCTCCCAAGGGACACTGGATAGCATTGACCATAGTCGCAGGGCCAGGCTTGATGACAGAGTTCAGCTGTTCAGGGAGCTGAGGCATAAAACTGTACATGTGCTGAGGGTGGATAAGGAGGTCTATGAGTGAGGAATTTGTGAAGGGGTAGAGCATCACCTGTGGATGAATGATTCGTGTCCTCCGTACAGAGGAAGTTATGCATTGCGTTCCTCCAAGCCCATCTCTCATTGTGCTGCAGTTAGAGCAAGAGGGTGTTGGGCTCGTGATCCGAAGGCTCGTGAGGAATCCGAAGTGAAGGCCCGCTGGGCCAGTTACTTTGAGCAGCTGTGCCAGGCTTACCCACTGGCTGTTGAGTTGGATGCCAGGGGTATAACTATCCCCATTGTTAACCCTCCAATCAACTGTGAACAACCTTTATTTTTGGAAACAGGCTGTGGTGAAACAGTTGAAAGGGGGTAAAGCCCCTGGGATCTGTGGCATCCATGCTGAACTTCTCAAGGCTCGTGTAAATGTATTCGGGTCATTGCGTGTCGTTCTGTGCTCTGTTTGGAGCAAAGGCATCATCTCAACTGCCTGGAAAAGGGGTCTTCGAAAGGGAAGGGTGATCGCCAGGACTGCAACAACTACCGAGGGGTGACGCTGCTGTCGGTGCAGGGCAAGGTCTTTGCTAAGATAATTCTTCAAAGGGTTCGCCACCATCTGGTTGAGCACAAGCACGCGGAACAGTTGGGCTGAATACCAGAGAGGTCAACGATTGACAGTATCCTTGCTCTCCGTGTCCTCACTGTACGCAGACGAGGGTTTCTGCAGGTGCTGCTTGCAGCCTATGTTGATCTCTGTAAAGCGTTGTATTCGGTGCACCGGAATGCCCTCTGGAGGATTCTCGGTCTTCACGGGATGCCACCAAAGTTGATCAATGTGATTTCTGAACTCTACTCTGGTACCGTGGGTGCTATGAGGTGTCATGGTTCCATCTCATACTTATTTCCAGTTGTTGCTGGAGTTAGTCAGGGGTGTGTATTGGCCCCCACACTCTTCAACGCTTGCATGTACTTGATTCTGGGGAATATGTCGGAGAGATCAAGCTGCGGTGCATCGCTTGGGAATGTCAAGATCTCCGACTTTGATTTTGCAGATGATGCAGTCATCTTTGCGGAGACTCTAGATATCCTTTTGGGAGCCCTCAAAGCACTGAATGAGAAATCGGAGCCGCTGGGATTCCGGGTTTCCTGGGTCGAAACGAAGATCCAGGCTTTCAATGAACATCTTGGAGTGTTGCCACTTGTGTTACCTGTTTGTGGTGAGGATGTTGAGGTCACGGAGAGATTCACTTTCCTTGGCAGTGATATTCATATCTCTGCAGGTTATGAGCCAGAGGTTAATAGACGTCTGGTTCGGGCCTGGGGAGTCATGGATTCACTGGATCATGGGGTGTGGTGCTGTCGGTACCTCAGCAGGAGGATGAAAGTCCGAGTCTTCAGGTCCTTGGTGTGCTTCCATTCTTGCTCTAGGGATGTGAGATCTAGGGCTCTGACAAAGGTTCTGAGACGAAGACTTAACTCCTTCAGTTCCAGGTCTCTTCGGAGAATCCTTGGCTATTGCTGGTCAGACTTTGTGTCCAACGAGCGGTTCCTGAGAAAGATTCAAATGAGATTTGTTACCTGTGTCAGCTGCGGTTGTATGGACATGTGGCTCGTTTTTCTGATGCTGATCCTGCTCACCAGATTCTCACAACGAAGAAGCCTCGTGAGGGGAGAAGGCCAAGAGGATGACCACGTGCCTCATGGTTGCAGCAGGTTGATTAGCATCTCAAGGAAGATTATCCAGGGCTCTGCCTGTGGGGAGCCACGGAGGCCCCTGGAGTACCGGCGGAAAGTGGACGCAGCGACTTCTGCTCCGGCACATGATCCCATACCTAACCTAATCTTAAAAAATTTTTAGCATTGCATAATTACGAGAATATATTGTGTATGTAATATTAGCAAATGCAACCCATTGGGGGAAGGTGGTGTGAGGGGAGGGGAGGGAAAGTGGTGTGAGGGAGGGGAAGGTGGGGTAAGGGGAGTGCAAGGGAAGGGTGATAAAATGCACCCAAACAGCAACATCTTCTTTTTAACTGCAAGGTTCAATGTAAAACTTGGCAGGAGCATTTATTACCCACGCTATCTACCTGGCAAAGACCTGCCTGTATGCTCACACATGCAGCGACCTTTGCACCCCTCCGGTTGGCTCACTCCGAATCTCATTTGTACATGCTACATTCTGGGGAAGCAGTTATAAATTCAAAACTAAACCATCAGTCCTTAACAGTCCCTTAACAGAGGGGTGGGGGAGGGGAGGTGGAGGGGATTCCAGCCGATGTGATGCCCAGTTTAATGTCCATCCGAGACACGGCACACACATTGATGAATCACCCTGCTTGTGAAACACCGGGATGACAGTTTATAGCTGGTTCAGGATTCGAATCCAGGCTTGACAGATTAGAGCGAGAGCACGTGCCTCTCAGCTATCCTGCCGTGATGTGGCGATTCTTTGCTTTGGAACAACTGGAAACATGTTTTTACTCATTGTAATCATCTAATTTATTTTGCCTTGCTAATCATCTAATGTCCCCATGGAGAACTGAGCCGCGTTATCGCCATGGGGCCAGGCCACCGGGCCAAACGCAGGCGAGTAGGGCCTGAACTTTGTTAAAGTTGATCAATATATTTTGTGATAGTGCAAATACTTTTTGCTGTGTATGGCCATGGCTTGGAAAGGAACAACCAAGCAGCTTGTACAGTGCTCGACAAGTAGCTTAAGCACTTAAACAAGCACTCCGACAAAAAAAGTTGATAAGGAACAGCTGGCTTAGCAAGCGATTAGCGATCGCTGATCGGTCATATAAACACCATGCACCTGTAGACGCCCGAATGTCAAGCAATGTCCGAATTGGACAAATGAACACCTTTTTTTCTTTATCAGTCGAAACTGCTGATAAGTTCAATTCCGGAGTTTAAATTTTGAAATTCGGATTACTTTAAGAGATTCTAGAGGTTATGGCATGTGCAGAACTGAAATAAAGCCATGAACGTGGACGTCTCTCGGGTTTATAAGCATGGCAATGTATCCAGCGATTCGTAGGTATGATGATCAGGCATGCTATCCTCCTCCGTGTGCAGCACAAGGCTGCTGGTTACATTGTTGAGAATCGTTCCAAATCGTTGAGAATCTCCCTCCCCCTCCCCCCAGACCCTTGTCTCACCTCATTCCTTGCCACATCATTGGCGAATCTGTTGAGGCTTAAATCTCCACATTATAAGGGTTATTTGAGGCATTCAACATCCACGTTTTTTTTACAACCATGTTGGAATTTGGCTTCACTGTGCAGACGTAAAAGGTATATCGGTGAATGGAAACGTAGTTGTGTAACCACTTGTGACAATAACGAACCAACTGTCCTGCGCAACCGGCGTCCTTCAGGATCAAGTACCATCCATCCTTCAGGTGTCAACACAGCCATGTCTCCGGTATTTTGAGTGTTTTGTTGGATTGGGATTCAAACTCGGGAAAGATGACTCGGAGGTGAGTGTGCATACCTCGAGGCCATCCTGCCAGCCCCTTGTGTTGTATGATTGTAAAAAAAAAAGTGAAACGTTTTTTTTTCGGTAGAGTTGGTCGAACTTCAGTCAAGTTGTTTATTCTCTGTTTTCACTTCTACTTGTGATAAACTCCAGGGAATTGTTGCATGTATTTAACTATTACCTCTGCTCTCCCTCCCTCCGCAACCGATCTCCTCCCCATCCCCCACTCCCAGGAATCTTCCTGAGCCTCTCATGACATACAACCTGTATCGCAGCTTCATTCAAGCAGCAAGTGAGTTTTTCAAGTGTGCTGTGCTGGCGCACTCTCTGATACTTTGGACAAGTTGTGCTGAGAAACTATTTGTTTTTTCAGTGAAATAAACACTCGACAGTAAATGAGACACATTGTATCTCTCATTGAGCACCATTTCACTCATTTTGTGTTTTTTTATGACGTGTACTGATTTCATACTGGGTTCCTGAATTGTTATGCAGTTGGCTCCTTCATAATGACTGAATGAAGGAAATATTGTTACGAATCTGGAACCCATCGCACACAACAGCCA
>CM068967.1:54882310-54908958 GCA_035128595.1 Eptatretus atami
TTTTGTGGACAGGTTGGGTGTGTGACAAGGACGAACTGATTAGATTTTGGTGAAGATCCGAATCCAGACCCGACTACTAGAATTTTTAAGTGATTCTTCAGCATTGAGAGATTGGACTAAAACCGATATATAGCACGATATCTCAAAAAGTTGTGGACGGATTCGGACGAAACTTTAGTGGACAGAGATAGACATGCACTATATGCATGTGCCACAGACATGGTGAGAGGGATAAAAACGATATAGTACTGTACAGCATGATATTTCAAAAATGTATAGCATTTGACCGATTGGCTCAATCCCGCCATTTTCTTAAAGGCATAAGTGTAGTGTCCTTGGTGTTGTGCATTTATGATGACTCATTCTCTATCCCAACTAATTTGACCTCTTCTTACCCATTCCGATGAGCCTTCCTTGTTGATCCCTATCTTGTCGAGCTCTTTTTAAAATCTTCCTGCTCTTTTTAAAATCTTCCTGCTCTTTTCTCATTCTCCCATTTGTGGAAGAATGTGGGCGAAAGCATATCTGGCGAGGTCGTGACGTTGAAGAGTGCCCTTCCAGTTATGCCTACTAGAAGCACCCGCTCCCGACAGGAGATTCCAGTTGGGTCATGTTGTTGTCTTTATGATTATTTATACCATAGCAGAGTACCCACCCGATGGGCGATCTTGTTCCAAGCATGCAACACATTGTTCTGACTCATTCCTTTATATGGGCAGTTTATAGGCAACAGACCGCTGCCTGGATCGCTCCTGAACATAAAAATTCCCTGGGTTTATGTATATGAAGTGAAAACATGCATACATATAATAATTGTGTGCACATATAATACATTTTGTGCACATATAATTATGTGCACATATAATACATTTTGGTTGTATAGCTCAGATAATTCTAATTTCACCCACCGTCCCCCAAAGGAATAAAATGCCAAGATGGGTGAAAAAAATTTCAAAACTTCATTAATAAAACGAAACTTGCACATGCACAACTTCAGGGTGTCCTCATTAATCCCTGAAATTTTCAACTTCCTCGGTCAAATCCTCTTGGAGGAGGAGAACATACATATATACATACATACGTACGTACTGTACGTACATTGATTACATTGCTTTGCGCCAGGGTGATGAAGATCGAGTGAGTGTCTGTCTATTTTCATACCTGATGTTCTCTGTGAAATATAACTTGAGGTTTGGGCTATAATGTCACTATATGCATGTGCCATTGCTTTCATGTAGAGCTGGAGCATCAAGAAACTCGTGGCAAAGCTGTGCACGCACTTGTGTATCAACTCCCTGACAGCCATAGGGAAATGCTCAACCTCATCATTCAGCACCTCATCACGTGAGTGTGGGTGCAGCGCAGTGAAATCAAACCTTGATATCAGCCTTTGGGTGGCACTGTATCATTAAGTATCGTTTATTTGGTTGTGTTTTTTTCTGACACTGCAGGGTGTCAAACCAGAGCAAGAGCAATCTGATGACCGTGGCAAATCTGGGGGTCGTCTTTGGTCCGACTTTAATGCGAGCTGAAGAGGAAACTGTGGCGGCCATCCTGGACCTGAAGTTCCATAACATTGTGGTCGAAATAATGATAGAGAATTATGAGAAGGTGTAGAGATTTTTGCAATTTTTTATTTTAAATGTGGGATGGTCTTTGGAGGATTAAAACAATGTAGGAATCTGGTTGCAATCCTATTTTGCTGTCTTTGCTAGATATTCCACTTGCCTCCGGATCCGGATGCTCCATTGCTGCTCCCACAGCCGAACGTACCTCACAGGCCGGGTCGTCAGCAGGGAAGTTTTAATCTCAAGTTTCGTCGCCCACTTGCCATCTACAACCCGGTGTCTCCAGCTAATGGCAAGTGAGGGGGTTGAGGACGGAAACAGATTTCCCCCGAGTCCATGCTTTGAAGTTTTTAAATGGTTTAAAGTTGCACATTCATTCCTTCATTCATTTATTTCGTTTATCTATGTATTTGTTTGTTTATTTAGGGAGGGCTAGGATTCCACACAAACTGTTAATTTGATTCCTTTGCATTTGTATTGGAACCGATAACACAGTGCCTTCAAAAAGACCTGACATTAAAAAAAAAATCATACTTTTAGTTGCATGTTAATTTTGTGGCGCAGACCAAGGCTCGGAACAAATTCAGGCAGAGGTGAATGAAAAGGTGGATGCAGCGGCACAGGGTGGCATGAGTGACAGCTCGGATTCCATTTCTTCTCGGTCATCTAATGCGACCCCGGTGCCAGCCACCCCACCAGGCGCATCTACCATATCTGACCTAACAATACCAGCATTATGCGAGGATTCTACCTTTCCTGCTTCTGGAGAGATGTAAAGTGCTTGCTATTTGTTAATTTATTTCTATTATTTCTCTTATTTGTGCTCTCTCTCTCTCTCTCTCTCTCTCTCTCCTCTCTCTCTCTCTCTCTCTCTCTCTCTCTCTCTCTCTCTCTCTCTCTCTCTCTCTCTCTCTTTTTAATTGTTCACTCTTCTTCTTCTTCTTATTGCATATGGCAACTTAGTTGCTGGGTAGCTATCATTTTGTTGGGGCGTGGCTATGCCGCTGATGCTGTTTCCCCATTACAGTACCGTGAGGTACTATTTTGCCGACCTCGGAAGGATGACAGGCTGAGTCAACCCCACCTGGTGTTAATTCAGTGGCCAACGGGTCTCAAACTCAAGACCCGAGGATCCTAAGCCAGCCACCCTAACCACTAAGCCAACACCAGGCTTTCTTTTTCTCCTTCCTTAAGTCCATCAACAGAAGTCACCATAATTTGCATGAACACGTTTTCGGGTAGCTTCCTTCATATTAACCTGGTGGTGGCTTAGCAGTTAGGGTGGTGGCTTGGGATCCTGTTAGGGTGGTGGCTTGGGATCCTGTAAGGGTGGTGGCTTGGGATCCCAGTGTCCTGAGTTCAAGTCCTGTTTTCTGATGAATTAACACCAGGGGGTTGACTCAGCCTGTCATCCTTCCGAGGTTGGCAAAATGAGCACCAGTCTTTCTCTATCGAGTGCAGCCTGTGGCTGGTGGTTGCATCATTGGTTGGGACGCGGCTATGCCGCTGATGCAGTGTCCCCCTTACCAGTACACTGGTACTCATTTTGCCCACCTCGGAAGGATGACAGGCTGAGTCAACCTCCTGGTGTATTTTAATTCAGCGGCCAACGGGGCTTGAACTCAGGACCCTAGGATCCCAAGCCGCCACCCTAACCACCAAGCCAACACCAGGCTTATGAGTACCAGTGTAACAGCCAAAAAGGCTGCACAAGAAAGGAAGGGGTGGTGATGGATTTATTAAATCTGGTATTGGTGTGGTGCAGGCTTGATGGGCCGAATGGCCTCCTCCTGTGCATAATTTCCTTGAAATTTTGTCACAGGCCTCGTTTTGAATGTTTAGTTTAATATCATATGTTTAGTTTTGCTTAAATCGTGTTAACAGAAATTTATGCATTTTTTTTCTCCCACAGCACTGACTCAACTTCTGATACTATTCAGACATGTTCTCCAATATCTGGCGTGGCACAGGGCAAGTAAGTTTTCGGCATTTATAACCAATTTTAAAGCTTTTATTTTTGTTTCACATTTGTGTACTTTCCTTCAGCCCCCATTGTGATATTATGATTAGGCACTATCAATTTATTTTGTATGCACTGGGGAGTGGGGAAGGGGAAGGTTGGGAGGTGGTTGTTAAACATAAGAATTTCAGAGGAACAGAAAGGATGATGATCAGAGAGAGAGAGAGAGAGAGAGTGTGTGTGTCTGTGAGGTATGTTTGTATTCTGGACCATTGAGGAAGTGGTTCAGTTTCACAATGTGTGTAAATAATAAATGAATGTTTCCTCATTTTTGCATTCAAAAAGGTTGCTAAAGGTTTGGGTTAGAGTTGGGGTGGGTGAGGGGCAAGGAGCAAAACATGTGAATATGGCTATCTTTGCACGTACCAGAAATACTCATCTATCTTTGAGCATGTGGACACCATTATGTCAACCTAATAAGTATTTGGATATATCTGAAATACCCCGTACACGCACAAGCACATCAGCGGTCACAGTGCTTAAAATCTGTGTCCAATCACAGCCGCTGCCATGCAAAATTTAATCAGTATGTGTCACCTGCCATGGAAAACACCTTGCTTATGAAACAAAAACACCAAAACAAAAAGGCTTGGTAAAAGTGTAAAATGTAATACAGACATGAAGTGATTACATTTTGGGTTAAAAAGGTCATATGCCATTTCAAAATCATTTTGCAGACCGTAACTTGAGTAATAAGCATTTGATGTTGTGTCTTCTACTTTTTTCTTTTTTCTTTCTTTTTTTTCTCGCACGCTCTCTCCTGTGACCTTTAATTGAGTTCAAACATTACAGTGGGTTGATGTACAATGTGGGTGCAGGCATAGCCATCAAAACATTCACATCAAATTTTATTTTATAGTTTTTGTTTCTGTTTGCATTTTCCTTTTCTACCTCCGCCACCAAAGGTGAACAAAGCTATATTTTCAGCCCTGTCTGTCTGTCTGTGTGCACGATATCTCAAAAAGTTTCGGATGGATTCGGATGAAAGTTGGTGGACAGCTTGGGTGTGTGACGAGGAAGAGTTGATTCAATTTTGGTGAAGATCTGAATCCGGATCTGGATCCGAGAATTATTTAATTTTAAAAGTGATTCTTCAGCATTGAGAGATGGAGCCAAAAACGATTATATAGCATGATATTTCAAAAATGTAATGGGCCCGATATGTTCTCGTGGATCAGGAATTGCGTGGCGGAGGTATGCGCTCCACCGAGTGCCCTTCTCGTTTGTTTGCGTTTTGTTTTTAATATTTGGTTTCCCAAATTCAGGACATCTCAAGTTTTACGAAACCCCCCTTTTTTTTTTCTTTTTTTTTGTCAACTCTGCTTATCTCTTATACTTGCAGGATATCCTTGCACATTGTAAGCAATAATGAGCCATGTTTCCCCATTGTCTTCGGTTGCTCACCTGCATTAGATTTTTCAATTATTTTATTTATTTATTTATATTTTCATTTACAGATGCTTTCCGACGGTTCTGTGATTTTTTTGGGGGTTTTCCCCGGTGTATCGGCTTCAATATCCATTGGCACGCAAAATTTCAGCTTTATCTATTCGACTAGTAATCTCTTATTCCAGTAATCTCTCTTTCCTTGCAGTAATTATAATTACATATACATCATGTGAAGCCTTTATAAGATGCTTTCGTCGTTCAGACCAATAATTTTGGACTTTTTTTTTTTTAACCTCGTTTTCAATTTTTAAACCTCGTTTTCCTCTTCTTGCTGTGTTTGCTTTGGCAGGCAAGCACATGCTCGTTATGCCTGTGAAGCAGAGCATGACACTGAACTCTCTTTTATGCCTGGAGATCTCTTCACCAATGGTGAGAAATTTACCACTCCTTCACTTACCATTTTTTTGCACTGGTCACAGCATCATCTCCTCCAACACCTCCACTGGCTATGATATCATTTTCTGAAGGCAACACCTTCATTTGCCACTGCAACCAGAACAATTCTGACCAAGATAACAGCATCAATCCAATAAGGAGTTACCTCTATATTTTGTCCATAATAATATTGAAATTATAATCCCCTTACCTCTACCTATCCCTCACTCCCCCTTCCAATAACCTCCCAACAACCTACCACCTACTGTCATCATGCTTTTAAATCAGTCTTCTCTCCCATGTATGCTTAAGCAAAATGACTCGTCTCATCGAGTGCAACATTTACCCCAACACTAATTTACTAGCGGTTATGCAGTGTGTAAATTGATACAAGAAAAAGACTTCGGCCAACTACCATTCAGTACCATTTGTTCTTTTCTTGCAAGAAAGTTTTGTGCTTGAGCTACATTTTGAATAACAGACAGGCCACCAGGTTTTTCAGGGGCAGGGCATGACTGTCAACATGACTTGTAAGTGGAATCATAAAGACTAAATCAAGCATTAAAAATGAGGAATGTAGTCGGATTAAAGGTTAAAGTTTAGATAAAAGAGAATTTGTAATTGACACTGACACATCGGATTTAATAAACCCTTGTGTTTTGGCTTTATTCCAAGTTGTCCCCTACCCCTCATTTTCTCCCCACCTCCTTTATTTTGCACACTCCGCTCTTTCCATGCTTTGTCCACCCCCTCAGCCCGCAGGTTCCTGCAGGGCACACGTGGTCCACAATCAACCCCCTTCTGGTGAAACTCCGAAAATCCAGACTCACTGCTCACTTCCACTCATTCATTCCTCTTTCTTCCCACCTGTTGAATCAACTTCCACATTCTCTTCAATCTCATTCTTCCCTCCAGGTCTTCAAGACAGCTGTTCACCACCATCTCAGATCATTCCCCATCCAATCCATGATCTTTTCTACACCCGTTAACCTCCCACCCTCAAGCCCACCTCCTTCCAAATTTCCAGCTTTTCTTTCCTGAAACTTTACTTCTGTATCCATCTTGTCTACCGAGTGCATCCTCCCCTACCCATCATTCCTCCCCACTTCCTTTATTTGGCCAAGTCTCCCTCTCGTTTATCCTTCAACTCTGCTGTTGGTGTTTCCCTCCCCTTTATGCCGTTCCATTTGTTCTGTTACTTCCTGCTTCACTCGGTGTTCTTGCTCTTCCAATAGCCTTGACGTTGTATACAAAATATAAAATTGTCACCACAATTAATTTTTTATGTGTCGGGCAGAAATGCGATCAATCAAGTGTACAATAATAATTGAGCAAGTCAATTAAAACCCAACCTGTCCAAGTTTGATCCGGATCCGTTCACAACTTTTTGAGATATCCTGCACACAAACAAGCAGACAGGGGTGGAAACATAACTTCCTTCCCACCTTTGGTGGCAGAGGTAATGACCTAAAACATTGTTGGGAAAATGCAACAACTCTAAAAAATACGTGTACAAGGAAATTTGCTTCATATTTGTGATTATTATCACCAGACTAATAATAAAATTGGACTTGAATCTGAAAATTACTTTCAAGGTGCTTGTGGTCCTCAAAGAATTAAGGCCGTATACTCGTGATTCGCAATTGGCTATTTGCTGGTGGAACGCTTTTTCTTTTTTCTTTTTTCTTTAATCTCTGCATGATCTCAACACTATCTTTGGGTCATCAGGGCAGAGTAACGTGGTGCCTTTTGTGGTTTTTTTTAACAAAAATTTATTTACAAAACATAGGTTCATAGAAGGGTGAGGTGACAAAGGGTAAAATGGAAACATGATGATAGTGGGACAGGGAAGCCACAGTGGGATGCAAGCATGCCTTGGAACCTCATGAAACCGACTCCATCTTTGCTCTTTACTTGTTCGGGTTCCTTCTTGGTCTTCATCAGGAGGAACCTGGAGAGGATTCGGGTTTCAGCCGCTATTCCACAACCCTCAAACCCATCCAGCCGCAGCCAAGTGAGCCTTACAGAAAAAATTCTGCAAGAATTCACTTCTCCTTAGAGAGATAGATAACGAAAGAGAGAAATGGAGAGTAAAAGAGATGAAAGAGAAGAAAAAGCAAGAATTAGAATGAACGAAGAGAATCATGAAACAATAAGAATAAAAAGAAGTGTGAAAGGAACAAAGAACAAAGATGGCGGGAAGAACCTTTAACGTGGAGTTGCAAACATTAGTCGTGTTGCTCATGCTCCACACGCACAGGTGTTTGTAATGGAGAAATCTGATCTTTTAGCTTTGACCTCTCCCTCCCTGAAAGAAAACAACAAATGGGTCATCTTCCTTGGCATTAAAACTTAAGAGCAATTCTTCATTCATGCAAGTTTCCCCTCACTTCCCTCCACCCATCTCCCGCCTCTATTTGCACATATGAAGTTGCCTCCTTCCTGCAAACTCGGAAATCTTTTGTAAGAATCGTGACGAGACTGTAAGTAGTTTAATAATGAATGTATGTGTCACTTTTCCTTTGCAGTGCTTCCTTCCCGGGAGCCCGGCTGGCTCGAGGCAACGCTAGGAACTCGGAGGGGCCTCATTCCCGAGAACTATGTAGATCTTCTGTGATCTTCAAATCGAGACCAAAAGTAAATCTGACCCAATGCTTGCTCACTCACTCTGTCCGATCAGGCAGCTCACAAGAACAACACTGCCTTCGTCTGTGAGCGCACGGTACTCCGTCACTGTCTGTACCCACGAGTCAAAAGGAACCATTCTACGTGCCTTGTGTGGAACTTCATTTTGCATCTCCAAGTCCAAGCGAATTTGCAGTCTATTGGGAACCAAGGAGTCTGACGGATCTTCATTTGAACTGTGATGATGCCATGTTTGCAGGATGCACGTTCTGGTTCTGAACGTCTCAGCTTTAACTCTGATTAAAGACAGACAAAGTGGACATTTTAGCCGTACACTGTGTGAATATAAACACTGAAGGTTGTACTAATGTTTAACGAGATCGTCGTTTTAAACATGTAATGAGCAACCGCTGGTCTGTTAGCCGTTTTAACGTTATTTAGTGATCTTAAAAAAAAAAAAATTCTTTACTTTTTTGGTCGAACATTATTTCCCTTTTCAGGTAGAATTCCAAGTTAATTTTCCACATTCATTCCAAATCACACTTTGCTGTTATCGCTGTATCTAGTTCCCAAAGATAATTTGCAACCCTGCCTCAAATTCTGCTGCTGATGCTGCTGTGCTTCAAGTCTGCCTGGCCAAAACCCCCACCTGTGAAAGCAGCACTTGTTTGTACCTTCTTGATCAGACAGACGGTGATCTCTGCAGCAGAGGTCTGATGCACTGTTGTTGAAGCGATCCTGTACTTCTCTCTCCTTGTCTCTGTCGCGTTTTGTCTCTGCTTGGCACGGTTGCTTCATTCAATTCCTTACAGCAAGTGGCTCTGTTTTTGAGGTGGATGGTCTTACAACTTCAGGCGTGTCCTGGTGATCCTTTGTAAATATCTTACCTACACCCAAAAGCTTGCTTTCTTGGTGCACACCTGCCTTGAGAATTAAAACATAATTTATGTCACAAGATTGTTTCTTCAATAAGAAAAATGTCTTATGACCCACTTGAAATTGTGTTGAACGGTGAACAACCAGATGATAACAGCAGGTCCGAGTCATCGTCATTCTCCTGTAAATTGATGCCAACCTTCGCATCTACTCTGGTTGTTCAGATCTTGTTGGCAAATGCATACACTTTTGAAAGGGTAAGAATATGGGGGAAATGACAACCTACAAGGCCTTCATTGGTAGCTTGATGGAGTATTGCTCTTCCATTGGGCTTGCACCCCTGCCTCACACCTTGGGTCTTGGTGCTGTGGAAAACAAGGCCCTCAAAATTATTGGGATCTCCAGTGATGAAGCTGAGTGTCTGTCTAGGTCTGTTGCTGTCACATTCCAGACAGGTTGGTGACCTCTGTATTCTACCACCACCTTTTTAGTTTTGTACCCTCTGCCCTCTTTTGGCCTCTGTCCCTTAAGTTTCTGCAGGATACACATGGTCCGCACAGAAAGCCTTCTTCTTGTAAAACTCCCAGAATTCAGGTTCACTGCTCACCTCCACCCATTTTTTTTCATCTTTTTTTCTCACCTGTGCAATCAACTTCCCCAGTCTGTTCGGTCCCATTCTTCCCTCCATGGCTTCAACACAGCTGTTCATCACTACTTCTTTTGCAGGTCCCAGACCCCCCCCCCAATCCAAACTCCTGATCTCTTCTTCCCCAATGATCCCATTCCCAAGAATTCCCTTTGTTCCAGGTAATTTTGGTTTCTTTCACCCCTCTCCCTCACCTCTTTTCGTTTGTTAGTTTCGATTGGTTGTTCCTTTCTTGTTTCATCCCCGCCTTCCCCTTCCTCTTCTTGCTGTGTTTCAGCTTGTGTGCAACTTCTTCACCCCACATGCCCCCCCCCCCCTTTCCCTTCATCTCACAATAACTTCCTTCTCATCTGCTGTTGGTGTTTTCCCCCTTTTCCATTTTGTTCCCTTCCATTCTGCTTAGCTCTTCATGAGCCTCAATCATGCAAACAAAAAAAATGTTTTATTTATCTTCCTTTGAGAGTATTGCAGCTCCTGCAATGTTTTTTAAATTTGTTTTCTTTGACGATTCTTTTGCCCCACAACTGTGTGTGTGTGTGTGTGTGTGTGTGTTTACTATGAATGCCATGTCTGCTTTGGAGGCCACGAATGATGGAGAGCTTTGGATGCCATTAACAATACCATACAGTGTGTATATACACTTTATGGCAGCCTTTATGGCAATATACACTTTATGGCAGCCTTTTGTGGGGCCTCAACAAGTGTCAAGGCCAACATGTGGGAGCTTAAAACCTTGCCCTGATTCTGAAGTACCTACACATAAAATTTGGAGCCTCTCGGTGCTACGGTTTGGCCATGAAAGAACATACAAACGCACAACCAAACACACTGCACTTGAAAATATTTATGTAGATATGAAGACCAATTGGTTATGGCAAGAGTGATTTGTTGTGAAGAAGAGGTCAGACATGATATTCTGATTCTGATGTATCATATGTCTGTTATGGAGCATCGGTGCTCCCCAAGTGGTTTCTTGTCAAGGTTTAGGCTGGATGGTTGGCCATTACCTTCCCAGCAGTAGTTGGGGAAGGAATTTGTAATTTGTTCAGAGGGCCAGGGATAGCCTGGCAGCTCTTCCTCAAGGACACCATGGGATATTTAATGTCCACCAATTTGTGCCAGTTTAACAATCATCCAAGGGACAGCACACATATCCATGAATCACCCTGTCTAGAGGGTGCAATTCACACCAGGATGACGGTTACAGCTATGTCGAGATTCAAACCCGGACGAGACAGCTGTAAGGTGAGTGTGCGTACCTCCAGGGTCTAGGCCATCCTGTCATCCCCGACAGATAGAGATACGTGAATATATACAGTGCTTATAGAAAGTCTACACCCATTAAAAAATTCTCACCTTTAGTTGCCTTATAGTCTGGAATTAAATTGCATTAAATCAACTTTTTCCACCTTTATTGACACATCGAAACCCACAACACAACACAACTTCCAAGTGAAAAACAAATTCTACAAATTTCAGAAAATTAATTAAAAGAACAAAACGAGAATATCTTGGTTAAGTGTCCACCCCGCTGAGTTAATACTTGGTGGAAGCACCTTTGACAGCAATTACAGCTGTGAGTCTGTTGGGATAGGTCTCTTCCAACTTTGCACACCTTGATTGGGCAATATCTGTCCGTTCTTCTGTACAAAACTGTTCAAGTTCAGTCAAGTTGCGTGGGGAACGTTGATGGACAGCAATCTTCAAGTCATGCCACAGATTTTCCATTGGATTTAGGTCTGGGCTCTGACTGGCCCACTCAAGGACGTTTACTACTTGGCGAAAAAATGTTTTTGCTAAGTTTGTTGGTCTACAGCATTTGTCTGTCTGTCTGGTTGTTTGTCACACGATTTTTGTCCACAGTTTTCAAGCAATCTTTCTGAATTTTTTTTGTGTGTCGGTGACCGGCCAAGGACAGCAACGCTAAATTTTGGTGAAGATTCAAATCTGGATCTGGATCTGAGAATTTTTTCAGTGATTCTTTGCCATCGAGAGATAGGGCCAAAAACAATATATAGCAGGATATCTCTAAATGTTGTGGAGGATTTACGACAAAACGTGGTGGATAAGTTAGTTCAGTAACAAGAACAAGCCGATTCGATTTTGGTTAGTGTAGATTCAGATCTGGCTCATCAGTGGGATAGAAAATGTAAACTGTTCAGCCTGGTGGAGGGATTGCCATTCTGTTTCGCCAAGTGTCGCTCTACGGGCGATTTTTGATTTGTTTGTTTGTCTTTATCCGCACAGAACTTTAGGATTTTTCTCTGCAACCGCTTGTCGGATTGACAAAATTTTCATCATCGGAGTGACTACTCGTGTAGAATGTTTTAATGATAATTATGATGTCATAGGTCACATGGTGTGGCAGCCATGTTGAAAAAAGGAAAAACTGTGGACCTCTGTGTTTCTGAAACCGCACCAAGGAAAAACTGGAAACTTGGCACATCGCAGGTAGTCGTCATGGGGAATGTGATGATGATAGCATAGGTGCCTTCAGTATGACATCATAATTGCAAACATAGAACGCTACTTCCGATCAGTATGAAAATTTGTGAGGGTCTTCTCGGGATAAATTGGTCCACAGAAAAAAAAAATTGATGTCATTGATCACGTGGTTCGGCAGCCATATTGTTTTATTCTTTTTTTTTAACCTTCAAAAAATATCATCCAGTAGTGATGGGAAATGTAGGTTTTAAATTTCAACCTCATCGGACGCATGCTCTGGCAGCCAGAGTTATTTAATTTATTTCTTCTTTTAATTTTTTTTGAATAAGGCTCACTTAGCTGTGCCTGGATGTGTTTGAGGATAAAGGAGCAGCAGTTGAAATGTGAATCCCCTCCAGGTTGCTCCTGATGACTTCATGTTTTATTTTTGCTTGTTCTGGTTCCATCTGATGACTCCAATGCAGGACTACCTATTTGGTCTTCCATTTTGATTTGAATTGAATTTATTTTGATCCCATTCTAAATTCAATTGAATAATAATTAATAAACGTCAGGGTCAGGTGCCCAATCAAAGCGGGACGTCTTGGTACCCGGTCATCACTGCTTCCAGTTATAAAGTGGCAGTTCTAATTATGTCTCATATTAATTATGTCATACACCACACAAAAGAAGTCCTGGTGAGGGTCTGCAATCTCTGATTGATCTTTTTCTTGTGCCTTTATTACTGGTTTTCCTTTCCCATTTAAAATATTTTGGCTCAAATTGATTAACACATATTCAAATTGACACAGTTTTACTCACCCCTTCAAAATAATGTTTCTTCAATATTTGTGCATTCAATTTCATTTTCATATACCTGACACTCACAAATGTGTTTGGTTCATTCCGTTTCATTTTTCGGCATTCGTGATTACATTCCTTTGATGTGGATATTGAATTTTCACACTTTTCTTTTGATTGGTGCAATCAAATTGACATCGCACGACACACACATATGTGTCTGCTTGTTATTTTCTTTTTCGTTTATGGCCAATCACTTTCATCGTTCGACTATTCAAATAAGATGAGAACATGATAGTTAATTTTGGTAAGTTCTTATTTCTTTTTTCATCATAGTCCCCTACCGGTTTCACAGGAGGGGACTATATAATAGGTTTGCTCTCCGTCTGTCTGGCGTCCATCGTCCCACCTGTGGTTTTTCAGACTTTTCCCCCCATACCCTTTAACATATTCAGCTGAATCTTGGTACAGGGCTTTATTATGATAAGTTACAGAACAAGTTGGAGTTTCAGGATGTTTTGTCAATTTTTCACAGTTATGCCCTTTTTGGACTGAGGTCCATCTTATGCATGGGTCAGTCCTCAGCTACCCTGACTCCACTTCACTGCTCTTCACCCACTGGCTGGACAGCTGGTCTGACTCCACCACAATAAAATCATGCCCCACCATTGATTGAAGCAGTACAGATTGGCAGGCTTTTTAGGCCTGGGTGTTGGTTCATAGCCCAGTGCAATTGAAATGATCCCAGGTAAATAACCAGGATGTATTATATACGCACACAAGCCGTATGCATGTTTTTGATTCATGTATGTACATCGGGTTATTTTTTTAAATGTGAAACAGGCAAAGCCTATTAACGAACGAAACATGGTGTTAGAGCAGATCACCTTCTTCATTTTGGTTCCAGGTGACTATTTCAATATCTATTTTGCAGCTGGATGAGGTTAAAAGTCTAACAAATGCTCGTCTCATGAAATTGAACGAACCTTTTTGCTTATGGAATGATGAGATAAACGTCAGGCTAAACACCCGGCCTACTTGAAGGATTATGATTGTACCTAATGTCTGCCGATACAATGTTTTGATCTTAGGTTGGAGGAGTGTGAGATGTTGTAAGGAGCTAAGGGGGTTAGTTCGTGTTTTCTTGTTTACCCTTGGAATCTCACCAGGCGTAATTTGTTTTCTTGTTATTTGAAGCTTTCCTGATGTGGATCCGGATCCGGAAAGGGCATAGTGTGGGAGAAGCGCGCCACGGCTAGGAATGGCGTTGCCTTCTCTGATTGTTGCTCATACCGAATGATTTCGCCTCTTGCTTGCAAAAAACAACTTGTCAATGGACTCCAAGGAGTGAGACTAACGTCTGGGGACATTACATAATTGGCGGAGGAAAGCTTCATTCTTGAGATGGCGGTCTCTGGAAAATTGAGCAAGTTCCTGCTGACGAGGGAGTCGTGGGACATTGAGAGACGGTCGATCTAACTGTGAGGCCAACCAGATCACCGATGAAAACCAAAAGAGGGCGATATTGTTGTCTGGTGTCGGAGCTAAAGTAGACCAAGTAATATGATCGTTGGTGTCACCTTCCAAGCATGGAGAGGTAACATACGAGGAGATTGTGAAAAAGGTGAAGGAACATTATTCCTGAGGACACATAAAACCTTGTGTGTACAGCAGCCGGGACAGGCTTTCGGTGCATACCTTGTAAACCTTCGAGAAAGGAGTGAATATGGAGCACTGTTGGAAGACATGATACGGGACCAGTTCACCTTTGGGTTGAGAGATGAGGCTTTGCAGAAAAAAATGTTGGAGTCAGATCAGGGATTGGGGCAGGCGATAGAGAAAGCCTTGGCTCATGTGGCGGTGATTTGTGATGCGTTGAGCGGATTGGCGTTGAATTAGTCAGATGCAGGACTCAACAAGCTGTCCTGGAGAAGCAGGCCTATGGAAGGATCTGAGTCAGCCAGAGCGAGAATAGGTTGCTGGAGGTGTGGAGGCAGACATGTTCCAGAAATGTGACCTTTTCGGAATGAGAAGTGTCTTCGATGTGATAAAATGGGACACACTGCCCGACACTGTGTAACAATGCTCCCACGTCATCGAATCATTAAAACGTTTACAGGTGAGCAAGTCCCTGTGCTCGGTGAAATCGATGTGGAGGTGATGTTCCAGGAACAGAAAAGGATTTTGAGACTAGTTCTAACCAAAAACAGGGCCAAGCTTGATGGGCATGAACTGGTTAGAGAAGCTGAGATTGAATTGGTCAGAAATCAAGCAGTTGCAGTACGATGGGGAACAAGGGCAAAAGCCCGGGGCAAGCCTGATAATTGAATGCAAGGATTTGTTTAATACTGGAATAGGACGGGTCAAGGGTATGAAGGCTAAGCTATGCATCAGAGTAGGAAGGCCTACGTTCCTCAAGGCGAGACCTGTGCCTTTTGCATTGAAAGCTAAACTGGAGGCAGAATTGGACCGTTTAGAGTCTGAGGGAATAATTGAGAAAAGCAATTTTTCAGAATGGGCATCTTCTGTGGTTCCCGCTTTGAAAGCCGATGGTTCTCTTGGGATATTTGGGGATTCCAAGTCAACATTCAATTTGGTAGCAGTCGTGGATCAGTTCCCAATTCCTGAGGTTGAAGACCTATTGTTGCAGACCGGGTATCGGCTGCGAGCATGACCGCTAGGTGGAGCAGTAGGGTCGACTCTACCGAACACCCGGAATCTAGATCGTACCTTTTGGAAAACTCCGAGGGTACGGGTCCCTTACCGGACCGTGAATCGTCAATAATTCCACCACGTGGTACAGGGTTATTTGCCAATCTTCAAAATACCTAGAGATCCACGTGGCGAGTTACTGAGTATTCACACCCTCGACGGAACCCGTACGAGTCGAGCGGTTAGCGTGCCCGACCCGTGCGCAACCCGAGCGGATGGTTGCCGAAGTTCCGTCGGTCCAAATGTACATTTTACAGTGGCAACAGCCTTTATAATTCACCAACACGTGCCATAGTGCAGCAGATAATCATAACAATTGTGCAAATTATGACTAAAGCATGAAATTTTTACCAGTGTTAGTACATACCATAAGCTTCATTTTCAGATCGGGAGGTAAGTCAGATTTGACCTCTGAGGATAGTGAGAGGTCAATGACCTCAATTACATTGAAATTGTCATTTTTTCACGATTCTGGTGCAGTTTGTCTGTTTTGGGAATCATTAAAAAGGTATGCTGCCATGTGTTGGTCCCTTTATCTTCTGGAGAGCCTTTATACATAATCACAGGATGCAACCATGACTGAACAAGTGCTTTAAATGAGGTCAGTGACCTCAGAAAACAAATTTATTGAAATACACATTTAGGTTATTGTGGTGTCCAGAACAGCTTGCATGAAATCGTGTTGTAAGATCATCTGTGCAACCTTAATTTTCAATGTGCACTGAACATAGTCTATAAGCTTAAAGTACAGTGAGGTCAGTTACCTCAGACACATGTATAGTACATACCGGTACATGTATACACACACACTTATCCATATAGACGCATAAATATAAAGGTGTCTGATTGCACCTAACAGTCTCCCGAACATGCACATAATGCAATGCAGTGCACTTGAGTGCAGCCTTGGTGCACTTGCAGCAGCTGGTACATCCCTTCTTACAGCCGCGGTGGATCAGTTCGTGGCAAGATTTTGATGCCTCTGGCAGTGTCGTCACAAAGAGTCTGCCACCCAGAGGCCTCCTTTGTCCAGCCCCAGTCAGATGGGATTGGTAACTCTGGATTCAGGACCAGAGTTTGGTTCCAGCAGTTGCCCTGGAGAGATGCAGCTTGATGTGCTGCTGGAGTGCTGCCTGCGTTGGGGGAATGTTTTCTAGAGCCCTAGACTTGTGTGCGAAGAGCTGTTTTCTAGCATCGTTCACTTCCATGGTGTCACTGGTGCGGTCATACATCAGCACAACGAAGCGCTCCAGCAGTGACATTGACTCCTCACTGACGTCACTTGGCATGCGTAAGAGTTCTTCAAAGGCATCAGTCACCTGTGGGAACACTTTCCAAATCTCCCAGGCAGTCTTCTTCCCTCTGCAGCGAAAGAAGACACAGTGTCGCACCCTGTGAGGGCATGGAAGATGGGGAGAGTAACACATTGTCTTGGGTTCATGGCGGCAGCCAGTTGGTGAACAGCTATGTACCGGAAGCTGGATCCAGTACAAGAGCTATCCACAGCTCGTCAGGATTGATGTTGTTGAATGAAGCCACAGCCAGTACCACGACATCAGTATCCACAGTGCGTATGGCACTTCCTGATCCCTTCTGCACAGCATCTGCCACATGTAGAAGCAGGCGAGTGTCCGCCTCCTCGTGTGAACATGGGCGAGGCTGGTCAAGTCAGAATCGGCAGGAGAGCACAGGACCTCATTCCACATGTTGCATACATTTCCTTGCCATCTGCTATTGGAAGACGAATGGCCTCTCGTGACAGGAAACCAAAGAGCTCAGTCTTGTTTTGATCCACACGAAGGAAGTCCTTCCAGTTCTTAGGCATGACGGTAGAGGGAGCCACTCTCTCCTGACGCCCTTGCCCCTCTTCTGTCTGGTCGTGCCTTTCAGGCTGTCAGGTAGATATACATCCCAGATGAGGTCGAGTCTGTTGACCTTTTCGAGTTGAGTGGAGATGTAAGGTGCAAAGACTGTGTTCACATACTCTTCAAAGGTCTTTGCCACTACAGGATTGAGCATTTAAACAATAGCTGCTCCGTCAAGGATTGTGGCATCTACCCGGTGTGCGCTTGTGGTTTCGGGTTGGTCTGATTTCAGGCAGTGTAGTAGATCTGCTTTGACTCCAAGGCGCAGTTTTCCTCCTGTTGATAATGCTGGTGGGGCTGCCTGGTTCTCGTGGCAGAAGAACTGGTCCAGATCCCCATCACGTGATTGGCAGGCAATATACAGCCTCGAGAAGAGACTACAGTCACTCTTCACTGCGGCGAGTTGGATCTCCTGCTTTGACTGCGTCTTGGTCTGTGGCCGACTGAAGAGTGGCAACTTGTTCTTGGGCAGTGTTTCTGTAACTGGCTTCGTGCATAGTTCCAATCTTTCTTCAACAAACTTTGTGTACTGCTCCTCACCAAGGACTCAATTTCCTCACAGTTTCTGCACCTGGGGTGTCCATGATGTCTCTCGTGTCAAGGACCAGTCGGTCAAAGCTAGACATCTGTAAATAACTACCAACACTGTGTGGAATATGTAGACACTTCTATTGGAACACAAATGCATGGTTTGTACATCATAAACATGTTTACCATTAACGAATGAGCCAAACATCAATATTTTGATATTTTTAGGTCATTGACCTCTCACTGTCCTCAGAGGTCAAAGCTAGACACCTGTAAATAATTACCAACGCTGTGTGGAATATGTAGACACTTCTATTGGAACACAAATGCATGGTTTGTACATCATAAACATGTTTACCATTAACCAATGACGCCAAACATCAATATTTTGATACTTTGAGGTCATTGACCTCTCACGGTCCTCAGAGGTCAAATCTGCCTTACGTCCCGATCTGAAAATGAAGCTTATGGCATGTACTAACACTGGTAGAAATTTCATGCTTTAGTCATAATTTGCACAATTCTTATGATATGAGAGATTATCAGCTGTACTACCATGCCAAGCCAATGGAAGAAACACAGCAACGAACTGATACATTTAACAAATGTATTTATTTATAATGGGAGAAAGGGGGGGGGGCACGCAAAAAGCAGAGTTTTCACGACTAATGAGATGCAAGTATGTACAAGGCACTTAACAGTTGCAACTTAAAGACGGGCCCACACACAGACACCCACACACAGAAACGGACCCCAATGGTCTTTATTGAAGGCCTTCAGCTCGAGGACAGGTGAGCTAGAGACCAGAGCCTGCGCTTGGACCTGTCCACCTCGTGTGGTCTTCGACGATCCTGCTCGACGGGACTCGAACCCGCAACATGACGCCGCTCCAAGCACCGAGCACCGTGCTGTCCAACCGGCCACGCACCAACTGACCAAGGCCAAGGATCAGAGGCGACGATGATCCAGCTTGGCGGGACTCGAACCTGCAACACAATGATGATGACCACCACGACGACCACAACCCCGAGACGACAACCAGGTGACGACCAACCAACCAACTTGGCGTTCCTTTATATCTTCTTCCCCGGGGTCAGACAATCGCCTTCGGAGGCGGCCTCCACTCTCATTGGCCGGCGTGTCGTGGGAAGACCGAACTCTGTGGTCTGATTGGACAAGGGGCACGTCCCTGCCTTCCTGGGCGGAGTCTCGATTTGAGTTGATGGAAATCTCTGCCCACGTACGTGGTCGTAGGCAATGGCGTCGGTGTGAGGAAGCGAGGTGAAGGTGAGGGTGATGCAAATGAATCTCCGCAGCGCACACATGTAGTTCCCATTAGACACAGGAAGGGGGCCCTAACTATAAACACACACTTACCGATATAACTGTTCTATAGGGACCCTGGCTGTTGTGTGCGATGGGTTCCAGATTCGTAACACTATTGGCCGTGATGAGAGGCGGTCAGACATGTGTTGTGTGGCAAAGTCAGCCCACACGAAGGTTCTTCAGCTCAACCGTTTTTAATGGTGTCTCCTGCTGCCCTTACGCCACAGCTCTCTGACATCACTCGAGGTTCCACTCGTCAGTTCCGGTTCATCATGCATTCATTAATATTCATGGAACTCCCAACACCACAACATGGTAGATATGGTCCAAGTTGGACCTAACTGCTGCTTATCAACAGGTGGAGCTAGAAGAGGGCTCTAAGGACTACACTGCCATTGATACGCATCGTGGGTTGTATCGCTTATGGCATGTCGTCGGCTCCAGCACGTCTTCTTCTTCGCAGAATTTGTCACATAGTATGGATACCGGATTGACAGGACGGATCCTCTGCCTGTACAGGAAGGAGCTTTGCTGCTACACATCAGGATCCGGAAGGTCGTATGTGGGAGAAGCGCGCCACGGCCCAGAATGGCGATACCTGCTCTGATTGTTGCTCATACCGAATGATTTCGCCTCTTGCAATAAACCTTGTTCATGGACTTCAAGGAGTGAGACTAACTTCTGGGGACATTACACCCATTTTTTTGATAGAGTAATTATTTTAACTAATTAGTAGGTACAGTGCTGTACAACGCCATTTACTGATAAATATTAAACAGGATTGAAATAAAATTGTGCCGTCTTTTATTACATGGTCCAGTGTTGTTGGATCCACTGAGACAAAGCTAAAAGGTGTGCCTGACACCTGTAATATCTCGATCACTTTAAGAACACTCAGTGAGGTGTTCGGTTGTGCGCAGCAGCACAAGGTTGGTTGCAGGGCAGCATCATAGCCTGAGAGCGTGGCTATGCCGCGGATGCGCTTTAGGGCGTGGCTATGCCGGCCGATGCGCTTTTGGGCGTGGCTATGCGCCGATGCGCTTTTGGGCGTGGCTATGCCGCCGATGCGCTTTTTGGGCGTGGCTATGCCGCCGACGCCCTTTAGGGCGTGGCTATGCCGCCGATGCGCTTTAGGGCGTGGCTATGCCGCCAATGCGCTTTTGGGCGTGGCTATGCCGCCATGTGCTTTAGGGCGTGGCTATGCCGCCGATGCGCTTTAGGGCGTGCTATGCCGCCGATGCGCTTTGGGCGTGGCTATGCCGCCGATGCGCTTTTGGGCGTGGCTATGCCGCCGATGCGCTTTTGGGCGTGGCTATGCGCCGATGCGCTTTTGGGCGTGCTATGCCGCAGATGCGCTTTAGGGCGTGGCTATGCCGCAGATGCGCTTTAGGGCGTGGCTATGCCGCGATGCGCTTTAGGGCGTGGCGTGCCGCCTATGGCGCTTTAGGGCGTGGCTATGGATGCCATTTGGGCGTGGCTATGCCGCCGATGCGCTTTTGGGCGTGGCTATGCCGCCGATGCGCTTTGGGGCTGGCTATGCCGCCGATGCGCTTTAGGGCGTAGCTATGCTACCGATGCGCTTTAGGGCGTGGCTATGCCGCCGATGCGCTTTTGGGCGTGGCTATGCGCCATGTCTTTAGGCGTGGCTATGCCGCCATGTGCTTTAGGGCGTGGCTATGCCGCCATGGCTTTTGGGCGTGGCTATGCCGCCGATGCGCTTTTGGGCGTGGCTATGCCGCCGATGCGCTTTTGGGCGTGGCTATGCCGCCGATGCGCTTTAGGGCGTGGCTATGCCGCCGATGCGCTTTAGGGCGTGGCTGTGCCGCCATGCGCTTTAGGGCGTGGCTATGGATGCCATTTGGGCGTGGCTATGCGCGCCGATGCGCTTTTGGGCGGCTATGCCGCCGATGCGCTTTTGGGCGTGGCTATGCCCCCGATGCGCTTTAGGGCGTGGCTGCGCCGCCGATGCGCTTTAGGGCGTGGCTGCGCCGCCGATGCGCTTAAGGCGTGGCTGTGCCGCCGATGCGCTTAGGGCGTGGCTGCGCCGCCGATGCGCTTTAGGGCGTGGCTGTGCCGCCGATGCGCTTTAGGCGTGGCTGCTGCCGCCGATGCGCTTTAGGGCGTGGCTGCGCCGCCGATGCGCTTTAGGGCGTGGCTGTGCCGCCGATGCGCTTTAGGGCGTGGCTGCGCCGCCGATGCGCTTAGGGCGTGGCTCGCCGCCGATGCGCTTTAGGGCGTGGCTGTGCCGCCGATGCGCTTTAGGGCGTGGCTGTGCGCGCCGATGCGCTTTAGGGCGTGGCTGTGCCCCATGCGCTTTAGGGCGTGTCCTCTTGTGGTTCGGCGAAGGAATTTTGAATTTGGCCAGGGTGCCGGCGAGAGCTCACCTCTGGAGACACCGTGACACTAGAGACGACACTCTTCGCAAAGGACACCGTGAGATCTTTAACGTCCACCAATGAATGCCGGTAAGCGGGAACGCAGTGAAGTGAAGAAATAATTTACAAAACAAAAAGGTAAAAAATGTTGAAGCAAAAATAAAATAAAAATAACTTGCCAACGAATCCGGGACAACGGAGTGACCAAGATAATGAAATAAGAACATCACGTGCGTGAAGGAGCTCAATGACGGATATCCACCAACAAATTCCAAAGGTAATAAATATAACGTCATATTTCATTCGACGTGGAAGAGTCCACGTTGCCTTTCGAATTGCGGAGGCCATTGTGTGACGGTGCGCTGATAAAAATTGAAAATCCCTCCGCTCCTCTTCTTCTTCTTCATGACTGCGCGACGGATAGGTGATGATGCAACCGGCGGGGAAAATCCAGTACTCCCTCCCGGTCACTTATTTCATTGGTTCACCTTCCTCAGCAGGTCGTGACGTCTCTTAAAAGAGCTGAGTAATCGATTTATTTAACATAAAAACATCCGAAAGACCCTCTTCTAATTTGTAATAAAAGGCAAACAAACCAAGTTCGCCGCCATTACGTCCAATCCTGTCAAGATTTCCGTGTATTTTTTTTTGGTGGATATGGTCTCAATCGTCGGTGTAACTTTTATGGTTTATAATATTTTCTACTTTAATCATCTGCTGTAACGGTCTTTTCCAGTGGTATCGACTCCATATAATCGTGTTGCGATTGGGGTGTATTGGAAGTACATTTTCTAGCTCGATCGTTATTTCTTCCTTTTTCTTTATTATGTCTCGTGAATGTTGAAAAAATACATTTTGTCTATTGCATCTTGGGTTGTGGTTTGTACGTCTCGCACTCACACACTCACACACACTGGGTTGGTGTGCATCGCGATTCAACCTTGCGCTATCCGGAGCGGTTCTTGATTGGTTTCCGCCTCAGATGAGGATCACTTCCGGTCAGCCTGGAGTGACGTGTCCGGGAGAGATCGTGAAGGGGAGTTCCGTGTAAATGGTGTCGGTTTTGGTTCGTCAGATTATTGATTTCCTTCGCCTTTGGTGACACAATCGTCAAATCGTTTCTTTTCAATGGCTTGTGTCGCCCTTTCTGATGACTTGATCATTAGCGGGTTTGATTGATGGCGTTGCTGAAGTTGTCGGCACGTTAAGCCTGATTGCGTTGTCGCCTTGGAAACGGAATCCCGTTTAACGTCCATGCTCGGCTGGGTCAACCTGACCAAACAACTGTGATTCTGTGAAGGCCCCAAAACATGCTGCATGCATGCAGGCAGGCCATCCGGTTTTAATGAAATGCCCACCTTGGGAAGCACGTTCTCGCGATTAAACGTCTCAATATGAAGTCTTTAAATAATCTGTTCGATGGTGGGATCCGTCCAAGACGAGCTGGAGCTCCACAAATGCTTGCTGTGCTTCGCTTGCTTGCTGTGCTGTGCTGTGCTTGCTTGCTGTGCTTTGCTTGCTTGCTATGCTTTGCTTGTTGTGCTTTGCTTGCTTGCTGTGCTTGCCTGCTGTGCTTGCCTGCTGTGCTTGCTTGCTGTGCTTGCTTGTTGTGCTTTGCTTGCTGTGCTTTGCTTGCTTGCTGTGCTTGCTTGTTGTGCTTTGCTTGCTTGCTGTGCTTGCCTGCTGTGCTTGCTTGCTGTGCTTGCTTGCTATGCTTTGCTTGCTTGCTGTGCTTGCTTGTTGTGCTTTGCCTGCTGTGCTTTGCTTGCTTGCTGTGCTTGCTTGCTGTGCTTGCTTGCTGTGCTTTGCTTGCTTGCTGTGCTTGCTTGCTTTGCTGTGCTTGCCAGGAGGTTTATTCTTGGATTGTCCTTTCAATTCTCGTTTCGTGTTCTCATCTGAACTGGCTCACGCCGAACAGAACTCGAGTTCAAATCCCATACGTTGCATGTTTTTGTTCCCTTTTTTGTATACAAGGTCGAGGCTCTTGGAAGAGCAAGAACATTTAAATGGGTCAGAACTGAACAGAACAAGAGGAACAGTGGAGGGGATGACACCAACAGCAGGGTCGATGGCCAAGCGGAGGGAGACTTTGAGATATAATGGGTGTGGGGTAGGGGAGGATCCATGGGGTAGACAAGATGCACACAGAAGGAAAGTTTCAGGAGAGAAAACTGGAAATGTTGAAGGAGGCGGGCATCGGGGGTGGCCGAGTTAACGAGGGGAGAAAAGATCATGGTTTTGGATTGGGGATGATCTGAGATGGTGGTGAACGGATGTCTTGAAGGATGACCTGAAGGGAAGAATGAGATTGAAGAAGATGTGGAAGTTGGTTCCACAGGTGGGAGGAACATATGAGTGGAGGTGAGTAGTGATCATTGATTTAAGTAGTTTCACGCGAAGGGGTTCGATTGTGGACCGTATGTGCCTTGCAGAAAGCTGGGGGAGGGGGGGGAGACAAAGCACAGAAAGAGCAGAGGATGCAAGATGAGAAAGGAGGTGGGAGAAGACAGAAAGACCACCAGCCTGTCTGTGATGGCGTAAGCCCATAAACTCGGCTTCATCGCAGGAGATTCCAGTAATCTTCAAGGCCTTGGTTTCCACGGCATCAACCTGAGCAAGATGTGAGGCAGGGGATCCAACCCAGAGGGGAGAGCAGTACTCCATCAAGCTGTGGATGAAGTTCCTTGTACGTGGATAGGAGTTCAGGTGTGTCAAAGGGAGGACTTTGAACGATGCAGGATGCACAGTTAGCGGCTGGCTTTGGAGGCCAAATTTGAAATGTGGTTTGCCCAAGAAAGATCATTGTCCTTTGTGCACTAATGTCCTTACGATTCACATTATCAGACGGGATGGTGCTGAGGTAGCGTACTTACCTTGAGTTGTCTTCTTTGGGTCAGATTCCGGCCTCATATAAACCGGTGAATCGGTGCTTAGCCGGTGGGATGTTGCATCACAAACTCCACCGTTCCTCAGATGTATGTTAAACTGGGTGTCCCGTGTGCTGGCATTAGTTGGTGGACCTTTAAAAAAAAACACCCCAATGGTGTCTTCATGAAGAGTGAGATTTCTCGCTGTCATCCTGGAACAAATTCCGACATCTCGCCTCATATCACCTTCGGTCGAACATCCGGCCTGGCCAGCTGGTTCGTGAGAGATTGAGGCCAAAAATTTTCCCTCCTCGGTTGACCCCACAAAGGTGGCAATAATCACATCTGTTTATTGTTGTCGTAGTTAATAGTATTGTCTGTCCTTTTAATCTACATGAAAGTACACTGATGTCACCCAAGGTCTTCTTCCCACAAGTGATTTATCTCCAAACTCCATTAACAGCCTTCGAGCAATAATAATAATAATACAAATTGTGGTGTGTCAACTTCTTTTGGAGTAACATCGACTTTCTTCACATTTTATTGTTAAATCAAAAGCACACAACCACCAACATTTCTTATTGCTTGTCCTTTTTTTCTCCCCATTCTCTTGTGGTTGTTACCGACATGTTTTCACCCTTGTGTGTGTGTGTGTGTGTGTGTTTATGAGCAGGCTATTTCAAAAAGTTGTGGACAGATTCAGACAAAACTTTGTGGACATGTTGGGTGTGTGACGAGGATGAATTTTTTTGGTTTTGATGAAGATCCGGATCTGGATACGAGAATTTTTTTACGTGATTCTTCACCATTGAGAGATCAGGCCAAAAATGTTATACAACACGATATTTCAAAAAGTTGTGGACGGGTTATGACAAAACTTGGTGGACGAGTTTGCGTTGACAATTACAAGTCGATTCGATTTTGTTTACGGTCCGGGTCCAAATCTGACTGATCAGTGGGAAACGAAACTGAAACCGTTCAGCTTTGCGGAGGTATGCGATCTACGTAGTGCCGTTCTAGTTTATTGTGAAGTAATCGTGGTGGAGGTGCAATTTCTGTCTCGGTGATGACCATGAATGAATGGTTGTTTTGCAGGAAATGAAAGGTGTTGATGGGATTTGGGTGCGTCTGGTTGGTAGTGGAGACCTCGACATATCGTGCAATGACCTCACTGGTATGTTCATGAAAAATTTGTATTAACGAGTGCTTGTGTTAGTTTGTACTTTATTTCGTCGTGTTGCAAAAATCGTGATGGCAACTGTGTTTTTGAGGCATTGATTTGTTTTTTATTTTTATTTTTCTGTTTGAGAAGGAGTGCGATTAAACTAAAAACTAGAAGGGCACTCGGTAGAGCGCATACCTCCACCACGTAGTACCTGATCCACGAGAACATATTGTTGTGGGGCCGGGTCTCGGTGGCGAGCACGACCGCTAGAGGGAGCAGTAGAGTCGGCTCCACCGAACATACCGGAATTTAGGTCGTGACCTTCGGATAAGTCCGAAAGGCACGGGTTCCTTACAGGACCATGAATCGCCAATAATTCGACCGCGTGAGTTAGGGTTAATTTCCAAACTTCAATATACCTAATTACCCACGCGGCAAAGCTACCGGGGAATTCACACCCTCGACGGACCTCGAGCGGGACGAGCCGTTACCGTGCTCGAACCGTGTGTAACCTGAGCGGATGGCCACCAAGGCCTGTCGGTCCAAATGCACGATTCACTCCCTCGCTATTTCTCAACACGCACCGTGCTAAGCCAATAAAAGAAATGACAGGGACCGAGCTGGGACATTCAGCAATAGGGAAATTTATTACAATAATAATAGAGGCGGGAAGCACGTAAGGACAGAGTTATCCGAATATCAGGCAGGCAATATACAGTGAGCAAAAGCACTTATCAGTTCTACTTATCAGACGGGCCCACACACAGACACACACCCAAAGAAATGGACCCCGTCGGGTCTTTATTGAAGGCTTCCAGCTCGAGGAAAGGTGAGCTGGAGACCAGAGCCTGTGCTTGGACCTGTCCGCCTCGTGCGGTCTTCGACGATCTGGCTCAGTGGCGGGACTCAAACCCGCAGCTTCCAGGTGGCGTCAAGGACAAAGGCACCAGGAGTGGAGCGGCAGACCAGCACGATCGGCAAAAACAAGCGACGAGGCAGGCGAAGCAAGTGATCCTCCTCAGGCTC
>CM068967.1:54916659-54926761 GCA_035128595.1 Eptatretus atami
TCTTGTGACTTTCCGAGGTCTTGCAGAGTCTGTTTCTCTGTCATTCTGCCATTTGTAACGATCTGTTTGTCTACTGCTTGTATATGTAGGCGCACAGGTTTTATGGCATTTTATAGTAAGTTCACTATTCTGGTTCAATGCTTCGTGAAGGTCAAAATACTTCCCATCACCATAGATCTTGCTACATCGTATGATATTACTTATTCGAACAACGGTTGCGGTGATTAATGGGTCTTTCTTCGTTTCACAGCGAAACTTCCACTGGAAGAAACATCTTTCCTGATCGGACTCCATAAAATGTCAACGCTGAAAATAAATAAGTCAAAAATTAGATTCTAACCTGGGAGAAAGCATTTTATAACTGTGCCTGAATACTAGTACCGTACAAAGGTTCACATTTATTAGTACGGTTCCCTGCTAAAAGAGGGCAGCACCCAACAACTACTGTCATGCCCATTTTGATAACTGTCATTGTAAAAACTAATTTTATACAATCTGAATTTGTCTAGTATTTTAATCTGGAGATTCTTTTACTAACTACTTCATATAAAGCTTGACAACTGGAAGTCTGGTAGCCTATTCCATGACAAACCTGCACAGCAGAGTGGGAGTGGTGCCCAGCCATGTGCTTCTAATATCTGAAACAATGCAATGGTGCCACCTTTTGTCAGTTTAACTAACTAATGAAGTCTCTCAGCCAATACTTCATCTTAATATGCATGGGTGATAACAGATCAAAGCAGGAAATGTAGGCCTACGTTTGGGGTATATATGATCCCCTAGGAATGCCAGGAAAGGGTTAAATCATCAAGTTTGGGCAAATTGTGTCCAAATCAGCTGTAAAATACTTGCCTTGTGAATAATAATGATGAAAAATAAATGTGATGACTTTTGGTCACAGCTATTTCAAGATATCGCAAAAAATAGTACTTGGGCGCATTTGGGTGTAACCGGCATAAAAGGGTTAATATGCAAATTGCCCAAGGGTTACGAACGGTCACCCCCCTGAATCATGAAAGCTACCCAAGGCTACAAGAAACAGCATAGAAAAAAACTTTATCCGGCAAAACCAGGTTCACTAAAATATCTGCCTTTTGCTCCCGGACTATGATCTGTGAAGATTGTTTCATGTTTCTACATCTCTGTCTATCTCTCTCTCTCTCTTCTCTCTCTCTCTCTCTCTCTCTCTCTCTCTGGTTTCTCTCTCTCTGGTTTCTCTCTCTCTGGTTTCTCTCTCTCCTTGGTTCTTCTTCTCTCTCTCTCTCTCTCTTCTCTCTCTCTCTCTTCTCTCTCTCTCTCTCTCTCTCTCTCTCTCTCCCTCTCTCTCTCTCTCTCTCTCTCTCTCTTCTCTCTCTCTCCTCCCTCCCTCTCTCTCTCTCTCTCTCTCTCTCTCTGGTTTCTCCTCTCTCTCTCTGGTTTCTCTCTCCTTGGTTTTCTCTCTCTCTCTTCTCTCTCTCTCTCTCTCTCTCTCTTCTCTCTCTCTCTCTCTCCTCTCTCCTCTCTCTCTCTCTCTCTCTTCTCTCTTCTCCTCTCTCTCTCTCTCTCTTTCTCTCTCTCTCTCTCTGTGTCTGTGTCTCTCTCTCTCTCTCGCTCTCTCTCTCGCTCTCTGTGTCTCCTGTCTCTCTCTGTGTCTCCGTCTCTCTGTGTCTCCGTCTCTCTGTGTCTCCGTCTCTCTGTGTCTCTCGTCTCTCTGTGTCTCCGTCTTCTCTGTGTCTCCGTCTCTCCGTCTCTCCGTCTCTCCCTCTTTCCATCTCTCTCTCTCTCTGTCTCTCCTAGGGATGGTGATGATAAATCCCGGGCTAAGGCGCAGAGGAAACGACAAGACAAGAGCAAGAGGGTAAAGCTCACTGAATTATTCCTTCATCTCCAGAATCATTATTTTACATTTGTCCTTCTAATCACTTTGAGTGTGTGAGTGATCATTTTAATTTCACCTGCTTACATCTATTTACGTCACTGCTTTATCACATCTCTCAGTTCCTTGTCAGTCTCGTCATACGAGGGCCGATCATTAAGACTGTTGTTTGACGTAAAAAGTCTGAAACTGTTATTTTATGTTCATTGTACAGTGATTTTTGCCATTAATTGGACAATCACCATTATGTTTCTACTTTATTTGTCGGCCATGCACTTGCTGATCGACCCTCGTATTCCTGCTTTCATTTCCGGTCCTTTGATCTTTCGACCTTCCTGGCCTTTGTATCTTCACTCTTGAATCGACTTCTCTCTATTTGCTGCTCTCCCTTTGCCAGCCGTTGGTGTCTCTGCAGCTGCTGTGGAACATGTGTGAACCTTCAGACGTTGTGGTGACTCCTTGCCTGCGTCAAACGAGGAACAACATACATGTGACCCATCTTTGTCTGCCACTGGATGTGCTGTTCGCAGCGTCCAGCAGTCAGCCGTGGGGAGAGTATGTCGCCCGTTTGTACACGTCAACCTCAAGTGCACTGCAACACCGAGCTCATCATTTTGACATCTTTTGTCCGATGACTTTTCTGCCTTCTTCACCAATAAATAAACATTGCTTATAATCAGCACGTATTTTATCTAGTGTGATTGTGCAGTTGATGCACCGGTTAAAGCAGCAAGTGCAAGAGAGTGGGAAATGGCTGGAAAGAGGTGAAATCCTGCAACCTCCCATCCCACTTCACTTCCTGCTTACGGGAGGTGCCCTCGTCACGGTGCCTCTGCCTCCCGATCTCAGTGATGATGACCTTAAGGAATTCCGCATGGTAGCGCAAAATTCCCTGTTGTTCGTATCTTCGACTTGCTGGTGCAGTTCCTTTCTTTTTTTTTTACAATTGAACCATCAAGTTTGCCCACTCATGAAAATAGTCATATAACACAGGCCTTGTTATTTCATTTATTGCTCTTTGGAATTCCTTTCTCATTGGTGATTGTGCTACTTTATCTTTTGAATTAACCCCCCCCCCCTCCTCGCTCCCACCTCCCTCGCCCCCCCCCAACCCAGGAGCTCCACTGTCGCCATGATGTGCCATTAGATCGACCGTGCTTTCGCCGTGGCAATGCCCTCACACTACCAGGCGGTGAATGCCAAGAGTGTTTTCTTCGCTCACCACATGGTAGTCTTTCTCCACCATCAGTGCCCGATGCCCAGGTTTGTAAGTGACAATTGAACGCTATCATCGCACGGTTTGGCATTCCATTTTTGCTCAAGTACCACGTGCAAATTACAAATGCTAAATTGCCACAATTTATAACTTTTGTCTTTCCATGACTGAACACACACTGTGTTGCATTGCCAAACGTCCTTTCTCTCCCAAATGCAATTTTCCAGTGTGTATATAATATGTTGATGGCCCTTTAGGTTACGCACAATCGAGTCTTTTTTTAAAGACTGAGGATTTAAAAGTCATAAGTGAAGGACAGTGAAGTAATCAACCATGGTTTCGCCATTCTTATAGCTCATCAGGACAACACACCACAATCGTTTACCTGTGACCATGCAAACCTAGTCAGCTTCATACTGTGTCACACCTCCGAGCTTGATACAGCAGCAAGACACAGTTTGCATCTCATACGACAACCGCACCTCCTGGTTGGTATGGCAGTAAGGCAGAGGTAATGTTCTTGTGTGGCAGAGAGATATTACTGCTTACAAATCGCGCAGTTTCAGCTGTTATGGGACGTGAACCGTCTTGCTGCTCTATCAAGCTAGGAGGTTTCACACTGTGTGCGTGTGCGTGTGTGTATGCCTGGTGTTGGCTTAATTGTTAGGGTGGTGAGGCTTGGGTTCCTCGGGTCCTGAGTTCAAATCCCACTCGGCTGTTGAATTAATACCGGGTGGGGTTAACTCGACCTGTCATCCTTCCGAGGTCGGCAAAATGAGTGCCAGCATGTGGTAAACTGTGTCGGAGTGGCGACCCGTCCAGGATTGTGCCCAATAGCCAAGGAGACTTCTTAGCAGCACCAACGCTCTGCACGGAGTATGGTCCCGATGGATGGAATGGATGGATGGATATATATCTCTATTATATACCAAGCTTGCACACTAAAAACTGGCTCGCCGTCACACAATCCCTATGAAATTGCTGTGGCACTTAGCGGACATGCCGACAATGTTTGGGAAGTCTTGGCGTTCCATAGTACCACTTGCATTTTGCACAATGCATATTTTTGTCATTCCCCGTGTACGGTCTGTTGTCTGCTACCAGCTATGTTGTACTGCTATCCCGTGCATGTGCACGGGTATCGCTAGAAATATATATATATATATTTGGCATCTCAGAATTATGTTTTTTTTTTTATGTATTTTTAAAAGTTATTTACATATTTGTATGTTCAATGACAAATCGGTCTACACAGACCTGAGTCCTAAAAACACATATCCTGTATTATCACGTTTAACTAGAGTGCCTTCTACTTTTGTTTTCTTCAACAGCATAAATCCTATTGAATTGACTCCCGTGATATTCTCATTACAAAAAAAAAGAAAGAAAGAAGGAATTGCACCCGTTTCTCCTTTTGAAGTATTTTCTTTTTTAATGGGGGTGGTTTAATTTTGACCTCCACTTCAATTTATCAAAGGCAAAGTAATATCCGTTTCCTGCTTCGATGCAAGTGCTGAAAATCAAGATGGTGGAAATTTAAGTAACGGGGAGGGTGGAACGACGTATAAATGTGAAAATCCTGGAGAATGACAACAAGAAGTCCTGTTGAAATTCACAGATGATCGGCTGCACTTTATGGCAATGGTAGTCTGTTGAGTACCATCGCAAGCTTCGGTATAAACACAACTCCAGGTGGAGTTTGAACCCCGCACGTTGAGCGCGACTGCCTTTTCATTGGTAGCGCTTTGTTTCCCTTGCCAGATTGCTCTGGGTGCTATCCATATCTGTTGATTGGCATTGTATGCCAACCCCCCAGGAAAGGGCAGGCAGATTACCCCACCCCCTCTTTGAATGTCGATTGATAAGCAAACTGGGGTTTCACCTACAATCTGATACTGACTGTTTGATGCTCCTTAGTGTCGCCAAGGTTAATTTAGATAGCCTTGAGCAGGGTTCTCCAATACGCTCACCACTCGCCACACGTGGAGAATCGGCCACACACATCTGGCAAATTGATGTTCTTCAAAAGATGTTTGTTTGTTTTGTTGTTGTTTTTTTGCAAACAGTTCTCGTTGGTGCATCGGTCGTCAAACGGCACCAGCGGGTTTCCGATACACCCAATATTATTTCGAGCTAACTAGCTTGGCCGAGGTTAAACTGCTATTTTCAATATCACTCGAGAACAAATGCCTTCCATTGTATTGACAGCACAACTGCATATATCTCGGTGATCTATCTGACCATTACCCAGTTTCTATCTTCCAATCTAAAATAAACTTCTATTTTTACCTCCATACACCGAAGTTGGAAGGAAGTTATGTTTTCACCCATGTTTGTCTGTCTGTCTGTTGGCAGGATATCTCAAAAGGTTGTGGATGTATTTCCACCAAACTTGCTGGGTGGATAGCTTTTGGACCAAGGACCAATTGGTTAGATTTTGGTGAAAATGCAAATTTGATTCCGGATCCCAGAGTTATTAAATTGTTTGTTTACCATTGAGAGATGGAACCAATATGATATATTTCATATTTTTTAGACTGGACCAATCGGAATTCCCAGGCATTGTCAATGATTCCTACGATGTTTAAGTGACTATGGTATGAAGCGGTGTAAGAGGAGGGAGGAAACGTGACAAGACACTGTCGTTTCATTACCACAGGTAATTAAGCTTGTTCACCATGTTAATTTATAGTTATACCAATCAATTTTTTTAAATAACGTTTCCATTTAATGTAGATTCTATAACCGTTTGGTTATATTTAATGTGTATTCATATCACCACATTGTAGTACTCCATTTCAAATCGCTGACATTCTCTTTTTCTTCAAATCGACCTTGTACTTAAATACTCAATGAGAACCCTTAACATCAATAATTATATAAAGAAAAAAATATATGGTGATCTGGTCGCCACAAGTTTGGCAAACGTCAATATCCTATTGGGCATCGAGGGCCGAGAGGTGCACACACTCACCTCTGAGCTTTGTAGCCTGAGTTTGAATCCCGACCCAGCTATAAACCGTCATCCCGGTGTTTCACAAGCAAGGTGATTCATCGATGTGCATGCTGTCCCTCGGATATATGTTACACCGGGTGTCCCGTCTGCCAGCATTAGTTGGTGGACGTTAAAGATGTCACGTTGTCCTTCGCGAAGAGTAGGCGAGCTATCACCAGCACCCCGACCAAATTCCCAATTCCTGCTCTCACCTACAGCAGGCACTGCATCGGCGGCGTAGCTGCAACTCCAGCAATTGATGCCATCTACAACCATGTGCTGCATATGAAAGAAGAAGCAGTTGGCCTTTGCACTGTTATTGTTCCGCAGGTGTTCTTGGTGCAGGGCGATTACACGTACTACCACTACGGGCAGGGTGGCACATCTGACGTCGGCTGGGGATGTGCGTATCGATCCCTACAAACCGTCGCATCCTGGTTCAACCTACAGGCATACACCTCTCGTACAGCACCCTCTCATGAAGAAATACAGCAGGTGACGTGTCCATGCTCGATCAAGTGAAGGGTTAAAAGTGTAGCTGCAAGTGTCCGTTTTGTCGATTTAATTGTGAATATGGGAGACGTTATTCTGGTTCTTATCGTTTTAATCCAACGTGATCTCTGTGACCTTTCTGGTTAAATTTCCTACTTCGTTTGTTCCTGCCTTCGAGGCAGACTTAGTCAAATCTATTTATGTGTGCATCTCGTCGTGCCGTTGGGAGCACGCTTGGCAGAATGCACAAAGAGCTTTTAAAAAAAAAATTATTTCGCTCATGTAATGGATCTTTATATGAGAGGAGCTTTTTGTAAATGTGTCTTGCTGGGCTAACTGGCTATATATTGTCACGCCAGACATCCTCCATTAAAACGGGCCGTCTGTGCCGGGATCTTTTATCCCGTGAACAGCCAAAAGGTGTCCAACTACTGCGTTCAATTGAAATTATTCCTCAACTTTACTGTTCCCAAAGGTCACCAAAATGAACCAAATTTGATGGCAACATGCACAGGAGGTTAGAAGGATGGAAAACGTTTCTTACCTTTACAAGGGTTTACTTATAATGAGTATGGGGAGAAAGGTGGACGGGACGTGCAAATCGGAACAAACCATGCAAATCAACAGACACAAAGATGGATGTGGAGACATGCAAACTTATCTTCAAGGATGAATAAACGATCCCAATCCTAATCTTGCCAGGCACCACAGACCGCACTCTTACGAAACAATGGTGGAAGCAGGTGAGGACATCTTATGGCACGATGAGTGGTGTGCAGGGTGATGGTGCTGCTCGGGAACAGGAATTATGGATGCAGTGGAGACGAGGGGTTGTGAGGTGGCGTCCACCTCTCCAGAGAGCAGTCCTCTCTATGACGATGAGTAAGCACAGCAGAAGACTAAGAGAGCCAGCAAGTCAAAGAGCGGGAGAGAGAGGAAGAGAATGTTCTTTCATATCCAAGCGTCCTACCTCAATCTGTCCACGCTCATGTGCAGACCCAGCCTTCCTGGACTCTCGGATTGCCTTTCCCTGCGGCGAGTCCGGTGATTGGTTGCCTGCTGCTTGTGGGAATTGCCATCCTCCAGGCCATCTCGCCCACGGAGCGGCCACAATAAAAAGTCTTCCACTCTTCTGGGCCCTCCAGCGCATCTCGCCGTGATGGCTCGTGGTGCGCCGGCCGAACAGATCGCGATCGGTCCTTGTGAAGCGCTTCCATTGTGCCTTGTTACCGAAAGGACAAGCCAACTTACTGTCATTTTTCCTGTTTACAAGAGTAAATCTAGGCTATGCGAATCACACGGACCATACTATTGTTATAATCCAATCGCATCTCTCATCCGTCAACTAGAGAGTTCATAGAACACTTACCTCACGTAGTTATGAGATAAATATAATGATAATATAACTAGAGGAAAAATATAATACAACAAGAACTTCGGTGGGGTCTACAGGTGCCAAATTTAATTGGTCGTGATCTTTCTTTGTGGTTTCCAGTCCGTGTCTCCTTTAACCAAATGGTTGGTGGGTTTCCTGATGCCATTGGAATGAGAGTTCTTTGAGAAGATCTATAATTCAGACTCCCTCTCTTGTGCACTTTGTTCAAATCTCCATTCTGGTACAACCAATTTTTCATCGTACTCGTGTAGAGATACCCCGCGTTAAACGATCTCTCGGCACTTGAATTGCAATTTACCATTGGAAGTGGAAACCGCTGCTCTTTCGGAAAGAGAAAAATTCCAAACAAAGTTTGTCCTGCATTTGTTCAAGTTCCTTGGACGAATGGTGCTGCGAGGTAACCGACATCGTTCGTTGGCTAATTGTGGGGATTGTCTTGTATTACACCGATAGGCTCTGGTTGACGTCGGAGACAAACCGAAAGACTTTGTGGGATCCAGACGTTGGATCGGGTCCATTGAAGTGCAGGTGGTGCTTGGACAGCTCCTTGGAATTTCATCTCGAATTGTGTGTATAAGGTCAGAGGTCACATTGCTCGAACATTTTTCTGCACCGATTAATCCCAGTTCTGTTATATTTGGCTATTTGTTGAATGGTAATTGATCGTCCCATTCATTTGCTCACTCGTAAATATATTTTTGTGGCCTTCATATCACTCTAGTATTGTGATGTTGTGGTGAGTTGTTCATATTATCATACCTGTGTGTGTGTGTGTGTGTGTGTGTGTGTGTGTGTGTTGTTAAGCAAAGGTTCTGAGCTGGAATCTTGTGCCCGTGAGCTCGTCACACACTTCTCCTGTGAGGAACACCTGTGATTGATCGGTAAGTCACAATCGGTTACCATGTTTTTAACGATGTGATATCCTAAATTGTCACATGAGGATTGCTTTGTATCTCAACATAAGCCAAAGAGCAAAATCCTTTCCTTTTTCAGTCGCAGCGAGTCAGCGATACATCATTCCTATGCAAGCTTAATATATCGTTACGTCACTGAATAAGGGATAAATTGGGGTCGGTGTGTCTGCCCTGATGTGCTGGTCACCGCGGTGGCATGAGCATGGTTTGGAACTGTGTTGCTGGTGTACTTTGAGATTTTGAATTTATCGATTGAAACCCACACACACAACACACACACAACACACACACACACACACACACACACACACACACACCACACAACACACACACACACACACACACACCACACACACACACACACACACCACACACACACACACACACACACACACACACACACACACACACACACACACACACCACACACACAACACACACCACACACACACACACACACACACACACACACACACACCACTCTCTTGCATAAAAAATGCCCCCGACTAACATCTAGAAATAAACCCCCTTGCATCGAATGTGTCAATCCCTTTTCTGTTTTAATTTTTTTGAAAGATCATACATATCCTTGTGATAACTGCCGTTTAGCAGCACAGCTTCACCCCGAGAAATGAAAACCACTAGCCAGGTGCTGTGTGCTCATGCATTCGGTTACATTATAAATGGACTGCAGCAGGCTTCACACCTTCACAGCAGTTTATCTTGCATTATGATTCACGTGTGAAACATCCTTTGTATTGTGGTGTTTGAGCATGCTGCTTTTTAATATTTGCAGGTGGTGGTGTTTTAGCCCATACTATATTGGGGGTTATGTGGAGCAAGACGAGTGGAGAGACCCGGTTCCTGGTGTTGGATCCTCACTATACTGGGCCTGATGATCTAAACCCCGTTCTTGACAAGGTTGAAGCACAAACTCCTCTTAACTTTTATGAAATAAAAATCATTTTGACTGAAGAACATTTAATTTGCCCATCCCAAAAGGTATATTAATTACCTTTATTTTTGTAGCATTTTCGCCATCCAACGATGATACACTCACAAACTTGGATCAACTCACAAATTGCTTTTGAATATGATTGTTCAACGTGTGCCTTTATTATCCGTCCTGAAAGCCATTTTGGAGATCCAGGAAAGCCAAGACTCCCTATACATCATCGAAAAAAAAGAAAAATCGGTGCTTAGAAAGAGGTTTATATAGGGGTGTGTGTGTGTG
>CM068967.1:54946986-54968880 GCA_035128595.1 Eptatretus atami
CAATGTTGCTCTCTCCTGTGATATCATGTTTTGCCCATGCGTCAAATAAATGCAGGTCGTCTTTGTAACTTTGCCAAAGGAGAAGCGTTTGAGGAGGTCAACAATTTCCCTGCTCCTCGTCAGAGCATGCATTGTTACTGAAAGTTGTACCTGAAAAGATTTCGGTACCTGAGATGAAGGATTCAAGCACTGATGCTGGTGCGATCAAGGAAGGGTCTTCACACTGATCGTCTGCAGTGTACCTTTGACCTTTTCTCAACTTTTTCAGAAAGTGCATTAAGACTTGTTGCTGCTCTTCTTTTCTACTAAACTGCTCGACGTGTGGTGGCCATGGCAATTTAGATCCTTTAGCAAATTTAGCTTTCAGCCTTTGACAGCTGCTTCAAATATCCTCATCACTGATACCACAACAGTTAAGTGCTGCTTCAACATATGATCTCCGCTGACAGGTCAAAACGAGTGAGTTCTGTTCTTTTGCAGTCGGTCATGAAAACCTATTTTCCATGAAATTCGTCTTGCACATTGATTGCAGTGTAGAGGACTTCACAGTAGTTGTAAATCAAAGTTGTTGAGCATTCTGGTATAATCATTAAGCAGACTTTGTAAAGTGCGAAACTCATGTTGTTCAAAAGATAACACTTCGGACATGCTGAAAAGAATTCTGTTTAACCTCGGATGGGTGAATATAATTCAGGTGAAATTGCTGATCAGTCAAGTCATCTGATTACGTGGAATATACTTCTTCCAGCAAGAGCGATGATAGCGAATCTCAGCTGCAAATGGGTCAGGAGTAGAGCATCAAAGCTATGAGTCTGTTTCTCATACTTTCATCTTCAGGTGAACTGTATGACATTTGAAAACATTCCACGCATCCCACTGCTGGATGATGTGCCATTTGTCTCTACCAGGATGCTTTGTGTCTTCAGGCAGCATACACTGACACACAGTTTTTGTCATGTATTACACCAAGCTGGAACGTAACTTTCTCTGATTGAAACTGTGTTTCTCCAGATTATTAGATGACGAAGTATCTGACGATCAGGACAATTTTCAGCACTTTTTTTCAGATTTTTTTTTCGTTAAGGGCCTTGGAAAGCTTGTCTTTACTGCATTTGGCCCTACACAGTTTGTGGAAAGACTCCTTGAAGACCATTTTCCAATTCAACCTCATCATACACTGAGCCATATTTATCTAGTCCCTCCCAGTTCTTAGCGTGATTTTTCAATGTTCCAAGCTTCAAATTGGCGTGTTACTCTTGTCTTCATCGCAGTCTCCTTGGCAAAGGATGCAAATGCCAATTTCTCCACTCCCTCGTTTCTTCCCTCTGCTTTCTCTTGCTATCTGCCATCTGCAAAAAAAAAGTCATGCATATGTAAATGATGTATCATGTAATCCATTACGAAATTTAGAACCTTACTTATTAAATAAAATATCAACTTGAAACTGAACATTATATAATGCCTATTATATATTTTAGTAATATAAAGTCTTATCTTTGGGTGTCAATGATTTATTACTAAATAAATTAATTACATTTTGGATGTTTGTGACTTAACAATGATAAGGATATGTATCTCAATGAACAGCATGATGAACAAAAGTTAAGAGATGCTTGCAAGCCCCGTCAGGTCATTTTAATTCTACGTCATCTCGTACTTTGTCATCTAGAAACCGGTACGTACTGGACTACGATTTGTACTGCACTGCAAGATATAGACTTGCCACTGGTTTCTAGATTACATCCTAATAATAATATTTAAATCTGCCCATAGTGTAATGTCGGCCAAAACTGACAAAAAAGTCTCCGTATAGGCATATATATTGTAAAACGCCCTCTGGTGTTGCATATACATATAATTATGGTCAGATTTGAAATCCTTGACTCCAAAAACATAGATTTAGACCAAACGAATGTTCTAGACTAATTAGAAGTGAATTTAAACCACAATATTGATTTGGGGCCCTTTGAATTTCCCCCTGGTGGAGTTAGCCCGCACTTGTGAGAGGGGTACCTCGCTAAAATTTCTTTTTTGGCCATCTACCAGAATCTGCATTGAAAAATTGTCCCGGAACTTGGTCACGGACTCAATGGGGGTCTCTACTAGTAAAGCACTCAGACCTTCTTCTCTGAAACTAACACACATTTTGATGAAACTTGACACAACCTTATCACTCATGATGTACTCAAAGTGTGTTCACGACATTAAAAAAAAATCAGTGGGTCTGGGGTCTAGGGGTCCAATTGGGTCCAGGTTTGATCCCCCTCCAAAATAAGTATTTGCTTCTCTCCTAAACTACGCACACCAATTCGATGAAACTTCACCAACAACGTCATCAACACCGTGATAATAAAACGAATATCTATTTTCATCCAAAGTCTTAAACTTCCAAGACTCAAGCCTGATGCATTGCAATCACAACAAATTTTTTTTGCATATTAAGTAGGTCAATTAACGGTCAAAGGTCATTATGATTCTGGATGCTACTTTGACTTCTTCTCAAAAAGTATTCACCGCGATTTAGATGTAACTTGGTAGGAATCATCTCTGCATGGGCTTTCACAAGTTTGTTCAAAATCTATGAGATAATTTACAAATTTTGTGCATATGCATGCTTACCATGTCCCTGGTCCACAGGTGAGCAAGGGGCACTGCCCCTATTATTTTTAAAAAAAATAGTGCACCACATCATCATCTTCAACTTCGGACCATCATCCTCACGTTTTGGATTGTTTTTTAGCAACAAAATCTCGTGCATATGTGTATTTCTTTAAGTTTTTGTCATGTATTACACCAAAGCTGGAACGTAACTTTCTCTGATTTGAAACTGTGTTCTCCAGATTATTAGATGATGAAGGTATCTGACGATCAGGACAATTTTCAGCAGTTTTTCTTCAGATTTTTTTCGTTTAAGGGCCTTGGAAAGCTTGGCTTTACTAGCAATTGGGCCTGAACAGTTTGTGGTAAAAGACTACTATGAAGACCATTTTCCATTCAATCCTGCATCACTACTGAGCCATATTTTCTAGTCTCCAGTTTTTAGGTGATTTTTTCAATGTTTCCAGGTTCATTGGCGTGTTACATCTTGTCTTCATCGCAGTCTCCTTGGCAAAGGATGCAAATGCCAATTTCTCACTCCCTCGTTTTTGCCTGCTTTCTCTGCTATCTGCCATCTGCAAAAAAAAAAGTATGCATTAGGTAAATGATGTATCATGTAATCCATTACGAAATTTAGAAACCTTACTTGTTATTAAATAAAATATCAACTTGAACTGAACATATATATGCCTTATTATATTTTTAGTAATATAAAGTCTTATCTTTGTGGTGTAGATTAATTACATTTTGGATGTGTTTGTGACTTAACAATGATAAGGATATGTATCTTCAATGAACAGCATGAAAGAACAAAAGTTTAAGAGATGCTTGCAAGCCCCGTCAGGTCATTTTAAATTTTCCACGTCATCTGTACTTTGTCATCGAGAAACCGGTACGTACTGGACTACGATTTGTACATCACATGCAGATATAAACTTTCAGCTGGTTTATAGATTACATCCGTAATAATAAGTATTTAATCTGACCATAGTGTAATGTCGGCCCAAAATGACAAAAAAGTCTCCGTATCGCATATATGTTGTAAAACGCCCTCTGGTGTCGCATATAATAATATTTATGGTCACATTTTGAAATCTTGACCCAAAAACATAGATTTAGACACCAAAACGAATGTTCTAGAACTAATTAGAAGTGAAATTAAAACCACAATATTGATTTGAGGGGGCCATTTTAATTTCGCCCCCTGGTGGAGTTAGCCCGCACTTTTGAGAGGGGTACCCTCGCTAAAACTTCTTTTTTTGGCCCCATCTACCAGAATCTGCATTGAAAAATTGGTCCTGGAAACTTGGTCACGGACTCAATGATGGGGTCCTCTACTACCCTGCCTGTGACGCACCAGCATGACAGTATGTCTACCTAACGTCCGTCCATCTATCCTTGCCGAGGGTGGTGCGGCGTGCACAGCGGCCTGTCTGCTATACCGAGTGTGTACATATGACGAGCATCGTGGCTCTTGCGCTTTATCAAACTTTCCATGAATACAAGATGACGATAAGATGATTTTTTTTTTAGCTCACCTGGAACGGAGTTCCGGGAAGCTTATGGGGCGGCGCGTCCGTCCATCCATAAATACTTGCAACTTCTTGGAAACTACAATCTTCATCACCCGTTATGTACCAAAGTTTGTTCACGGCATTAAATAAATCGCGGTATCGGGGGGTGGCCCCCCAAAATAGGTGTTTGCTTTCTTCTCCGAAACTACACATGCAATTCCGATGAAACTTGACCACAACCTTCATCACCCGTGATGTACCAAAGTTTGCCAATGCTGTTTAGAAAATCGGGGTCGAAGGGGATTTACAGGTGTAGGGAGTTTCCCCCCAAAATAGATGTTTGCTATAACATTGGTTCATTGGTACATTTTGCTGACTTCCTCCTCAATATCATTATTGTACCAGGTGAGTACCCAGGGGGTATTGCCCCGATTTATTTAGTTCATTATTCTGTTAATGCAACTTAATCTATGTCCACAAAGTAAATTTAGAGGTCGGGAGAGAAAAGGAAAAGGAAATGAAGATGTGCAGAGAAATGCAAAAAGTAGATAAAAAGGTGAAGAGATGAAAGTCAAAAGTGAAGGAAATACAGAAAGAGCTACAATGGCACTTTGTAGACACTCAATGGTTGTCCCCATTGGCAGATACCCCACACCCATTGGTTGTCCCCATTGGCAGACACCCCACACCCATTGGTTGTCCCCATTGGCAGACACCCAACACCCATTGGTTGTCCAAGGCTACCTCTATCTGAGAGAAAGGAGTATAATTAAGCAGTTTAGCAATCTCCCGTGTTCCCGATGTAGCCCTTCAATCAATGGTACACTCTCATCAGGTAGTGGATGCAATGTCCAAGTTACGACCCATTCGATGGACCATTTACCTCCATTATTTGACCATTTACCCCATTCATTCCCGATATATCAACATGTCAGGCTCAGTTAATTCCCTCACAATTTCCTTCACTTGGTGTTCTCTCGCTCTCGCTCTCTCTGTCTCTGTCTCTGTCTCTGTCTCTGTCTCTGTCTCTGTCTGTCTGTCTGTCTCTCTCTCTCTCTCTCTCTCTCTCTCTCTCTCTCTCTCTCTCTCTCTCTCTCTCTCTCTCTCTCTCTCTCTCTCTCTTCCACTTCAATTGTGGAGAAGAGTTCCCCAAGGTAGGATGATGACTCCTGAAATCATCCTCAGGGATAAACACTCTTCCTCCCTGACAGCCAATTATCATTCCTCATTAGAACATGATGTTCTAGACTCTTGAGAATATCGACTTTAGAGACTCCAGCATCAAGAGCTACATCTACAGTTTAGAGATTCTAGATACTCTAGAAGACCAAAAGTTTGGAGACTAGAGACTCAAGACCTAAACTTTAGAGACTAGACTCCAGTGGCATTGGTCAACTGATTTGAGCTGGGAGATTGAATGAGGAGATGCCCTGACAACAAATGCACCTCCAGCAGGCTAGGGGTGTGTTCCATTACCAATCAGCTGGCTATCACTTGCCAAGCCCAGCCGGTCCTTATCAAACGTTTAGTTGGAGTGCTTGCACGAGTGCTTAAGCCACTTGGTGAGTGCTCTACAAGCTGATTGATAATGCAACCTTATGTAAATTATTATCCTGGAAGGATAGGTGATATGTGCCTGCTTGCCCCAGGAACGTCATGAAAATCTGGTGCTGGAAGTTCCAGAATTATCGTCTCAAGAGTGAACTTCTGGAAAAATAAAAGAGGGCAACGTTTTCTAAAAGTCGAATTTTGTATGGCTTTAGTTATGAATACATTTTGTCTGTACTTAGCCAGAGTAAATTTAAGGCTACACCTTATGTAAATTATTAGTCCCCTACTGGTTTCACAGGAGGGGACGATATGTTTGCTCTCAGTTTGTCCGTCTGTCCGTCCCACCTGTGGTTTGTCAGACTTTTTTTCCCATACCCTCTAACATATTCAACTGAAACTTGGTACATGTCTTTGTTTTGATAAGTTACAGAACAAGTTCGAGTTTCAGGGGGTTTCGTTGATTGTTCACAGAGTTATGCCCTTTTTGGACTGAGAAAAAAATCACATATTATACATGGGTCAGTTTTCAACACACATGACTCCACCCCACTGATTTACACCCATTGGCTGGACAGCTGGCCTGAATCCACCCCAATAAAATCATGCGCTGCCATTGTAAGAAGCAGCACAGATTGGCAGGCCTTAGGCCTGGATGTTAGTTCATCGTCCAATGCAATTGGAATGATCCTAAGTAACATAGCCACGATGTATTATATATACAAGGGGCAGTCAATAGGTAACCTTAAAATGGTGATATAAATTTGAGAATGTAATGTGTGTAGTTGTAGACGACATATGTTATATCTATGGGTAAGAGTCATGTTTTGCCTGTTTTAGATCTGGCAACATTGAGCGTATAACGTCAGTAGAGCAGTTCCAAGATGGCGGCTCCCGTAGAAGCATGCACCAGGGAGGAGCAACGTTCTGTCATCTGTTTCCTGGGATGTGAGGGTGTGAATCCCAGTGAAATCCATCGCAGAATGAAAATGCAATATGATGACGCATGCTTATCGCTTCTGCAGGTGTACGACTGGGACAGGAAGTTTAAAAGTGGAGTTCCTTTAGTTTGGGTGTGAGTTGTCTATGTACCCACCTTGCAGACACTTTGCGGAACCCCAGCATGTTGTGATTGATATGGTGTGCTGAACCATGGCTAATGTTCAATTGGGAGACCACTTCATCGAGCATAATGTGACAGTTTTCCCTTAGCACGCGCTCAACTCCTGCAACCATTTCTGGTGTGTCGGCTGTGTGAGGCCGCCCCAAGCGAGCAGCATCTGCCACACTGGACACTCCACTTTTAAACTTCCTGTCCCAGTCATATACCTGCTGCAGCAATAAACATGCGACACCATATTGCATTTTCATTCTGCGATGGATTTCACTGGGATTCACACCCTCACTTCCCAAGAAATGGATGACAGAACATTGCTCTTCCCTGGTGCATGCTTCTAAGGGAGCCACCGTCTTGGAACTGCTCTACTGACATCATACACTCAATGTTCCATCCATCTATTTGGATCATACTCCGTACAGAGCGTTGGCGCTGCCAAAGCAGTCTCCTTGGCTATTGGACACATTCCTGGACGGGTCACCACTCCGACACAGTATATCAGCAAGCTGGCACTCATTTTGCCGACCTCGGAAGGATGACAGACAGAGTCAACCCCACCTGGTATTAATTAAACAGCTGAGTTGGGATTTGAACTCAGGATCCTGGTATCCCAAGCCCACGACCCTTACCATGAAGCCAACACCAGGCATATTCAATGTTGCCAGATCTAAAACAAGCAAAACATGACTCTTACCCATAGATATAACTTATGTCCTCTACAACTACACACATTACATTCTTAAATTTGTATCGCCATTTTAAGGTTACTTTTTGACTGCCCCTCTTATGCACATAAGCGGTACGCATGCTTTTGCTTCATGTATGTACATGGGGTTCTTTTTAAGATGACGTAAGCAAAGCTGAGAAACGAACGAAACATGGTGGGTAGAGAGGTTCTTCTTCTTAATTTTGGTTCCAGTATCGGCTCGAGCGTGCGTTAAACACAAATTTTTATCTCCTGAACATTCATTGGGACCGTTAGGGGACGTGTATTACAAAGCAATTCTTGCTCTTGTTTAATTTTACTTATATTGTTTGTCTGTTGATTTTTGTAAGTGTTTTTAGTCGAGATGTCTTGCCTCATAATGCAGAGAACTCAGGGTCAAATCCCATATACCATACGTATGTTGTTAGTCCATTGTCCACGAATGTCTTTGTTGCGTCAATTAAGTACATTGATGTTCACGGATGTCCTGCTCCTCCATGTGTTTTATGTACTTGCTCCTGCGTGGGCCTGACATCACTGTAGAAAATATTAATGATTATAATTAATTGTTTCCTGAATTAAACAAAGAACTTTGATCCGATGCGATGCAACGCACGCACCTGCGCACGCGCCCAGCCATCACACATGGATCATGAATATATCATGAGGAAGCGAGGGTGGGGCCTCTGGTTGAATTATTGATGCGGTGATTGTGCGACCAGGACAAAGGTGACATCTGTTCGTTCTCCGCAGCTCTTAGTTTGGCGAAGACTCGGAAACAAATGCCAACTCCATGAAAGCGATCACGTCCTAACGCTCTGTTCGCTTCTTTGCCTTTTATTATCTTGTTAACAAAGGTTCCTTTGTCTTCTCATTCCAAAAATTTTTTTCGCTCATTTTCTTGCAGTTAAAATAAGTTTCAAACCAACCGGTTGCAAATTCAATCATTTGTATCTTTATCCATAGATGAGCAGTTGAGCCACCCTTCAGGTGGATGGAGTATATGAGTTAAGTGTTGTGTTGCAATAAAACCTGATGGATGTTCACCTGATGTAATTTCCTTCCCAAGATTTCAAGATTCCAAGCTTTGCACGTTTTCCAAGTTTCCCATGATTGCAAGAGTTCCAAGAGTCCTGTGCTGGTGCTGCTTGTGCTGTTTCTGCAAAAGTTCCTAATTTCAAGAGTTGATGTCGGACGCTCGGACATCCACTCGAGCCTTTGGTCAAGCCTAGTGCAGTTGAGAGAAGGTCCACAGTGCGATTGATGACAAACACCTACCTACCGTGTTCTTCGGGTTCACCTACCTTTTGACTTCACCGACCTACCGTGGTTTTGACTTACACCTACTTACCGTGTTTTTTGGCTGCACCTACTTACCGTGTTTTTCTGTTTTGTTGTATAGATTACAACGATGGCTAAATTTGGAGCAGAAGCTGAGACAAATACATCTTGCATCAGTTCCCCTCTCTTGTACACCTTTTACAGTGAAGTACCGTGGATAAACTGATAAATTGAATCAATGTGGAGTAGAGGATTGCGAGAGTGAATATGATGGGTAGAAGGAAGGTGGATGAACTGAGGGTGGAGATTGGTGTGCAGATGAGTTTGACGGGGAGATTGGTGAAATGCCGGCTGAGATGGGCTGGACACTTGGTGCGGATGGGGGAGAAGAGAGAATGGCAAAGCAAGCAGGTAGGTTGAGGGAGCAAGGGAGGAGGAAAAGAGGTAGATCGCAGTTGAGATGGGAGGATTGTTTTCGCCTCAAGAAGTTGTGGACGGATTCTGATGAAATTTGGTGGGCAGGTTGGGTGTGTGACAAGGACGATCTGATTCGATTTTGGTGAAGATCCAGATCAGGCTGCTATAAATTTTTCAATGATTCTTCACCATTGAGAGATCGGGCCAAAAACGATATATAGTAAGATATCTCAAAAATGTATTCGGCCCGATATGTTCTCGCGGATCAGGCTTTGTGTGGCGGAGGTATGCGCTCTACCGAGGACCCTTCTAGTTACATCCGCCCCTGAAGGTGAAGGAGGTTATGTTTGCACCCCTTTCTGTCTGTTTGTTAGTTGGTGAAAAAAATTTGAATTTTTTTTTGACAAGTATGTTGGTCTGTCGTGTTTGTCTATTTGTTTGTCTGTTTGTTACTTACGAAATCTAAAGATTTCGTAAGTATATTGATGACTACCGTTTCTGTTTGTTTGTTACTTCGAAATCTAAAGATTTCGTAAGTATATTGATGACTACCGTTTCTGTTTGTTTGTTTGTTTGTGTTTGTAGGCACGATAACTCGAGAACGGAAGAAGCTACCAATGTCAAATTACACACGTGATTCAGGAGGGTGATGGCTAGTGCTGATTAGATTTTGGTCAAAATCGGTCAAAGGTCAAGGTCACAGTGAGGTCAAATATTCGATTTTTGATGGTTTGGTACAGATACCTCGAGAACGGAAGAAGCTACCAATGTTAAATTACACCACGTGATTCAGGAGGGTGATGGCTAGTGCTGATTAGATTTTGGTCAACATCGGTCAACGGTCAAGGTCACGGTGAGGTCAAACATTCGATTTTTGATGGTTGGTACAGAATCATCGTAGAACTTTGGTTTGCGTCGCTAACTTCTCTAGAGACAGTTTTTTATTAGACAAGGTCAGAGGTCAAGTTGACGTTTCGTAAGTACCAGTCTATGACTGCTTGTTTGTTTGTTTGTTTGTTTGTTAGGCACGATAACTCGAGAACGGAAGAAGCTACCAATGTCAAATTACATCACGTGATTCAGGAGGGTGATGGCTATTGCTGATTAGATTTTGGTCAAAATCGGTCGAAGGTCAAGGTCACAGTGAGGTCAAATATTCGATTTTTTGATGGTTTGGTACAGATAACTCGAGAACGGAAGAAGCTACCAATGTCAAATTACACCACGTGATTCAGGAGGGTGATGGCTAGTGCTGATTAGATTTTGTTCAAAATGGTCAACGGCCAAGGTCACGGTGAGGTCAAATATTCGATTTTTGATGGTTTGGTACAGAATCATCGTAGAAACTTCTGGTTTGCGGCGCTACCTTCTCTAGAGACAGCTTTTATTAGACAAGGTCAGAGGTCAAGTTGACGATTTCGTAGTAGTCCACTGACTGTTGTTTGTATGTTTGTTTGTTTGTTTTGTTTGTTTGTAGGCACGATAACTCGAGAACGGAAGAAGCTACAATGTCAAATTACATCACGTGATTCAGGAGGGTGATGGCTAGTGCTATTAGATTTTGGTCAAAATCGGTCAAAGGTCAAGGTCACAGTGAGGTCAAACATAATTCCGTAAATTAACATGGAGAAATGTGAGTATTTTTGCTTCGCTCGACGTTACGAGTTCGTTTTATAACTTCGATTTTAATTTTGTCTTCGGTTTTTGCGATCGCTTCGGATGCTTAAAATCGGTTGTCGAAATTCTGGTAAAAATCGGATTGTTTGGAGACGTTTTAAGATTGAATAAAAAATATTTCACTCGAAGCGTCAAGGGTCGTCCCATGATGCAGTGCGCTCGAGCAGACGTCACGGGTCGTCCCATGATGCAGTGCGCTCGAGCAGACGTCACGGGTCGTCCATGATGCAGTGCGCTCGAGCAGACGCGTCGTTGAGTCACGTTAAGGTTTTCCGTGTGCGCGGTGACGGTTTTTTCAATAAAGATGGTGTTTAAAAGTCAGTTTTTATCCCAATAAAGGTTATCGTCGCATGCCTGACTCGCTGAGCGTCGGATTATGTAAAGATTGTTGGGTGGATGGCCGAATATTACGGTTTTTGACTTTGATAAAATAATATTAAATAATTGCGTGGAGAAATGCCGATTTTTGCTTTGCTCGACGTTGCGAGTTCATTTTACTTCGATTTTAATTTTGTCTTCGGTTTTTGCGATCGCTTAGGACGCTTAAACTCGATTGTCGAAATTCTGGTAAAATCGGATGTTTTATGAGATTTATGTCGGTGTCGTATCTGAGGTATTATGCACTGAAGATTATGCTAATGAGGGGATTGTAAGACACAGCATTACGCGCTCGTTTGCGTCGCTACTTCTCTCGAGACAGCTTTTATTAGACAAGGTCAGAGGTCAAGTTGACGATTTCGTAAGTATCAGTCTATGACTGCTTGTTTGTTGTTTGTATGTTTGTTTGTTTGTAGGCCAGATAACTCAAGAACGGAAGAAGCTACCAATGTCAAATTACATCACGTGATTCAGGAGGGTGATGGCTAGTGCTGATTAGATTTTGGTCAAAATCGGTCAAAGGTCAAGGTCACAGTGAGGTCAAATATACGATTTTTGATGGTTTGGTACAGATAACTCGAGAACGGAAGACTACCAATGTCAAATTACACACCACGTGATTCAGGAGGGTGATGGCTAGTGCTGATTAGATTTTGGTCAAAATCGGTCAACGGTCAAGGTCACGGTGAGGTCAAACATTCGATTTTTGATGGTTTGGTACAGAATCATCGTAGAAACTTCTGGTTTGCGTCGCTACCTTCTCTAGAGACAGCTTTTATTAGACAAGGTCAGAGGTCAAGTTGACGATTTCGTAAGTACCAGTCTATGACTGCTTGTTTGTGTGTTTTGTTTGTTTGTAGGCACGATAACTCGAGAACGGAAGAAGCTACCAATGTCAAATTACACCACGTGATTCAGGAGGGTGATGGCTAGCGCTGATTAGATTTTGGTCAAAATCGGTCAAAGGTCAAGGTCACAGTGAGGTCAAACATTCGATTTTTGATGGTTTGGTACAGAATCATCGGGAGAAACTTCTGGTTTGCATCGCTACCTTCTCCAGAGACAGCTTTTATTCGACAAGGTCAGAGGTCAAGTTGACGATTTCGTAAGTACCAGTCTATGACTGCTTGTCTGTTTGTTTTGTGTGCAGGATATCTCAAATCGTTGTGGACGGATCCGGATGAAATTTGTGGACGGGTTGGGTGTGTGACAAGGACGAACTGATTCGATTTTGGTGAAGATCCGGTTCCGACTACTAGAACTCTCTAAGTGATTCTTCACCATTGAGAGATAAGGATAAACTAATGTATAGCACGATATCTCAAAAAGTTGTGGACGGAAAATACATTTCACATTAATGGATTTCACAGCAATTTTTCCACCAACAGAACTACAGCTGTTAAATTATAATATCTTGCCATGGAATTCAAGCTTTCACGGTTTGATGAGCAATTTGAGAGTGTTTGCTGAAGATTTTGAGAAGGTACAAAGGAGAAGTACTGAATTTGATTTGATTACAAAGCGAACTGCCCCATTTCCCATCCTGGTGATATTATCAATAGATCTGATATACAGTATGTATATATGCCTGGTGTTGGCTTAATGGTTAGGGTGGTGAGCTTGGGATCATAGGGTCCTGAGTTTAAATCCCACATGGCTGTTGAATTAATACAAGGTGGGGTTGACTCTGCCTGTCATCCTTCTGAGGTCAGTAAAATGAATACCAGCTTGCTGGTATCCTCCGTCGGAGTGGCGTCCCGTCCAGAATTGTGCCCAATAGCCAAGGAGACTGTTTCGGCAGCACCAACGCTCTGCACAGAGTATGGTCCCAATGGATGGGTGGATGGATAGATTTTGATGAAACTTGGAGGACACGTTGGGTGTGTCGTCAGGACGAAGTGATTCGATTTTGGTGAAGATCTGAATCTGAATCTGAATACGAGAATTATTTAATTTTTAAAGGGATTCTTCACCATTGAGAGTTCAGGCCAAAAATGATATAGTTCTGTAGAGCAAGATATCTCAAAAATGTATTGGGTCCGATATGTTCTCGTGGATCAGGCATTACGTGGCGGAGGTACGCACTCAACCAGGTGCTCTTCTAGTCTAGTGTTGTTTTCATTCTGGATTGTGAAACTCTTGCAAAAAGGATATAATGAGACGCCATAAAATGGACAGTAAAGTGAGTTTGGAATATATATTTTATTTTAAAGAACGTTCATCCCCATTTCGCACACCGTCTGCTACCACCTCCCACCCTTCCCCCTCCCTCCTCCATCCTCCTCCCTCCTCCATCCTCCTCCCTTCACTATAGTGCTCCCAAGCTGTTGAATGGAACTCATAATTAAAAGCGGAGAAGACAGACAGGGTTATTTCATTCTCTGACCCACCTGTACTGAGACTCTTACCCACCTGTACCTAGTCTCTGACCCACCTGTACGGATTATCTCTTTCCCATCTGTGCATAGTCTTTTACCCACCTCTACCTTGTCTTTTAAGCACCTGCATGTATATAATCTAACAACGCCCATCCTGCCAGTCTTTTTTCGCCTCCATGAGATGCTCCGGTAGGGTCACCTCATCAGTGGAGCCGCGATTTTGGGGCATCTTCCCAAACTACTAGAGGTCTCTCAACTCAGGGATCAACCGCTACCAGGTGTGGTGGTTCCACCTTATGTGCCATTCCTGCCACAGAGCACCCCTCCTCGGGGATGGGACTATGTTTACCACGAGTCTATATCCATCGCGACCCCTGGTTTGTATGCTTTAGCTGCTGTGCTCTTATTGTTGAATCCAAACAGGTGATGCCCCCCCCCCCACTCCCACACCCCCAACCATCCTAGCTGGTCTCAAAGTTGCAGCACTTGAATAACACACACACACACACACACACACCACACACTGACATGCATGCTCGTGTGTACAGTGTATGTATGTATGTGATGTTTGTATGTATTTTCATTGTTTCAGTCCTTCCGACAGCTCTATACATTTCATGTTGACTGCATTTTCACCTTTTCATGTTGACAGCAAGTGACGGTTAGTGCATTATACATCTTGCGAGTCTTGGTTAATATATATATATAAGTTAATTAAGAAAATGAAAGAAAGAGAATGAAATGGAGGGAGTTTGAGAGGGGATGGGAGAGGAATTTATTGGGTAATTGTGGAGGGGTTGGGGATTCCGTACCGTTTTGTATCTGCAAGAGATGGCTCTTCGGAGACAATGTTAAAAAGTGCAAACTCTTCAAGTATTTGATATAGCACTTCAGTTATTGTACCAACGGTCGTCAAGGTGGTCCAACAGCATGGTGCAGAGGTAGCAAACTCATCTATTAGCTACAGAGCCTGTTCAATGCCCCCACTGGACTAATTAAACTGTGGGATTCGTACTGAGCAGGCCGGGCGTTGCGTCACAAAATGCGCCGTCCCTCGGATGGACATTATACTGGACCTTCTGTCTGCCAGCACGAGCCGGTGGACAAAGACCCATGGTGTCTTTCGTGGAGAGTTGAAGAGTTATCGCCAGCATTCTGAACAAATTTCTGCCCCAAATCACCTTGAGATGAATGTCTGGCCTGGCCATACGGTTCGTGAAAGACTTGTGCCAGCTGACCCCTCAAGAAGGCGGGGATATTTGTGGCCGTCAAATACGTAGTAGGCTGTGGTCATAAAAATAGAGGTAACTCCAAATGAAATTTTCTAAAAGATAAACTTAATAATAATACATCCGGCATTCCGTCTGTCTGTAACGTCCGGCCTTCTGTCTGTCTGCAACATCCCGCTCCACCCATTGGTTAGACAGATAACCCTCCACATAATTTCTACTTGGCAGAAGAAAAAAAATCATACGGTCGCCATGTTGGTACTTCCTGCTACGCGAAGTCAAAGACATCTTCGGAGCTTTATTCACAATCGCCATACCCTTCCCTATAAGTTTTCCCATTCATTGTTGGTACTTCCTGCTACTCGAAGTCAAAGAAATCTTCGGAGCTTTATTCACGACCGCCATACCCCTCCTATAAGTTTTCCCTTCAATTGTTGGTACTCTGCTACGCGAAGTCAACAGACATCTTCGGAGCTTTATTCATGACCGCCATCCCCTCCCTATAAGTTTCCCTTCATTGTAAAACAACCAACAGCGACAGTTAAAAGGATTTTTGAGCCAATAGGCGTCACGGGCTTGTGCAGAATCGTGTGACGATGAGTCAGCATCTGTTAACTTTCACAACCTCCCGAAAAACTATGTAGCATTCTCTCAATCGGGCTTAACCCCATCCATTATAAAGGGTCTTTGTCCGAGGTCATTACTTACTTTAACAATGCTGTACTATATGCATTAGGAAGAACATACTTGGTTTCGGTGGTTTATTGTCTTTTTTTTCTGCATATCTTGTGAGATTGTGAGTTGGACAGGCCACCATGACAGCCCATGACACGCTCATATATCTTTCCTGCATATCTCGTGAGATTGTGAGTTCGACAGGTGACCGTGAGTTGGGAGGGAGTTGAATGCCTTAGGGGTGTAATGGGGAGAGAGAGAGCCTTGGGGTGGAAGCGGAGGTTGATGACTTGGTTTGTGATGGGGTGTGTGTGTGTGTGTGTGTGGGGGGGGGGGTGGAGGAGTTAGGATTTGAAATCACATTTTATCTCATGTGGAGAATCCACGGGTCCCGCTCGTCATACATAATGGATCTTATATAAAGACTTTTGCAACCATTTTCTGGGATTCTTCTTCAGCGAGTTTACGGGTTCAAAATCGTTTATTTTCCTTCTGGAAATTGGATTTGGAAATGGAAAATGTATCATCCATAGAAACCAATGTTGAAAGGAAAAATGAACTTCCGGGGCCCCATTTCATAGTCCACCCGTCTGCTTTGTCTTCCAAGCTGCCAAGGCAAAATGTTTGATCATGATTTCCTTACCCCAGGGGATAATCAACGGCCTCTTGAGGTCAGGCAGAGGTGCAGGCATGAAGGAATAGACGTCCTTGTGAAAGGATTCCATCAGGTGTGCTCACGAAGCAGAACAAATCCCTGAGGTCGACGCTTTGGTGGTCCACTCAACATGGTCAACGACCTGGACCTGTTTACCGTCACAGGTTCAGAGCACCAAGGTGAAGTCATTTTTATAAAGTAGGAAAGCCAATGTGCACGTCCAGGTGTGTACGCGGACGAGCTCTCTCTCGGTCACGAGCACCTCCGAGTCGGTGGTGGTGCTGGTCCGCTGGAGATCCATTCTCTTGATGGGGAGTCAGGGTGCTTGAAGCAAGTCAAGATCCGAACGAATCCCAGACAGGTGTCCACCGCATCCCAGCTTGAGGATGTTTCTGCTTAGCAGCCATGGGAATCAAACCTACAGACTGAAGAAGAACTAATAATTTGCTTTTTCATACGCATATAGGACTGCCGAAGCAGTTTTTTCCCTTGGCTAGGGGGGCACAATCCTGGACTGGTCCCCACTCCGAGACAGGATACCCAAATAGCTCGTTCTTCCTTGTTAGCTGGTACTCATTTTGCTGAAATATGAATGATGACAGACTGAGTGAGTCAACCCACCTGGTGTTATTTTAATGGTGGCTCAGGGGCTGGAATTTAGGACCCTAAGATCTTAAGCCAGCCACCTTAACCATTAAGCCAACACCAAGCTTCCATCACTGAAGGTGACGCAACACGTGACTCACCTCCACCACTGGGCCACTCGAAATAGGTTGGACTGTTTATTTATGGGAGTTGTGGGAGGACGTTCGAAATGGCACAGAATTTTGCGAAGCATACATTTGTCATTGCACAGCAAGTACATTATTTAGGTGAAAGAACTTTTTGACCTGAGATACAAAATGTACTATAAATCTGGACCAGGTTATCCCTACCTGCAGGGTTACCTGTAGCCCATCTTCTGCTCATCCACCACGATTTTTTTTAAAAAATTTAATTTCTTCTTTAATAGTGTTTTATCTCATAACTCAGCCGGCCTTTTTCCCTTTCTTAACTCCACGTTCTCCTTGCGTTTTGTCCGCGCGTACAGGGCCTGTTCGGGATGTCTCTGTACTCTTGCAGAGTGAACGTGCCATTCTCCTTGCTGGGGATGTGCTCAGATTGGTTTGCCATGTCAAGTTTACCCCACCAGAGCTTGTGCGCATCTCTTGGGATCCTCCTCTGAAAGAGGTAAGGCTTCTACTGTACTTTCCATACAGGTGGGGGGGGGGGGGATTCCATATTTTTGGGTAGTGGGATGGAGGACTATTGTTGTTGAGCAATTCAGAAGTTGGAAATGGGGAAGAAGGTACTGAAATTAATGCATCTTTTTCCCTTGTTGTGTGGAAGGCTCATCGGACGCAAGAGGGGCATATAAAGGGCAAGTTATTTGTAGCCTTGGAGACCTTGATACTGGATCCTGTGATGGCCAATCACAGCGGCAAGTACACCTGCCTGGCACATTCACATTACAAGGGCTACAGCAATGCCAGCATCAACATCAGGGTGTTCGGTGAGGTTGACAGCTGTATTGTGTGCCTTGATTGTGCTAGTTGTATTTGCTCTCGGCCTGTTCCATTACCAACTCCACATTGTGATGCTGTTCCCTGTTTCCTCCAGAGCATGGCTTACTTTCATTTGTGAACATGAACCTCAGCTCCTCTGCTGTCCTCCACGTCGCTGAGCAACACTCTGTGTCTGTGCAATCTTTCCTGGTTGCCTTCCCCACACCATTAGCGTGGTGCTGGCAAGGCCCATTCTCCACTTCCCAGCCATCATATGACACTCTAATGACAGCGCCATGTTTGAGGAACAGTAACTCCAGCCATGCAACACTGAAGGTCTCGCCTCTGCAAGCTCTTGAGGACTTCAGGTGAGAACAAGAGCGTTAGATCACTTGTGCCTTGATCGGGATGAATGGCGCATCGTACCTACGTGGTTTCTTTGACGATGCACTCTTATTTCCAGGTACAAGAGTTCAATGCACCTAGCTCGAGTACATCCGCAAGATGCAGGATTCTATATGTTCTCGGTATGCAACAAAAGTGCCAACATTACTCAGGTGTACGAGCTGGAGGTCAGAGGTACGTAGGAAGTGTTTACAGGATTACAGAATTCTTCTGCAAAACCTCATAGTTCCTTCTTTGAACATGGTCCTCATCGTTGTTAACATCTTTGTGGAAATGTCTGCAAATAGCAAATTACGACTCTATCTCTCAGCCAGGATCTGGAGCAGCTGGATGTTCCACTGGGTGTTCGGCTCATTGCTGATCTTGTTCGTACTTGCTCTTGCTTTCTCCGTTGTTGCCTTCAAGTACTGCACGGTGAGGAATCGTGTCACGTGACTAATTCATAAACACGGTGCTCCGTGAAGAACGGTTATGTGGAATCATATGAACGATGAGATCACATGCTGGAATGTGAAAGTGCTTGGTTGCATAGTTGGTTAATCACTGGTTAAACTAGACCACTGGAGAGGTCATAAAAAGCACCTCACCCATGAAGTCTTGAGAAAAAGGACATGGGACGAGTCTTTTCAACTCTTGCTTTGCGTTTCTGAGTTCCATCTGTCTTTCTTACGAGCTGCAATTTTGTCGGAATCTTGATATTCCCCAATGCTGAGAGTGAAACAGTGCGAGGCACCACCATATTTGTGTGAATGGAGACTCTCACACAGTTACTCTGCCCTCAGGGCATGAGATGGCATACCTGCTGATTCTCATAGTTACTCTGCCCTCAGGAACTATGAATAATCATATGTATGCCTCTCATTCCCTGAGGGCAGAGTAACTATGAGAATCAGCATGTATGTCCTCTCATGCCCTGAGGGCAGAGTAACTATGAGAATCAGCATGTATGCCCTCTCATTCCCTGAGGGCAGAGTAACTATGATAATCAACATGTATGTCCTCTCATTCCCTGAGGGCAGAGTAACTATGAGAATCAGCAGGTATGCCATCTCATGCCCTGAGGGCAGAGTAACTATGAGAATCAGCAGGTATGCCCTCTCATTCCCTGAGGGAGAGTAACTATGAAATCAATATGTATGTCTCTCATGCCCTGAGGGCAGAGTAACAATGAGAATCAGCATGTATGTCCTCTCATTCCCTGAGGGCAGAGTAACTATGATAATCAATATGTATGTCCTCTCATGCCCTGAGGGCAGAGAACTATGATAATCAATATGTATGCCCTCTCATTCCCTGAGGGCAGAGTAACTATGAGAATCAGCATGTATGTCCTCTCATGCCCTGAGGGCAGAGTAACTATGAGAATCAATATGTATGCCCTCTCATTCCCTGAGGGCAGAGTAACTATGAGAATCAGCATGTATGTCCTCTCATGCCCTGAGGGCAGAGTAACTATGAGAATCAGCATGTATGTCCTCTCATCCCTGAGGGCAGAGTAACTATGATAATCAACATGTATGTCCTCTCATTCCCTGAGGGCAGAGTAACTATGAGAATCAGCAGGTATGCCATCTCATTCCCTGAGGGAGAGTAACTATGAAATCAATATGTATGTCCTCTCATGCCTGAGGGCAGAGTAACTATGAAATCAATATGTATGTCCTCTCATGCCCTGAGGGCAGAGTAACTATGATAATCAATATCTATGTGCTCTCATGCCCTGAGGGCAGAGAAACTATGATAATCAATAGTATGCCTCTCATTCCTGAGGGCAGAGTAACTATGAAAATCAATATGTATGTCTCTCATGCCTGAGGGCAGAGTAACTATGATAATCACATGTATGTCTCTCATGCCCTGAGGGCAGAGAACTATGATAATCAACATGTATGCCCTCTCATCCCTGAGGGAGAGTAACTATGAAATCAATATGTATGTCTTCTCATGCCCTGAGGGCAGAGTAACTATGATAATCAATATGTATGTCTCTCATGCCTGAGGGCAGAGTAACTATGATAATCAAATGTATGCCCTCTCATTCCCTGAGGGGAGTAACTATGAAATCAGATATGTATGTCTCTCATGCCCTGAGGGCAGAAGTAACTATGATAATCAATATGTATGTCCTCTCATGCCCTGAGGGCAGAGTAACTATGATAATCAATATGTATGTCCTCTCATGCCCTGAGGGCAGAGAACTATGATAATCAATATGTATGCCCTCTCATTCCCTGAGGGCAGAGTAACTATGAGAATCAGCATGTATTCCTCTCATGCCCTGAGGGCAGAGTAACTATGATAATCAATATGTATGCCCTCTCATTCCCTGAGGGCAGAGTAACTATGAGAATCAGCATGTATGTCCTCTCATGCCTGAGGGCAGAGTAACTATGAGAATCAGCATGTATGCCTCTCATTCCCTAGGGCAGATAACTATGATAATCAACATGTATTCCTCTCATTCCCTGAGGGAGAGTAACTATGAGAATCAGCATGTATGTCCTCTCATGCCCTGGGGCAGAGTAACTATGAGAATCAGCATGTATGCCTCTCATTCCCTGAGGGCAGAGTAACTATGATAATAACATGTATGTCCTCTCATTCCCTGAGGGCAGAGTAACTATGAGAATCAGCAGGTATGCCTCTCATGCCCTGAGGGCAGAGTAACTATGATAAATAGCAGTATGCCCCTCATTCCTGAGGGCAGAGTACTATATAAATCAATATGTATGTCCTCTCATGCCTGAGGGCAGAGTAACTATGAGAATCAGCATGTATGTCCTCTCATGCCCTGAGGGCAGAGTAACTATGAGAATCAGCATGTATGTCCTCTCATGCCCTGAGGGCAGAGTAACTATGAGAATCAGCATGTATGTCCTCTCATGCCTGAGGGCAGAGTAACTATGATAATCAATATGTATGTCCTCTCATGCCTGAGGGCAGAGTAACTATGATAATCAATATGTATGCCCTCTCATTCCTGAGGGCAGAGTAACTATGAGATCAGCATGTATGTCCTCTCATGCCCTGAGGGCAGAGTAACTATGAGAATCAGCATGTATGCCCTCTCATTCCCTGAGGGCAGAGTAACTATGATAATCAATGTATGTCCTTTCATTCCTGAGGGCAGAGTAACTATGAGAATCAGCAGGTATGCTCTCATGCCCTGAGGGAGAGTAACTATGAATAATCAGAGTATGCCCTCTCATTCCCTGAGGGCAGAGTAACTATGATAATCAATATGTATGTCCTCTCATTCCCTGAGGGCAGAGAACTATGAGAGATCAGCATGTATGTCCTTCATGCCCTGAGGGCAGAGTAACTATGAGAATCAGCATGTATGTCCTCTCATGCCCTGAGGGCAGAGTAACTATGATAATCAATATGTATGCCCTCTCATGCCTGAGGGCAGAGTAACTATGAGAATCAATATGTCTGCTCTCATTCTGAGGGCAGAGTAACTATGAGATCAGCATGTATGTCCTCTCATGCCCTGAGGGCAGAGTAACTATGAGAATCAGCAGGTATGCCTCTCATGCCCTGAGGGCAGAGTAACTATGAGAATCAGCAGTATGCCTCTCATCCCTGAGGGCAGAGTAACTATGATAATCAATATGTATGTCCTCTCATGCCCTGAGGGCAGAGTAACTATGATAATACATATGTATGCCCTCTCATTCCTGAGGGCAGAGTAACTATGAGAATCAGCATGTAGCGTCCTCTCATGCCTGAGGGCAGAGTAACTATGATAATAATCATATGTATGCCCTCA
>CM068967.1:54983689-55011189 GCA_035128595.1 Eptatretus atami
TTTTTAGAGTAACTAGAGAATCGCATGTATGTCTCTCAGCCCTGAGGCAGAGTAACTGAGAATCAGCATGTATGTCCTCATGCCCTGAGGGCAGAGTAACTATGATAATCAATATGTATGCTCTCATTCCTGAGGGCAGAGTAACTATGAGAATCAGCATGTATGTCCTCTCATGCCTGAGGGCAGAGTAACTATGATAATCAACATGTATGTCCTCTCATTCCCTGAGGGCAGAGTAACTATGAGAATCAGCAGTGTATTGCCATCTCATGCCCTGAGGGCAGAGTAACTATGAGAATCAGCAGTATGCCCTCTCATCCCTGAGGGCAGAGTAACTATGAAATCAATATGTATGTCTCTCATGCCTGAGGGCAGAGTAACTATGAGAATCAGCATGTATGTCCTCTTCATGCCCTGAGGGCAGAGTAACTATGATAATCAAATATGTATGTCCCTCATCCCTGAGGCAGAGTAACTATGAGAATCAGCATGTATGCTCTCATGCCTGAGGGCAAGTAACTATGAGAATCACAATGTATGCCTCTCATCCCTGAGGGCAGAGTAACTATGAGATCAGCATGTATGTCCTCTCATGCCCTGAGGGCAGAGTAACTATGATAATCAAATGTTGTCCTCTCATGCCTGAGGGCAGAGTAACTATGATAATCACATGTATGTCTCTCATTCCTGAGGGGCAGAGTAACTATGAGAATCGCATGTATGTCCTCTCATGCCTGAGGGCAGAGTAACTATGAAAGCATGTATGTCTCTCATCCCTGAGGGAGAGTAACTATGATAATCAATATGATGCCTCTCATCCCTGAGGGCAGAAGTACTAATGAGAATCGCATGTATGTCTCTCATGCCCTGAGGCAGAGTAACTATGATAATCAATATGTATCCTCTCATCCTGAGGGCAGAGTAACTATGAATCCATGTATGTCCTCTCATGCCTGAGGGCAGAGTAACTATGAGAATCAGCATTGTATGCCTCTCATGCCCTGAGGGCAGAGTAACTATGAATCAATATGTATTCCTCTCATGCCTGAGCAGAGTAACTATGATAATCAATCATGTATGCCCTCTCATCCCTGAGGGCAGAGTAACTATGATAATCACATGTATGTCTCTCATGCCCTGAGGGCAGGTAACATGATAATAATCAATATGTATGCCCTCTCATCCCTGAGGCAGAGTAACTATGAGAATCACTATGTATGTCCTCTCATGCCCTGAGGCAGAGTAACTATGAGAATCAGTATGTATGTCCTCTCATTCCCTGAGGCAGAGTACTATGATAATCAACATGTATGTCCTCTCATCCCTGAGGCAGAGTAACTATGAGAATCAGCATGTATGCCTCTCATGCCTGAGGGCAGAGTACTATGGAATCAGCATTATGTCCCTCTCATTCCCTGAGGGCAGAGAGTAACTATGAGAATCGCATGTATGTCCTCTCATGCCCTGAGGGCAGAGTAACTATGAGAATCAGCATGTATGCCTCTCATTCCCTGAGGGCAGAGTAACTATGAGAATCAGCATGTATGCCTCTCATTGCCCTGAGGGCAGAGTAACTATGAGAATCAGCATGTATGTCCTCTCATGCCCTGAGGGCAGAGTAACTATGAGACAGCATGTTATGCCCTCTCATTCCTGAGGGCAGAGTAACTATGATAATCAGCATGTATGCCTCTCATTCCTGAGGGCAGAGTAACTATGAGATCAGCAGTGTATGCCATCTCATGCCCTGAGGGCAGAGTAACTATGATAATCAGCAGATTAGTCCTCTCATTCCCTGAGGGCAGAGTAACTATGATAATCAATATGTATGTCTCTCATGCCTGAGGGCAGAGTAACTATGAGAATCAGCATGTAGTTCCTCTTCATGCCCTGAGGGCAGAGTAACTATGAGAATCAGCATGTATGTCCTCTCATGCCCTGAGGGCAGAGTAACTATGAGAATCAGCATGTATGTCTCTCATCCTGGGGCAGAGTAACTATGAGAATCACAGATGTATGCGCATCTCATGCCCTGAGGGCAGAGTAATATGAGAATCAGCATGTATCCTCTCATGCCCTGAGGCAGAGTAACTCTGAGAATCAGCATGTATGCCTTCATCTCTTCCCTGAGGGCAAGAGTAACTATGAGAATCAGCATGTATGCCTCTCATTCCCTGAGGGCAGAGTAACTATGATAAGCATATGTAGTCCTCTCATGCCCTGAGGGCAGAGTAACTATGATAATCAATAGTATGCCCTCTCATTCCCTGAGCAGAGTAACTATGAAATCCAGCATGTATGTCCTCATGCTCCTGAGGGCAGAGTAACTATATATCAATATGCATGTTCCTCTCATGCCCTGAGGGCAGAGTAACTATGAATCAGCATGTATGTCTCTCATGCCCTGAGGGCAGAGTAACTATGAGAATCAGCAGGTATTGCCTCTCATGCCCTGAGGGCAGAGTAACTATGAGAATCAGCATGTATTGCCTCTCATGTCCCTGAGGCAGAGTAACTATGATGAATCAATATGTATGTCCTCTCATCCCTGAGGGCAGAGTAACTATGAGAATCAGCATGTATGTCCTCTCATGCCCTGAGGGCAGAGTAACTATGAAATCCATGTATGTCCTCTCATGCCCTGAGGGCAGAGTAACTATGAGAATCACATGTATGTCCTCTCATCCCTGAGGGCAGAGTAACTATGAGAATCAGCATGTATGCCTCTCATGCCCTGAGGGCAGAGTAACTATGAGAATCAGATGTATGCCTCTCATCCCTGAGGGCAGAGTAATATGAGAATCAAGTATGCCTCTCATTCCTAGGGCAGAGTAACTATGAGAATCAGCAGTATGCCTCTCATCCCTGAGGGCAGAGTAACTATGATAATCAATATGTATGTCCTTCATGCCTGAGGGCAGAAATATGATAAAATATGTATGCCTCTCATCCCTGAGGCAGAGTACTATGAGAATCAGCATGTATGTCTCTCATGCCCTGAGGCAGAGTAACTATGATAATCAATATGTAGTCCTCTCATGCCCTGAGGGCAGAGTAACTATGAGAATCAGCATGTATTCCTCTCATGCCCTGAGGGCAGAGTAACTATTGAGAATCAGCATGTATGTCTCTCATGCCCTGAGGCAGAGTAACTATGAGAATCAGCATGTATGTCCTCTCATGCCCTGAGGGCAGAGTAACTATGATAATCACATGTATTGCCCTCTCATTCCCTGAGGGCAGAGTAACTATGAGAATCAGCATGTATGTCCTCTCAGTGCCCTGAGGGCAGAGTAACTATGAAATCAGCATGTATGTCCTCTCATGCCCTGAGGCAGAGATAACTATGAAATCAATTGTATTCCTCTCATCCCTGAGGGCAGAGTAACTATGAGAATCAGCATGTATGTCCTCTCATGCCCTGAGGGAGAGTAACTATGAGAATCAGCATGTATGTCCTCTCATTCCCTGAGGGCAGAGTAACTATGATAATCAACATGATATTTCCTCTCATTCCCTGAGGGCAGAGTAACTATGAGAATCAGCAGGAGTCCTCTCATGCCCTGAGGGCAGAGTAACTATGAATCAGCATGTATGCCCTCTCATTCCCTGAGGGCAGAGTAACTATGATAATCAATCATGTATGTCCTCTCATGCCCTGAGGGCAGAGTAACTATGAGAATCAGCATGTATGTCCTCTCATGCCTGAGGGCAGAGTAACTATGATAATCAATGATATGCCTCTCATTCCCTGAGGCAGAGTAACTATGAGAATCAGCATGTATGTCCTCTCATGCCCTGAGGGCAGAGTAACTATGATAGATCACATGTATGTCCTCTCTTCCCTGAGGGCAGAGTAACTATGAGAATCATGCAGGTTATGCCATCTCATGCCCTGAGGGCAGAGTAACTATGAGAATTCAGCAGTGTATGCCCTCTCATTCCCTGAGGGCAGAGTACTTATGAAATTCAACATGTATGTCCTCTCATGCCCTGAGGGCAGAGTAACTATGAGAATCAGCATGTATGTCCTCTCATGCCCTGAGGGCAGAGTAACTATGATAATCATATGTATTGCCTCTCATGCCCTGAGGGCAGAGTAACATATGAGAATCAGCATGTATGTCCTCTCATGCCCTGAGGGCAGAGTAACTATGAAATCAGCATGTTATGTCTCTCATGCCTGAGGGCAGAGTAACTATGAGATCAAATGTATGTCCTCTCATGCCTGAGGGCAGAGTAACTATATAATCAATATGTATGCCTCTCATCCTGAGGGCAGAGTAACTATGATAATCAGCATGTATGCCTCTCATGCCCTGAGGCAGAGTAACTATGATAATCAGCATGTATGTCCTCTCATGCCCTGAGGGCAGAGTAACTATGAGAATCATCATGTATGCCTCTCATTCCTGAGGGCAGAGTAACTATGAGAATCAGCATGTATGTCCTCTCATGCCCTGAGGGCAGAGTAACTATGATAATCAATGTATGTCCTCTCATCCTGAGGGCAGAGTAACTATGAGAATCAGCATGTATGTCCTCTCATGCCCTGAGGGCAGAGTAACTATGAGAATCAGCATGTATGCCTCTCATCCCTGAGGCAAGAACTATGATCAATATGTATGTCCTCTCATGCCTGAGGGCAGAGTAACTATGAAATCACATGTATGTACCTCTCATGCCCTGAGGGCAGAGTAACTAATGAATCAATGCATGTATGTCCTCTCATGCCCTGAGGGCAGAGTAACTATGAGAATCAGCATGTATGCCTCTCATGCCTGAGGGCAGAGTAACTATGAGAATCAGCATGTATGCCTCTCATGCCCTGAGGGCAGAGTAACTATGAGAATCAGCATGTATGTCCTCTCATTGCCCTGAGGGCAGAGTAACTATGATAATCAATATGTATGTCCTTCATGCCCTGAGGGCAGAGTAACTATGAGAATCAGCATGTATGTCCTCTCATGCCCTGAGGGCAGAGTAACTATGATTAATATGTTGCCTCTCATGCCCTGAGGGCAGAGTACTATGAGAATCAGCATGTATGTCCTCTCATGCCCTGAGGGCAGAGTAACTATGATAATCAACATGTATGTCTCTCTCCCTGAGGGCAGAGTAACTATGAGAATCAGCATGTATGCCTCTCATCCCTGAGGGCAGAGTAACTATGATAATCAATATGTATGTCCTCTCGCCCTGAGGGCAGAGTAACTATGATAATCAATATGTATGCCTCTCATCCTGAGGGCAGAGTAACTAGGATCAGCATGATGTCCTCTCATGCCCTGAGGGCAGAGTAACTATGGAATCCTATGTATGTCCTCTCATGCCCTGAGGCAGAGTACTATGAGAATCAGCATGTATGTCCTCTCATGCCCTGAGGCGAGAGTAACTATGATATCAATATGTATGCCTCTCATCCCTGAGGGCAGAGTAACTATGAGAATCAGCATGTATGTCCTCTTATGCCCTGAGGGCAGAGTAACTATGATAATCAACATGTATGTCCTCTCATTCCCTGAGGGCAGAGTAACTGAGAATCAGCAGTATGCCTCTCATGCCCTGAGGGCAGAGTAACTATGAGAATCAGCAGTATGCTCTCATTCCTGAGGCAGAGTAACTATGATAATCAATATGTATGTCCTCTCATGCCCTGAGGGCAGAGTAACTATGAGAATCAGCATGTATGTCTCTTCATGCCCTGAGGGCAGAGTAACTATGAGAATCAGCATGTTATGTCCTCTCATGCCCTGAGGGCAGAGTAACTATGAGAATCAGCATGTATGTCCTCTCATGCCCTGAGGGCAGAGTAACTATGATAATCAATATGTATGCCCTCTCATTCCCTGAGGGCAGAGTAACTATGAGAATCACAGTATGCCTCTCTGCCTGAGGGCAGAGTAACTATGAGAATCAGCATGTATGCCTCTCATTCCCTGAGGGCAGAGTAACTATGATAATCAATATGTATGTCCTCTCATGCCCTGAGGGCAGAGTAACTATGATAATCAATAGTATGTCCTCTCATGCCCTGAGGGCAGAGTAACTATGAGAATCAGCATGTATGTCCTCTTATGCCTGAGGGCAGAGTAACTATGATAATCAATATGTATGTCCTCTCATGCCCTGAGGGCAGAGTAACTATGATCAATATGTATGTCCTCTCATGCCCTGAGGGCAGAGTAACTATGAGATCAGCATGTATGTCCTCTCATGCCCTGAGGGCAGAGTAACTATGAGAATCAGCATGTATGTCCTCTCATGCCCTGAGGCAGAGTAACTATGAGAATCAGCAATGTATGTCCTCTCATGCCCTGAGGCAGAGTAACTATGAGAATCAATATGTATGCTCTCTCATTCCCTGAGGGCAGAGTAACTATGAGAATCAGCATGTATGTCCTCTCATGCCCTAGGGCAGAGTAACATGATAATCAGCAGTATGTCCTCTCATGCCCTGAGGGCAGAGTAACTATGAGAATCAGCATGTATCCTCTCATCCCTGAGGGCAGAGTAACTATGATAATCACATGTATGTCCTCTCATTCCCTGAGGGCAGAGTAACTATGAGAATCAGCAGGTATGCCTCTCATGCCCTGAGGGCAGAGTAACTATGAGAATCGCATGTATTGTCCTCTCATGCCCTGAGGCAGAGTAACTATGATAATCAATATGATTGTCCTCTCATGCCCTGAGGGCAGAGGACTTGATAATCAATATGATGCTTCATTCCTGAGCAGAGTACTATGATAATCACAGTATGCCTCTCATTCCTGAGGGCAGAGTAACTATGAAATCAGCATGTATCCTCTCATTCCCTGAGGGCAGAGTACTATGAGAATCAGCATGTATGTCCTTCATGCCCTGAGGGCAGAGTAACTATGATAATCAATATGTATGCCTCTCATTCCCTGAGGCAGAGTAACTATGAGAATCAGCATGTATGCTCTCATGCCCTGAGGGCAGAGTAACTATGAGAATCAGCAGGTATGTCCTCTCATGCCCTGAGGGCAGAGTAACTATGATAATCAATATGTATGTCTCTCATGCCCTGAGGGCAGAGTAACTATGAGAATCAGCATGTATGTCCTCTCATGCCCTGAGGGCAGAAGTACTATGAGAATCAGAATGTATGTCCTCTCATTCCCTGAGGGCAGAGTAACTATGATAATCAATATGTATGCCTCTCATTCCCTGAGGGCAGAGTAACTATAGAATCAGCATGTATGTCCTCTCATGCCCTGAGGGCAGAGTAACTATGATAATCAACATGTATGTCCTCTCATTCCCTGAGGGCAGAGTAACTATGAAATCAGCAGTATGCCTCTCATGCCCTGAGGGCAGAGTAACTATGAGAATCAGCATGTATCCTCTCATTCCCTGAGGGCAGAGTAACTATGATAATCAATAGTATGTCCTCTCATGCCCTGAGGGCAGAGTAACTATGAGAATCAGCATGTATGTTCTCTCATGCCTGAGGGCAGAGTAACTATGAAATCAATATGTATGTCCTCTCATGCCCTGAGGCAGAGTAACTATGAGAATCAGCATGTATGTCCTCTCATGCCCTGAGGGCAGAGTAACTATGAGAATCAACATGTATGTCCTCTCATGCCCTGAGGGCAGAGTAACTATGAAATCAATGTATGTCTCTTCATGCCTGAGGGCAGGATAACTATGATAATCACAATGTATGTCCTCTCATTCCTGAGGGCAGAGTAACTATGAGAATCAGCATGTATGTCCTCTCATGCCCTGAGGGCAGAGTAACTATGAGAATCAGCATGTATGTCTCTCATGCCCTGAGGGCAGAGAACTATGATAATCAATATGTGTATGCCTCTCATTCCCTGAGGGCAGAGTAACTATGAGATCAGCATGTATGTCCTCTCCTGCCCTGAGGGCAGAGTAACTATGATAATCAACATGTATGTCTCTCATTCCCTGAGGGCAGAGTAACTATGGAGATCAGCAGTATGCCTCTCATGCCCTGAGGGCAGGTAAACTATTAGAATCACGTATGCCTCTCATTCCCTGAGGGCAGAGTAACTATGAAATCAATATGTATGTCCTCTCATGCCCTGAGGGCAGAGTAACTATGAGAAATCAGCATGTATGTCCTTCTAGCCTGAGGCAGAGTAACTATGAAATCAAAATGTATGCTCTCATGCCCTGAGGGCAGAGTAACTATGAGAATCAGCATGTATGCCTCTCATGCCCTGAGGGCAGAGTAACTATGAGAATCAGCATGTATGTCCTCTCATGCCCTGAGGGCAGAAGTAACTATGAGAATCAGCATGTATGTCCTCTCATGCCTGAGGGCAGAGTAACTATGATAATCAATATGTATTCCTCTCATCCTGAGGGCAGAGTAACTATGAGAATCAGCATGTATGTCCTCTCATGCCTGAGGGCAGAGTAACTATGATAATCAATATGTATGCCCTCTCATTCCCTGAGGGCAGAGTAACTATGAGAATCAGCATGTATGTCCTCTCATGCCCTGAGGGCAGAGTAACTATGATAATCACAGTATGTCGTCATTCCCTGAGGGCAGAGTAACTATGAGATCAGCAGGTATGCCCTCTCATTCCCTGGGGGCAGTAACTATGATAATCAATATGTATGTCCTCTCATGCCCTGAGGGCAGAGTAACTATGATAATCAATATGTATGTCCTCTCATGCCCTGAGGGCAGAGTAACTATGAGAATCAGCATGTATGTCCTCTCATGCCCTGAGGGCAGAGTAACTATGAGAATCAGCATGTATGTCCTCTCATGCCCTGAGGGAGAGTAACTATGGAATCAGCATGTATTTCCTCTCATGCCCTGAGGGCAGAGTAACTATGATAATCAAATATGTATGCCCTCTCATTCCCTGAGGGCAGAGTAACTATGAGAATCAGCATGTATGTCCTCTCATGCCCTGAGGGCAGAGTAACTATGATAATCAACATGTATGTCCTTCATTCCCTGAGGGCAGTAACTAGAAATCAGCAGTATGCCTCTCATGCCCTGAGGCAGAGTAACTATGAGAATCAGCAGTATGCCATCTCACCCTGAGGGCAGAGTAACTATGATAATCAATATTAGTCCTCTCATGCCCTGAGGGCAGAGTAACTATGAGAATCGCATGTATGTCCTCTCATGCCCTGAGGGCAGAGTAACTATGAGATCAGCATGTATGTCCTCTCATGCCCTGAGGGCAGAGTAACTATGAGAATCAGCATGTATGTCTCTCATGCCTGAGGCAGAGTAACTATGATAATCAAATGTATTGCCCTCTCATTCCTGAGGGCAGAGTAACTATGAGAATCAGCAGTATGTCCTCTCATGCCCTGAGGCAGAGTAACTATGAGAATCAGCAGTATGTGCCCTCTCATTCCCTGAGGGCAGAGTAACTATGATAATCAACATGTATGTCCTCTCATGCCCTGAGGGCAGAGTAACTATGAATCAATATGTATGTCCTCTCATGCCCTGAGGCAGAGTAACTATGAGATCAGCATGTATGTCCTCTCATTGCCCTGAGGGCAGAGGAACTATGAAATCAAGATTATGTCCTCTCATGCCCTGAGGGCAGAGTAACTTTGATAATCAATATGTATGTCCTCTCATGCCCTGAGGGCAGAGTAACTATGAGAATCAGCATGTATGTCCTCTCATGCCCTGAGGGCAGAGTAACTATGAGAATCAGCAATTATGTCCTCTCATTGCCCTGAGGGCAGAGTAACTATGAGAATCAGCATGTATGTCCTCTCATGCCCTGAGGGCAGAGTAACTATGATAATCAATATGTTGCTCTCTATCCTGAGGGCAGGTAACTATGAGAATCAGCATGTATGTCCTCTCATTCCCTGAGGGCAGAGTAACTATGATAATCAGCAGTATGTCCTCTCATGCCCTGAGGGCAGAGTAACTATGAGAATCAGCATGTATGTCCCTCTCATTCCCTGAGGGCAGAGTAACTATGATAATCAACATGTATTCCTCTCATTCCCTGAGGGCAGAGTAACTATGAGAATCAGCAGGTATGCCATCTCATGCCCTGAGGGCAGAGTAACTATGAGAATCAGCATGTATGTCCTCTCATTGCCTGAGGGCAGAGTAACTATGATAATCAATATGTATGTCCTCTCATGCCCTGAGGGCAGGAACTTGATAATCAATATGTATGCCCTCTCATTCCCTGAGGCAGAGTAACTATGATAATCAGCAGTATGCCTCTCATCCTGAGGGAGAGTAACTATGAAATCAGCATGTATGTCCTCTCATTCCCTGAGGGCAGAGTACTATTGAGAATCAGCATGTATGTCCTCTCATGCCCTGAGGGCAGAGTAACTATGATAATCATATGTTGCCCTCTCATTCCCTGAGGGCAGAGTAACTATGAGAATCAGCATGATATGCCTCTCATGCCCTGAGGGAGAGTAACTATGAGAATCAGCAAGTATGTCCTCTCATGCCCTGAGGGCAGAGTAACTATGATAATCATATGTATGTCCTCTCATTCCCTGAGGGCAGAGTAACTATGAGAATCAGCATGTATGTCCTCTCATGCCCTGAGGGCAGAGTAACTATGAGAATCAGCATGTTGTCCTCTCATTCCCTGAGGGCAGAGTAACTATGATAATCAATATGTATGCCTCTCATTCCCTGAGGGCAGAGTAACTATGAGAATCAGCATGTATGTCCTCTCATGCCCTGAGGGCAGAGAACTATGATAATCAATATGTATGTCCTCTCATGCCCTGAGGGCAGAATAACTATGATAATCATATGTATGCCCTCTCATTCCCTGAGGGCAGAGTAACTATGAGAATCAGCATGTATGTCCTCTCATGCCCTAGGGCAGAGTAACTATGGAATCAAATGTATGTCCTCTCATGCCCTGAGGGCAGAGTAACTATGAATCAAATGTATGTCCTCTCATGCCCTGAGGCAGAGTAACTATGAGAATCAGCATGTAGTCCTCTCATGCCCTGAGGGCAGAGTAACTATGAGAATCAGCATGTATGCCTCTCATTCCTGAGGGCAGAGTAACTATGATAATCAATATGTATGTCCTCTCCTGCCCTGAGGCAGAGTAACTATGAAATCGCAGTATGCCTCTCTGCCTAGGGCAGAGTAACTATGAGAAGCACAGTATGCCCTCTCATTCCCTGAGGGCAGAGTAACTATGAGAATCAGCATGTATGTCCTCTCATGCCTGAGGGCAGAGTAACTATGATAATCAATATGTATGCCTCTCATTCCCTGAGGGCAGAGTAACTATGAGAATCAGCATGTATGTCCTCTCATGCCCTGAGGGCAGAGTAACTATGATCAACATGTATGTCCTCTCATTCCTGAGGCAGAGTAACTATGAGAATCAGCATGTATGTCCTCTCATGCCCTGAGGGCAGAGTAACTATGATAATCAATATGTATGTCCTCTCATGCCCTGAGGGCAGAAACTATGAGAATCAGCATGTATGTCCTCTCATCCCTGGGCAGAGTAACTATGAGAATGCATATGTCTTCATGCCCTGAGGCAGAGTAACTATGATAATCAAGCATGTATGCCCTCTCATTCCCTGAGGGCAGAGTAAATATGAATAATCAATGTATGCCTCTCATTCCCTGAGGCAGAGTAACTATGAGAATCAGCATGTATGTCCTCTCATGCCCTGAGGGCAGAGTAACTATGAGAATCAGCAGTATGCCTCTCATTCCCTGAGGGCAGAGTAACTATGATAATCAATATGTATGTCCTCTCATTCCCTGAGGCAGAGTAACTATGAGAATCAGCATGTATGTCCTCTCATCCCTGAGAGGCAGAGTAACTATGAGAATCAGCATGTATGTCCTCTCATGCCCTGAGGGCAGAGTAACTATGAGAATCAGCATGTATGTCCTCTCATGCCCTGAGGGCAGTAACTATGAAATCATGTAGCCTCTCATTCCCTGAGGGCAGAGTAACTATGAGAATCAGCATGTATGTCCTCTCATGCCTGAGGGCAGAGTAACTATGATAATCAACATGATTTCCTCTCATTCCCTGAGGCAGAGTAACTATAGAATCAGCAGGATATCCTCTCATGCCCTGAGGCAGAGTAACTATGAGAATGCAGGTATGCCCTCTCATTCCCTGAGGGCAGAGTAACTATGAAATCAAATGTATGTCCTCTCATGCCCTGAGGGCAGAGTAACTATGAGAATCAGCATGTATGTCCCTCATGCCCGAGCAGAGTAACTATTATAATCAATATGTATGTCCTCTCATGCCCTGAGGGCAGAGTAACTTTGATAATCAATATGTATGTCCTCTCATCCCTGAGGCGAGAGTAACTATGAGAATCAGCATGTATGTCCTCTCATGCCCTGAGGGCAGAGTAACTATGAGAAATCAGCATGTATGTCCTCTCATGCCCTGAGGGCAGAGTAACTATGATAATCAATGTATGCTCTCTCATTCCTGAGGGCAGAGTAACTATGAGAATCAGCATGTATGTCCTCTCATGCCTGAGGCAGAGTAACTATGAATAATCAATGTATGCCCTCTCATTCCTGAGGGCAGAGTAACATGATAATCAGCAGTATGTCCTCTCATGCCCTGAGGGCAGAGTAACTATGAGAATCAGCATGTATCCCTCTCATTCCCTGAGGGCAGAGTAACTATTGATAATCACATGTATGTCCTCTCATTCCCTGAGGGCAGAGTAACTATGAGAATCAGCAGTATGCCTCTCATGCCTGAGGGCAGAGTAACTATGAGATCAGCATGTATGTCCTCTCATGCCCTGAGGGCAGAGTAACTAATATTACAATATGTATGTCCTCTCATGCCCTAGGGCAGAGAACTATGATAATCAACATATGTATGCCCTCTCATTCCCTGAGAGGCGAGAGTAACTATGAAATCAGCATGTATGCCCTCTCATTCCTGAGGGCAGAGTAACTATGATAATCAGCATGTATGTCCTTCATTCCCTGAGGGCAAAGTATATGAGAAATCAGCATGTATGTCCTCTCATGCCCTGAGGCAGAGTAACTATGAATAATCAATATGTATGCCCTCTCATTCCCTGAGGGCAGAGTAACTATGAGAATCAGCATGTATCCATCTCATGCCCTGAGGCAGATACTATGAGAATCACAGTATGTCCTCTCATGCCCTGAGGGCAAGTACTATGAGAATCAGCATGTATGTCCTCTCATGCCCTGAGGGCAGAGTAACTATGATAATCAATATGTATGTCCTCTCATGCCCTGAGGGAGAGTAACTATGATAGCAATATGTATGTCCTCTCATGCCCTGAGGGAGTAACTGATAATCAGCATGTATGTCCTCTCATGCCCTGAGGCAGAGTAACTATGAGAATAGCATGTATGTCCTCTCATGCCCTGAGGGCAGAGTAACTATGAGATAGCATGTATGTCCTCTCATGCCCTGAGGGCAGGAGTAACTATGATAATCAATATGTATGTCCTCTCATGCCCTGAGGGCAGAGTAACTATGATAATCAATATGTTGCCCTCTCTCCCTGAGGCAGAGTAACATGAGAATCAGCATGTATGTCCTCTCATGCCTGAGGGCAGGTAACTATGATAATCAATCATGTATGCCCTCTATCCCTGAGGGCAGAGTAACTATGAGAATCAGCTGTATGTCCTCTCATGCCCTGAGGGCAGAGTAACTATGAGAATCAGCATTGTATGCCCTCTCATTCCCTGAGGGCAGAGTAAATATGATATCACATGTATGTCCTCTCATTCCCTGAGGCAGAGTAACTATGAGAATCAGCAGGTATGTCCATCTCATGCCCTGAGGGCAGAGTAACTATGATAATCAATATGTATGCCTCTCATTCCCTGAGGGCAGAGTACTATGAGAATCAGCTGTATGTCCTCTCATGCCCTGAGGGCAGAGTAACTATGAGAATCAGCATGTATGTCCTCTCATGCCCTGAGGGCAGAGTAACTATGATAATCAACATGTATGTCCTCTCATCCCTGAGGCAGAGTAACTATGAGAATCAGCATGGTATTGCCTCTCATGCCCTGAGGGCAGAGTAACTATGAAGTCAGCAGTATGCCCTCTCATTCCCTGAGGGCAGAGTACACTATGATAATCAATAGTATGTCCTCTCATGCCCTGAGGGCAGAGTAACTATGAGAATCAGCATGTATGTCCTCTCATGCCCTGAGGGCAGAGTAACTATGAGAATCAGCATGTATGTCCTCTCATGCCCTGAGGCAGAGTAACTATGATAATCAAAATGTATGTCCTCTCATGCCCTGAGGGCAGAGTAACTATGAGAATCAGCATGTATGTCCTCTCATGCCCTGAGGGCAGAGTCAACTATGAGAATCAGCATGTATGTCTCTCATGCCTGAGGGCAGAGTAACTATGAAAATGAAGTATGTATGCCTCATTCCCTGAGGGCAGAGTAACTATGGAAATCAGCATGTATGTCCTCTCATGCCCTGAGGCAGAGTAACTATGAGAATCAGCTTGTATGCCCTCTCATCCCTGAGGGCAGAGATAACTATGATAATCAGAGGATGCCTCTCCTGCCTGAGGGCAGAGTAACGATGAGAATCAGCAGGTATGCCCTCTCATTCCTGAGGGCAGAGTAACTATGAGTAATCAAATGTATGTCCTCTCATGCCCTGAGGGCAGAGTGCTATGAGAATCAGCATGTATGTCCTCTCATGCCCTGAGGGCAGAAGTAACTATGATAATCAATGATGTATGTCCTCTCATGCCCTGAGGGCAGAGTAACTATGATAATCAATATGTATGCCCTCTCATTCCCTGAGGGCAGAGTAACTATGAATCAGCTGTATGTCCTCTCATGCCCTGAGGGCAGAGTAACTATGAAAATCAATATGTATTGCCTCTCATTCCCTGAGGGCAGAGTAACTATGAGAATCAGCATGTATGTCCTCTCATGCCCTGAGGGCAGAGTAACTATGATAATCAATATGTATGCCCTCTCATTCCCTGAGGGCAGAAGTAACTATGAGAATCAGCATGTATGTCCTCTCATGCCCTGAGGGCAGAGTAACTTGATATCAAATGTATGCCCTCTCATTCCCTGAGGGCAGATAACTATGTAATCAGCATATGTATGGTCTTCTCATGCCCTGAGGGCAGAGTAACTATGAGAATCAGCATTGTATGCCCTCTCATTCCCTGAGGCAGAGTAACTATGAGAATCAGCATGTATTCCTCTCATGCCCTGAGGGCAGAGTAACTATGAGAATCAGGCTGTTGCCCCTCATTCCCTGAGGCAGAGTAACTATGATAATCAGGAGTATGCCATTCTCATGCCCTGAGGGCAGAGTAACGTGAGAATCAGAGATAGGCCTCTCATTCCCTGAGGGCAGAGTAACTATGAGAATGCATATGTATGTCCTCTCATGCCTCAGGGCAGAGTAACTATGAGAATCAGCATGTATTGTCTCTCATGCCCTGAGGGAGAGTTAACTATTGAGAATCAGCATGTATGCCCTCATTCCCTGAGGGCAGAGTAACTATGATAATCAGCAGGTATGCCATCTCATGCCCTGAGGGCAGGAGAACGATGAGAATCAGCGTATGCCCTCTCATTCCCTGAGGGCAGAGTAACTATGAGAATCAGCATGTTATGTCCTCTCATGCCCTGAGGGCAGAGTAACTATGAGAATCAGATGTATGCCCTCATTCCCTGGGGCAGAGTAACTATGATAATCAGCAGTACCATCTCATGCCCTGAGGGCAGAGTAACGATGAGAATCAGGCAGGTATGCCCTCTCATTCCCTGAGGGCAGAGTAACTATGATAATCATATGTATGTCCTCTCATGCCTCTGGGCAGAGTAAACTATGAGAATCAGCATGTATGTCCTTCATGCCCTGAGGGCAGGTAACTATGATAATCAATATGTATGCCCTCTCATCCCTGAGGGCAGAGTAACTATGATAATCAAGTATGTGTCCTCTCATGCCCTGGAGGGCAGAGTAACTAGAGAATCAGCATGTATCCTCTCATTCCCTGAGGGGCAGAGTAACTATGAGAATCAGCATGTATGTCTCATGCCTGAGGGCAGAGTAACTATGATAATCAATATGTATGTCCTCTCATGCCCTGAGGGCAGATAACTATGGATAATCAGCATGTATGCCCTCTCATTCCCTGAGGGCAGAGTAACTATGAGAATCAGCATGTATGCCTTTCATGCCCTGAGGGCAGATAACTATGATAATCAATATGTATGCCCTCTCTTCTCCCTGAGGGCAGAGATAACTATGATAATCAATATGTATGTCCTCTCATTCCCTGAGGGCCAGATAACTGTGAGAATCAGCAGGGTATGCCATCTCATGGCCTGAGGGCAGAGTAACTATGATAATCAATATGTATGCCCTCTCATGCCCTGAGGGCAGAAGTAACTATGATAATTAATCAATATGTATGCCCTCTCATGCCTGAGGTCTGAGTAACTATGAGAATCAGCAGATTATGCCATCTCATGCACTCTGCCCTCAGGGCATGAGAGGACATACATGCTGATTCTCATAGTTACTCTGCCCTCAGGGCATGAGACAGCATGAACATTTTCCAAATACTGCTCAACTCATGGTTTTTGAAAAGGGCTAATAATGCAATTTCTATAATGTTCCAGTATATAATTTGACTGAAATAAAATAAAGATTTTAAAGGTTGTAGAAAAAAATTATTCAGAAGTTTACTGTTGATGTTGTTTATACCACCTTATTTAACACATGACATTAGTTCTTCGTGCCTGTTGTTTGTGTCCTTTATGATGTCCCTAAAAACAGTCAGTTTCCTGTTTGGAATGATTTTCAATCTTATTTTACTGCCAGACAGGCAGACAGACGAAAAAAAATCATTTTACTCCTCTCTGTGCACGCGTGCTCGGGACAATATTCTGTACAATTTAACAAATTCAGAGCCAAAGTACTGATAAACTGCAGCTTCCTGTTCCACCTCATGTTCTACAGTGTTCAAAATGTGGAATGAAATTGTTACTAAGTAGTTCCTCGATCAAAGACAGTCAAACAGACAGACAGACAAAGTCAACCAATTGCTCAACCCTGTTTTTCACTTTGCGTGCAAGGGGTAATGACATTCTGAACCATTAATGTGGTGGTATGAAGTCGTATACGCTTCCCTTAAATGGTTAACCATTTTATCTGTTGAACACAACAAGCATACCCAACTTTCTCATGGAATATGGAAAAGTTACAGGAATGTTTGAAGTTTTATTTTGTACTCAACATGTCGACGTGTTTGTTTGTGCTTTTGTGTATTTGTTTGTGTGTTTGTACGTTATTCTTTCACTGCTGAACTGCAGCATGTAGAGGCCCCAAATTTTGGGTGCAGGTACTTCAGGATCTGGGTAAGGTATTAATCTTCCACATAAAATAAAATAGATGGCATACATATTGACGTCCATTTTGAGGCCACCAAAGGCTGCTGTAAAGTGTACAGTATATTGGGATGTGGGGTCACGCAGTGCTGCCGACGGCCTACAGGCAAGAGGTAACCACCATGAGGCCAATAACTCCATAGGTGTGTGTGTGTGTGTGTGTGTGTGTGCGTGCGTGCGTGCATCCACAACCATATCTCGGACATGTAGAGACCGATTTTATTTGTACTTGGCACAAAGACAACACATGATGGCTATACATATGCACATCATTTTGTTTCACGATTCGATCAAAGATGGCTGACTGGTGGCCATTTTGTTTGTTAAACTTGTCCCCAATCATTTCTCGGGTATGCAAGGCTCGATCTTGTTCAAACGTGGCACAAGGACATTACATGTTGACATACACTTGCACCTAACGGGGGCTACGGAGTTACTCATAGTAACTATGAGATACAACGGGGGCTATGACATTTCATGTCTTTTTTTTTCCTTGTTATGTAAGCAAAAGATTTTTGGTAAGAGTAATAGAGAAGCATCTCCAAGCTGATGATTTTCAAAGGGTGAAACAGCTGGCCTTGGATGGCTTCTTCATTAATCTGACCATTCACAGGGTTTGAGTGAGGAGTACTGTCTGCTACATATTTCCTTTACCTGTCCGAGTGAGTTATAATTTGATCAATGTGTAAATAATTGTGTTCTTGTAAATGAGAAGTTAAGAACAATGTTCTGCATCATCTTTGGGGAACCTTGAATAGTTATATTGGAAATAAATAAATAATGCAGTGTAAACGCCAAGTGTGATTTCAACATGCAGCATTTGACTACAATTGTTCAAGCAATACATTGAGATTAGTGGAAACATTATTCACCCGATCATCGACCGTATAATGTCTTCTTTTACTCATGATTATCATGCAGTCTGTTCTCGTGAAATTGACAACTGCAAACTTTAACAGATATTAGAGTTGTGTCTTCAATGGGATCAAACTTTGTTGAGTTCGAGGTTGGAATGTTTGTGAGGGTGGCACAATTAACAATGGCTTGATTTTTTTGTTTTGTTTTTCCAGCGACCTCAATTTGAGGTTCGTTGGAGGATTGTGGACGTGGAAAGGTCAGACGGTGAGCGATACAGCTATATCAACCCGGCCCTACTCCCCTACAGCAACAAGTGGGAACTGAACCGGGAACAGCTTGCATTTGGTGTGTCATCTGGAGTGCCACCTAACGTTTTACTTGTGACCTGTCTGTTCCTGCCAGTGCTTTGTACTTTCCATCTGTCGTTTAGGTGACTGTTCAATAAAATATTCAATCTGTTGTCACATGCAGCACTAATGGATGGCCGATGGTCCTACAATTTCCTTTTGTTATTTCTCTCGTCAAAGTTTTGGACGTTTTCAAGTGTTTTTTTTTTTCTTAGTTTAAAGTTATTATTTTAAAGGTCATCCCCCATTCACACTCATGGTCTTTTCTAACCTCATTAACCCTCCCCAAGCCCATCCCTTCTTTCTTAGTTATTGTGTTTTCTCCCCTCTTCCTCACACTCTTTTGAGTTCCATTTCTGGTTTATTTCTGGTTTTCCCTTCCTCTTATTGCTGTGTTTGAGTTTATTTGCAGCTTGTTCCACCACCTGTATCTTCCTTCCCCTCACTTTGATACCATTCTTCCCCTTATCCATTCTTCCCCCATCCAAGTGTCCATGTGTTGTCTCTCTCTACCTAACTGTTTGTGTGTTTCCCACCATTCCACTTTGTTCTCCTTCTGTTATGTTCTGGTCCGTTCTGTGGTCTTGCTCTTCCATGGGCCTCGACTTCATATAGAAAAAAATGTACAATTATAATACACTAAAAGAAGGGGGTGGTTAGAGTTGAGTCCTCGTTAAAATGTTGGTGTGGAAAGGACAGGTAAAGGAGGAAAGAGAAATTAAAACGACATTTTTATCCTCGTGCTTTGAATATGTACACACCTTGTAAGAGATCGGGGAGAGAGGGGTGGGCAGGATTTCCCAGGTAACGATGATGAGCTGCCTTGACCACATTTGGTAGAAGGCAAATGCACTTGAAAGTTTTATGGAATCAGAGTATGAAAAAGGAAATGTCCTTTATGTTTTAAAGATATATTTTGGTGCAACAATTATTCTAATCTTTTATCTTTTGGTTAAGGTTAGGGTGAGTAGGTTAGGGAGGGATGTCAGAGAGATCAAGCTGCGGTGCATCGTTTGGAATGTCAAGATCTCTGACCTTGATTTCGCAGATGATGCAGACATCTTTGCGGAGACTTTAGATATCCTTTTGGGGGCCCTCGAGGTGCTGAATGAGGAGTCGGAGCCGCTGGGATTACGGGTTTCCTGGGTCAAAACTAAGATCAGGCTTTCAATGACATCTTGGATGCTGCTATCCTGTCTGTGCCTGTTTGTGTGAGGATGTTGAGGTCGTGGAGAGGTTCACTTACTCGGCAGTGATATTCATGTCTCTGCTGGCTGTGAGTCAGAGGTCAATAACGTCTGGGTCGGGCCTGGGAGTCATGGATTCACTGGATCATGGGGTGTGCGCTGCCGGTACCTGTGCGGGAGGACGAAAGTCTGAGTCTTCAGGTCCTTGGTGCTTCCAGTCTTGCTCTATGGATGTGAGACTTGGACGCTTGACCAAGGATCTGAGATGGAGACTTAATTCCTTTGGTACCAGGTCTCTCGGAGAATCCTTGGCTATCGCTGGTCGACTTTGTGTCCAACAGCGGTTGCTGAGAGAGACTCAAATGAGATTTGTTACCTGCATAGTCTGTGAGCATCAGCTGCGGCTGTGTGACCAAGTTATTTCAAGAATTGAAGACCAGACCAAATTTCAAATTGTGGCTCGTTTTCCTGACGCTGATCCTGCTCACCAGATTCTCCAGTGAGTGAGCCTCGTGAGTGAGGAAGGCAATGGGCCGACCACGTGCCTCGTGGTTGCAGCAGGTTGACCGTATCTCAAGGAGATTGGGATGGACAGGCATCTGCCTGGGGGATGGCCAGATGGAGGCCCCTGGAGTACGGCGGAAATGGACGCAGTGACGCGCTGCTCTGGCGCATACTCCCATACCTGACCTGACCTTAGGTTTAGGGTTAGGGTTCTATTGATTTATCATCTGGTGTTGGCTCAACGGTTAAGGTGGCTGGCCTAAGATCTTAGGGTCTTGAGTTTGAGACCCTGTCGTGCAGTTAAATAACACCAGGTGGATTGACTCAGCCTGTCATGTTTCTGATGTCAGCAAAATGAGTACCAGCTTACTGGAAATGGGGCACTGCATCAGTGTCACAGCTGTGCTGCCAGCAATGATGCAACCAACAGCCCCAGGCTGCATATGAAATTATTTATAAGTATCTTTTGATTTGGTCATTTTTTCATTTTGAGCTTTCATCCAACATAATTACATTTTTGTACGCAAAATATAGGCTCATGGAAAAGTGAGGTGGTGGAGAAACAAACACAGACGGTAAAAGGCCAGATGACAGTGGGACCAGTAGTAAGGGAATAAAGGAACAGGAAAAGAGGAGAGAGGAGGGAGGAAACAGTAACTTGCAAGTCAGGGGGTTAAGAGGGGGGGGGGGGGGGGGGGGGGGTAGAAAAGATGGTGGGTAGCGATGCAGGATGACATGGGATGGTCATGCACCACTTGCTCGAAGCCCTGGAGGGAAGTGTGAGATAGAACAACCTCTGGAGGGCAGATTTATGTACAGCAGAAAAGAGAAACAAAGGAGTGGAGATGGGTGATCACCTTTGATTATGGAAGTCTAACCAGGAGGGGGTTACTGAAGGAACTCATGTATCCTGGAGATGCTGGGGAGGGTCAGAGGGCTGAGACAGCATCGAGAGCTAGACGAGAGGACAGACCACTGATTTGTGTGCTACGTGAAAGCAACAGGCCTTGTGCTTCAGGCTCATCATGACAGATTCCAATAATGTTGAGAACTTTAAGTTCCACTGAATCCGGGAGAGGCAAATGCGAAGTGGGAATGCCAGCCCATAGGGGAGAGCCCTGATAAGCAGCCGGGGGCCCTCATTGTAAAGCCATGGTCTGGCTGGCTGTAACCAGAAGACGATGTCAACCTCACTATGAGACAGAGTTCTGTACCAAAGGAAAAAGCTGAAGAGATTCCGCCTGCTCCCAATCCAACAAGAACCACGAGTAGAAATCGATGAACAGGAACGAAGAGGAGAAGGAGACACTCCTCCACTGCAAAGCATATTCTGTGCATGAGGCACGGGGGATGTACGGAAAAGTAGAACGTTCCGTGGACCAACTACGTCCTTGAAACGTGATCCTTTACCGCAATGGTGGACCTGGGAGGACTCTGTTCCACTTTCTGAAATCTGCAAATTAAGATTAACAACCAACGGGAGCAGCACTCCATTGAGCTAGAACAAAGGCCTTCCATCAGCTTTGAATAGTTCTGCTTATTTCAAGGAAAGACTTGGGGAAAAAACTCTCAAGGAAAGATTAATCCTTTCATTATTTGCTTCGGCATCATTACATGAGATGTTCAACGAGTGATATTAATGAGATACACACAATAATCCATGACACACGAACCTTTAAAAATCATATTTTCAACATATAAGGAGACATATTAACATAAAGAATCTTTTATTTCTGCCGCATTAACCTTTTATTGCCATTTCCTGGACTATTGGGAGTGTCTCGTTTGTGGAACCCTTTGAATGCCCCATGTAATATTACTGTTGTACACCGTCCCTCCCTATTCCATTACCAGACACTGCACGATGTCATCGCCCGGTGCCGCCTGGTGATGATGCGTGCCGGAAGGGCGTACTCAGTTTTCACTCCGTTTGTTTGTTTGTTTGTTTTCTTGTTTCCATGTTTGTTTGTTTGTTTGTTTTCTTGTATATTCATGTTTGTAGGTTTTTCCGGGTGATATCTCAGCCATCCTTTGAGTTAGGAAACTGAAATTTGGGCACAATAAGTGAACAAGTGCTTTGGCAAAAATGGTGTTTTAAATTATTTATTTTTTTGATTCATCAATCAATTGATTTACTTACTTATTATCGATTTATTAATTCACTTATTTATTTTATTTATCATCCGGGCAATATCTCAGACACCTTTTGAGCCAGGAAGCTGATATTTGGACACGACGGTGAACAAATGATTTGGCTATAAAGGGTATTTTTGATTCATTGATAAATCACTTAATCAATTAGTTATTCAATTTTTTCGATTAATTACTTAATTTTCAAAAAGTTACAGATTGGGATGAAACAGTTGTGGTTTAGGTATGCGATTAGCCAATTGATTAAGAAATTAATTCTTTTACGATTATTACTTATTTATTTTAATTATGCAATTAATCAATTATTGGACACCGCTGCCTCCCAATTCTGTCTCCATGTGCTTCACGGCAGCATCGCCGGGTCCCAGCAATGTCGTGTGCTGGAGGATGTTATTTGTTTATTTATTTATTTGGCATGGCGGCAGTGTACTTTGAATGTACCTCTACTTGTTTGTTATGTTTTCTATTGATGCTTTTATTTTGATTTTTTTTTGCTTCAATGTATTTGTGTACAGCTGTCTAAATAGCTTGTCAAGTATGGCATACTGTAGTAATAATGGATTGTGATTCAATGTATTTAAGTGGAGTATATTAAGAAGTGGTCATTGCGTTGTGATCACCTTTGAGTGAACTTCTCTTGTGGAGTTCTTCAAGTGTTTATTGGGGTTCAGCTCAGGGAAGATGTTACAGTGAGTTGCGAGCTGCTGTACCGGTGTGGTCGTGAAGGAAGATGGATGTGATGGTGTTTTGTTTTTCCAGGCCGCACAATTGGAGCGGGAGAATTTGGCCGTGTTGTTGTCGCACAAGCGATGGGAGGAATGCAAACCGGAGACCATTTTGGCAGGGTTGCGGTGAAGATGCTCAAACGTGAGTGGCTGATTTGCACTCACTCTATTGGTCGAGATGGTGAAAAAAACAACAACTTTAAATTATGGCTTTATCCGTGTGTCGATGGTCTCAATACAGGTAGCCTTCTTATTAATCAAAACATCTTCATTGTTTGAAAGAATGATGTAAAGGTAGCGCACTATTGCCTCTGGGCTTTCTAATTTAGGCTCGATTCCCACAATGAATATAAGTTGTCGGATTGGTGCTTTTCAGGTGGGGCGGTGCGATACAAAGTGCATCTGTTGGAATCACTTGCTGGATGTTAAACCAGAGAGTTGGTGTCAAAGCCACCCAATGCTCGCCTGTTTATACAAAATTTATCGTTTTTAAAAGACTACTCTAATAATATTTTTTTAAAAGCATTGCAGTGAAGTCTGATCCAAATAATTTTAAAGCAATATATGTATTTGTATATTGTAATCAGTAAAAAATAGTGTGGTAGATAAAAACATTAGAAAAGAAAAAACTTTAACGTTGATGTGCTACAAAAAAGTTAAGATCAAAACAGGTCAAAATTTTTTCAAATTTGAATTTTTTTTTTTATATTTCAACTTCACTACATCAATAATATACACGAAAGGAACCTCCATGCCAAATATCAGCATCCTAGTACACATATTAAATGAATGGCAAGCTTCTAAATAACTTGCCACCAAAAACTTTAACATTGTCAAAAATTTTTAAAAATTGAAATTATTTTTTAATTTCAACTTCACTACATCAATAATATACCCCCAAAGGAACCTCCATGCCAAATATCAGCATCCTAGTACACATATTAAATGAATGGCAAGCTTCTAAATAACTTGCACCAAAAACTTTAACATTTTCACGCTCACGCCGGGGGTATCGCTATAGCTCTCTGTTCTTCGAACAGGCGAGATAAAAATGCCATGGTGTCTTTCATGAAGAATAGCTGAGTTATCACTGGCACCTTGAACAAAGTTATGCTCAAACCTACAGGGGGCATGGCATCAGCGGCACAAACCGTGCCGGCAGCAATTGTGAAACTGGAGGGCTAAATTCGTTATTGAATCCCATCCGATAAGCGTTCTGTGGGTAGCATAATTTGCTGGCTACAAGGCTGTGCTGCTGATGCAGTTCCCCCTCTAGGTTAGAGCAGGAATTTGGACTTTTGCCAGGGTGCTGGTGATCACTCATCTACTCTTCCCAAAGGCCATGTGGGATTTTTAACATCCACTTCATGGGATGCTCCCAATGCAATGCCAGCTAATGCTAACAGACGGGACACCCGGGTTAACGTCCATCCGTGATGCGGCGCACACATTGATGGATCTCCGTGCATGTGAAACACCAGGATGACAGTTTATAGCTGGGTGGAGATTCAAACCCAGGCTAGAACGCTTAGAGGGGAGTGCACCTACCTCTAGGTCATCCTGCCAGCCCTCATCTTCACTCTCCTGTCTTTCTCTGAGTTGTTTCACTGTAATCATTGATTGACTCTCTAATTCACTTCTGCAGTGCCATACTTTTCTTTTTCTGTGCATTGTAATGGTAAGCTTCACTTTGAAGTGAGAGTGGGTTAGTTAATTTTCTCCTTCGGTTAAATGTAGTCAGCTGAGAATTGAGTGTCCTACCACGACCTCTTTAATGGCCCAAATTACTTCCACCTTCTTGTGGGGTCGACCTGGCTTTCATGAACTGGCGAACCAGTCCTGATGTTCAACTGAAGATGATTTGGGCAGAAATTTGTAATTCGTTCAGAATTTTTAGCTCACCTGGACTTGTCAGGTGAGCTCATGCGGTTGAGCAGTGTCCGTCGGTGAGTGAGTGAGTGAGTCAGTCAGTCCATAAACACTTCAGTCATTATCGCTCGAAGCAAACACATGATTTTGATGAAACTTGGCCACAAACTTCATATCTGATGCCAAACGAAGGTTTATTGACCACATCAAAATCTGCGCTTATTAAGAGGGTGTGGGGGGGGGGGGGTTAAACTCCTCCCCCCCCCAAATAGCATTTGCTCTCTTCTCCAAAACTACAGACACAATTTTTACGAAACTTGAACACAACCTTCATCACCCATGATGTACCAAAGTATATCGACCGCATAAAAATCTGCACTCACTAAAGGGGTCTACAGGAGGGTTTTGAGCCCCCAAAATAGGTATTTGCTTGACCACAACCTTCATCAGCCGTGACGTATCTAAGTTTGTTCATGGCATCAAAAAAATTCAGGGTCTAAGGAGGTCCGCGGGGGGGTTGAGTGACTGTTGTTCCTGATCCAGGTGAGCTTCAGGAGAGGCGGTCCTATTTTTTCAAAATTGAAATCACTCCAAACAAGGAATAAAGTCACTTGAGGTCAGAGGCTACAGGAAGTTTTGTAAAGTTAAATCAAAACAAATAAAAGAAAGAGTAACGGAGAAGAAAACATCCAAAACACAGACATAGAATTACCAAAATACCAAACTATACAAGCGAGGTGGTTGCAATGCCAAGCCTCACCAGGGTGAGGAACCATCGCTAAATAGAACACAATAAATAAAGACAGTTCAACTAAAAAAAGTCTGGTGAAATAGGATGGAACTTTGAGGATATAAGAAGTAGGAATTGATATTCCTCTTCCTGCGGTGTGGACCATAGGGTAATGGGAAGCATGTTACAGGTAGCAATGTCCAAAGCGAGGCAGTACAAGGGGAAAAAAAAACTATTTGCATAGCATTTCATTCTACACTTTGGATCAGCAATAGTGTACGGATGTGCAGAGATGGAAAGTTGAGTCTTGCCTCCAAATACTCGTACAGGAGGAACCAAGTTAGAAAGGTCAGCGGAACGTTTGCCATGAAAACATCTGTAGAACAAACTAAGAGTGGCAACATACCTACGGTGAGACAGTGGTTGAAGAGTTGAACCCTTCTCTCCACCAACCAGTTTAATTATGTGTTTCTGGAGCCTATCAAATAAGGATAAATGGCAAGCTGGAGCTCCAGCCCAAAATGTGGCAACAGTACTCCATGAGGGCAGGTATAGTTGTCTTATACAGGTACAAGACAGCATCAGGGAGAAATCTACAATACTATAAATGTAGTTATCCCAACTAAGGTTAGGGGCGATATCAAGACCAAGAAGATGAGGTTCAGATGATTCTGGTAAGGTTGAATCTGCCCCACATGAGAAAGGGACATGTCACATATCATTAGTTGCCACTGTAGCTTTGGCACGATGACATGCTGGTAAATCCAGCACTTCATGACGCCGGTCAGAACAGACTTGTCTAACCTCCCAAGCCAATGCTGCAGAAGCACTTCCATGTCCTCATAAACTAAACTTGATTGTCATTCAAATCTCCGATAATGATGCTCCCCAAAAATGTCACCGGTTTGTTTCAAACACCGGGGATTTGCTGACGGGAACCTGAAAATGCTCCTCCCATCTCACTTTGCCCCTCTTCATCACAAGCGATCTTGATTTGGCAGGCTTTATTCTCATCTTACTCCGAATCATGAAGTCATTCACCTTATTCGGGATTAGCTGGGCATCGGATTCAGACGCTGTGCACATAGTAATATTGTCAATATACTTCTTTAAGACAGGAATTCGTATATCACGTTTCCTCAGCTTGTACTGTCTGTCTTGTGTAACTTTTAAGAAGTCATTTAGAAGTTTGAAAGTAGCGGAGTTACAAACAGAATTGGAGAAGCTGTACAGTCCATGAAGATCCCGACTGAGAATCCCTGCCAATCTGAAGACCAGTCCCTGACAGAAAATCTCGCAAACAGGTCTGCACAATAGTTGTCCACGAGTGTTACAAGTGAATCTGGTAAATCCATCCATCCATCCATTGGGGACCACACTCTGTGCAGAGCGTTGGTGCTGCCTAAGCAGTCTCCTGGGCTATTGGGCACAATCCTGGACGGGTTGCCACTCCGACACAGTATACCAGCAAGCTGGCACTCATTTTGCCGACCTCGGAAGGATGACAGAGTCAACCTCACCTGGTATTAATTCAACAGCCGAGTGGGATTTGAACTCAGGATCCTTGGATCTCAAGCCCACTACAATCTCGTAAATGTTCCCATCTCAACGCATTTCCAATGACCGTGTGGGGTACCGATCCATAAGCATTGGCTAGATCCAACCATATAGCTGCTCGATTATTTTGGCACATCTTGGCATCCTTGTC
>CM068967.1:55015985-55030232 GCA_035128595.1 Eptatretus atami
AGGAAGAATTGATTCGATTTTGGTGAAGAACGAATCTGGATACGAGAATTATTTAATTTTTAAAGTGATTCTTCACCATTGAGAGAGAGACGGACAATAACGACAAAGAGCACAATATTTCAAAAACGTATTGGACCCGATATGTTCTTGTGGATCAGGCATTGCGTGGCGGAGGTGTGCGCTCTACCGAGTGCCCCTCTAGTTTATTACAGTACTGCCAACAGCTTTTTGCATTCTATTCAGTATTATCTTGCAAAGCACTTTGCTGGCAATTCCCCAGTCGGGTCACTCCTTCTCACGTCCCACATTTCGTTGTGCCCCTTTTCTTTGGTAGTTTGATTATTAGACCACACTTCCATTGCTCAATAAGTTTTTCTTGTTTCAATATTTCGTTTATTAATCTATGTAGGTTATATGTTGATACTTGTATCCAGGACGATATTTGTGTAGCTCTGCGTTCATGTTATCCGCCTCTGGTGTCCTGCCGGTTCTTCAGACATCTGTAAAAAATTTCCACCATTCAATACATTTCCTGAAGAAAGAGATCTAGTTGTCAATGTGACCAACCACATTCAGCATGCAATTTCCAAAAGGACAAGGAGTTAACAAGGGGCTGGCAGGATAACCGAGAGGTTTAACCCACTGGCCGCTGACCTGTTTAGCCTGGGTTTGAATCTTGGCTCAGCTATAAAGTGTCTCCCTGGTGTTTCGCCTTCGGGCGAGGCATCAATGTGTGTGCCGTCCTTTGGATGCACCTCGAACTGAGTGTCCCATCTGCTGGCATTAGTAGTTGGACGTTAAAGGTCTCATGGTGTTCTTCACGAAGCGCAGGCGACCTATTGCCAACACCCTGAACAAATTACAAATTCCTGCTCTAACCGACAGGGGACACTGTCGTGTCATGTTGTGCTGCATACCTGCACTAACCGACAGCAACTAATGCTACCTGCAGCTATGTGCTGCATATGAAAGAAGTCGACGACGTACAAGTAGCTGACGTACACACTCAAAAAGCAAAAGTTCAGATTCTTGTCTGATCCTGCCCAAATCACATGAAATATTTTATTCGGCTAACTTGTTCTGTTCTCGTCTCAGCAAGGTTAATGCAAGAATATGCCGTCGTGTTTTGTCAAGGAACCTCACCAAGCCTGTTGTTGGCTTAGTGGTTAGAGTAGCTGGTTTTGGATCCTAGGGTCCTAAGTTCAAGCCCCATTGGCTAATGAACCAACACCAGGTGGGGTTGACTCAGCTTATTGTCCTTCTGAGGTCAGGGAAATGAGTACCAGTGTACTGGTAGAGGGGCACAGCATCAACAGCATAGCTGTGCTCCGAGAAACGATAGCTACTTGGCAGCCAAGCTGCCATATGCAAGAACAGAGAAGGCACCTGACCCAAAAGGTGGGGAATGCTGGAAGATTAAAGCCAGTCAAGTACAAATATTTTTGGTGACAAGTGCAGATAGAATTGGAAACATTGAGGTCATTAAAATGAAGAATATATCATGCCCTCGACTTTCCTTCATTACTTCATTGAAGTAAGACAGATACTGCGGCAATACTGGAAGAGGCAAGCTGATAGCAACACCACCTGGCAGCAGAGAGGTGTCGCCAAGTCTACAAAGGGCCAGAAAAGTGATCACTCTTCTTGGAATCACCATGCTTTTGGCCTCTCTTCAGCTACGGCAAAACTATCTTTACCTCCGCCACCTAAGCTGGGCGGAGGTTATCTTTTCACCCCTGTCTGTTTGTCTGCATGCCTGTGTGAGCAGAATATCTCAAAAAGTTATGGATGGATTTGGCTGCAACTCGGTGGACAGGTTGGGTATGTGACAAGGACGAATTGATTCGATTTTGGTGAAGATCCGGAACCGAGAATTTCAAGGGTTTTTTTTGGTAAGTGATTCTTCACCATTGAGAGATGCGGCCAAAAATGATATCTTGCACGATATTTCAAGAAAAAAATTGAACGGATTATGACAACTTGGTGGATGAGTTGCGTGGGTGACAAGAACTAGCAGATTCGATTTTGGTTAACGTATGGATGCAGATCCGGCCGATCATTGGGATACAAAACCATACTGTTCCGCCTGGCGGAGGTATGCGCTCTACCCAGTGCCGTTGCAGTTCCCATTGAAATAAGTTGCCCAGTCATTGGCATCTCGGCAAGGCTTGATGCGACATTTGTGTGACAGATCCACTGCTCTATGATTGGACTGTGGACCTTGGATTGACTTCAGAGACAAAAGTTCCATCCAAGATAGCGTTGAATCACTCCCCCCTAGCAATCGGCTTCGGACTCGTATGTGACACGTTTGCACAAATTTAGTTTCTTTCCTTGGGGACTGAAACCTTTTTGTCGACTCCTGCTCGTATGTGGAATTGGTAAGTGACAAATGGTGCAGGATAACCTGAAACCACCCTCCTATGACGGTGCTCAAATTTGTGATCGGAGAAACGAGTCCACTCATTCGCCATATGATTTTCTGGTTTTTTTCTCACGTCTCTTTTGCATCAGCGCTTGTAGGATTGTACCGAAAATGTCTAAATCCAACATGGGTCATGAGCAGTTTTTCATTGGGGGGGAAATAGGGACTGAAAACGTAATTTTGACAAATAAACGGGCATTGGTAAAGAAAGTATCATGTTCTTGAAGGTTCAGGACGATACGAGGTCCAGGGTTGGACCTCCTATTGTAATGACATTTTTTATTTCAACATAGATAAGTGCTGTTGCCAGATGCAGAGCCCTCTCTGCACATGACTGCCCTAACCACTGGCAAGTGGTCTTCAGGAGAGTCAACGTACATTGGAACTACATCTTGTTTTCAAATGGCGATGTACGACTCATAGTGAATGTTGTACAGAGATCATGTCCAGGACAAAAGCGTTGGCAGACATCAGTGTGTTTTTACATGGATTACGAAGGTATTAATATTGTTACGGTTCTAGGAACCGTCTGCATACAACATACAGGTGTCCCAAGTCAGTTATTCGCATTAAGTATTATGTGTAGACAGATCCCTTCCTTGTGTTTAGTGGGAAAATTAAAGAGTGCGTTGCGATGTTTTTTTTTAGTTAGATTAATAAATCTTTATATCCCACTCCATTTCATTGCAAAGGCAAATCCACGACAACCCACGGTACCCTCTGCCTGCTTGCCCCTCCTCTCGCTTGCTACTGCGCGCGTGGGCTGAGCAACCGCGTGTTCACCTACTCACCTAACCGGCGACTCGCTGTCCGAGGCAAAATCCTCTTACAGTAGTTCCTTTTTGGCGAGTCCGCACGTGTGGAGGGGCGGGCTTCCGGTATGGCGAAACCCGCCGAAAGGGTGGACCCATGGAAGCCCCGTGCAATCAAGGCGGACAGTGACGTCAGTTTCACCAAGGCCCTGAGGGAGATGGATAAATTACGACACCATCCTCAGCGTGGTGTGCTTGAGTTCGGAGAGTTCGTGAAGTGCTGAGACAGTTGTTCTGTGCTGGAGTCTTGAGTTCTTTGGGTCTGGAAAAGAAGGGAAACTGCAACACAGACCTTGGAAGCCGAATCCTGTCCCAGACCAGGATGTTTAAAGAAAGATCTGTGGAGGATCCAAGGAGTTCTTTGGGGGTCGTTCGTTGAGAGTGAGAGAGGGAGAGACCAAAGACTCAGCCTCATGGGAGATACCCAATGATCCTGGCTGCCTTGGATTCACACACACACACGAACTCCACACGTGCGGCTGTGGGCCGAGCTGCGCGACCATTGTTAGGTGCCGCACCACGGAGCATCCCTTTCCCGGAACTCAGGTACCGGGAACTGCGACCTCAACTCCTCCCTCTGGCTACAAAAGTCCTTTCCTTCATTGGTCCAGCATGGTTCGGATCTAAGTTTAGCCGGGTCTTTATACCGATAATCTATTTCCACATCCTAGCCGGTACGTTCTTGGCGGGTCCGCTCGGCTGCATCCGAACGCGGAAAGGTAGTTGGTAGTTGGTAGAGTGATCCGGTTCGGGCAAGACGTACCGAGGGTGGGTTCCCCGGTGACGACACTGCGTGGTTAATTAGGTAAATTGATTCAGACAAAAATACCCTACACTAGGTGGAGGTATTGGCGTCCACGGTCGGTTAAGCGACCCGCCGCCTCACGGAATTATCCGTGAGCGACGGCCTACAATTCCAGGAGTCTGGTGGGAGACGACGTAACTTCCCCCACCTAGCGGTCGTTCTCGCCACCGGTCCCCGGCCCGCAACAATATGGTGGGGGTGGTGGTGGTGGTGGTTGCTCTTCATGAAGGAATAAGTCTGTTCACAGGAAATTTGTGAACTACCTAAGTTAATGTGTTTATAATACAGAAGCTGTTTCCCAGGCATCAACCATGCTAAGAGGGCAAGCAGTGTAACCGGTGTCGAGGAACCTCGAAGACCAGACCAATTGCTACCCACATCCAGGGAGGAATTTGTAATTTGTTCACGGTGCCAGCGATAACTCTCCTAATCTTCACAGATCCACCCACTAATGCTAACAGACGAGAAACCAAGTTTAACGTTCACTTGAAGGACGGCACAACCATTGATGCCTCGCCCTGCATGCGAAACACCAGGATGACTGCATTTTATAGCTGCGCTGAGATTCGAACCCCCGCAACACGGCTCAGGAGCTGAGAGACATTTGTGTACAGGTTGTACCACAAAAAAATGTGGGGAAAAATTGAAATGCTGAAATGCTGAAAGAATTGAAACTTGCAACATTTTTGTGATCCACCCTGTACAATGCACAACGAAGCACGGTCTGTAGGATTTGTACCTGGGCTGCAAGCATCATGAACACTCAAGGATAGGTAGGACAAGAACATTAAACGGGTCAACCCTCTTGGGACAAATCGATTCCTTGAATTGGAGACTCAAATACATGTTGCTGTTCCATTCATCGTCTTCCTTTTTGCTCTTGAAGAGCATAATGACTGACATAGTATTGTGTTTCTATTCTCTTGTACAATTTGTGCTGCTGACGTCATGTACACGCACATTGGTGTGGGTTGATATATATATATATAGATTGTAATGGGACAATAGCACTTATGATATATCATCAGTTTGCACAGCTGGTGACAAGAGCTGCTCTTGTGATCATCTCTCCTCTGGTCGGGAAAACCAAAACTTCCTGATAGTTGTACCTTGTGGAAGTGTGGCTTATCAAGTCAACTTTTTGATCCCAAAAAGCCCAGTTGGCAACATGTTTGTCATTCGACTGTCTGACATGAATTTGATTCGTCATGGGCTCAGACTCGACAAATAATGTCGTTGTGATGTCGAGTTCTCCATCACATGCGAAAAGGAATCTTTAAGGTCTTTGCTAATAGAGCTTGCATCGGTCTCGGGCACAACAGGAACTGAGACAAAGCATTCTATGTTGTAGTTTGGTCGTCAACCCGAATAACTGGGAAGAGTTCTTCGCTCACCGGTGCTGTCCTGCCAAAGTTGGCGTGAGATTTCTGCTATCAGAACTCTCGGTATAGCAATCAATCAACACTGTCAATATGGTGATATCACAATATCAGTCTTCTTGATAGAAACAGAGCCAGAATGACAGACATCATCTCCTACAAAGACTAAAGCTCCATTTGTATCCGGTCCCTGAAAAGTGTGTATAGTGGCTACATATTCGGACAATGGGTCATCCCCTCGTCTGGCTTCCGAAACGCCTCTGGGGTTTAGCACGGCACTGAATAATAAATGTAATTGAGTGTTTCCATTCCAATTTTCATATCCGGATGACAACAAACTGGATCCTCATTTCTTAAGTAAATGTCGTGAAACGCTCGCTGTGTGGAAAAGGTTGTTTTTGTCCGAAGGGTCAAGGCTTGTGGAAGAGCGAGAACGCTGAATAGATCAGGACGTAATCGAACAAAACGAACAGCACAGAGAGAGGGACACTAACAGCTGAGTTGAAGGACAAAATGGAGGGAGATGTGGACAAAACAATGGGTGTGGGAGGAATGAGGGGTTGGAGAGGATGCATTGGTGGGGGGGGGGACAAGATGGATACAGAAGAAAACTTTCAGGAAGGAAAAACTGGAAATTTGGATGGAGGAGGGCTTGGGAGTGGAGGGGGGATTAAAATTGGTAGAAAAGATCATGGTTTTGGATGAGGGATCCAAAACCATGATAATTTAAGATGGTGGTGAACAGCTGTCTTTTAAGAACGTGAAAGGGGAAGTAACGAGATTGAAGAGAATGGGAGAAGACCGAATGAATGTGAGTGAGCAGTGATCCTGGATTTAGGTCTTTTGCCAGAAGGGGTTTGATGGTGGACTGTGTGTGCACTGCAGGAACCTGGTGGGTGGGACAAAGAACGGGAAGAGCAGAGTGTGGAAGATGAGAAAGGAAGCCGTGGAAGACGTAGAGACCACCGAAGTGTCTGCGATGTGAAAGTGATAGGCCCATAGACTTGGCTTCATTATGGGAGATTCTAATAATCTTCAAGGCCTTCGTTTCCACGGCGTCAAACTGAGCAAGATGTGAAGCAGGGTAGGCAGCCCAGAGGTGAGAACAGTACTCCATCAAGCTGTGGATGAAGACCTTGTAGGTGGATAGGAGTTCAGGTGTGCTAAGGAAGGACATTGTATGATGGAGGATGCCCAGTTGGCGGCTGGCTTTGAAGGCCAACTTTGAAATGTGGTTTTCCCAAGAAAGAGACATGGCTGACAGTGAAACCCAAGAGCTTGAGTGACTGAACTTCCTCAAGGATAATTAAGAAAGTTGATGGGTGGAGGGGTTGCCAGATAGTCCTTTCTGAGGAAGAGAAGAGAAGTGTAGGGATTGATTGGTTGATTGATTGATTTGTCAGGATTGAAAGACATATTCCAAGTGTTTGACCAGTTTGTGATTTTTTTTTTTCAAGGTCTGAAGAGAGGGAAGAGGCTGCAACCCACCTGTCTGAAGGATGAGGGATGTCACGGCAGAGGGTGGACTCGTCAGCAAATAGAAAAAGAGGATTTTTCAGAGATTCAGAAAGATCATTGATTAAGATCAGGAATAGGACTGGGACCAGAACACTGCCTTGGGGCACTTCAGCCTTGACAGGGAGAGGAGATTAAAGGATTCCGTTGAGTGCCACACATTAACTACGAGAATAGAGGAAGTCAGCAATCCATGTGTGGAGTTGAACTTGGATCCCATAGGCAGAGAGTTTGGAGAGTAAGGCAGGATGCCAGACCGTATCAAAAGCACAAGATATGTCCAGAGAGACAGCCCCCAATCTCATGTCTGACATTGAGGGATTCCAACCATTATTTGGTGAGTAGATGCAGCATGTCCCAGGTAGAGTGATCTGATCTGAAACCATATTGTTGATCTGAGATGAAGCTGCTGGTGAAAAGGAAGGATTTTATATCAATTGCAATGATGGATTCCATGACCTTGCTGATTATTAGATGGAGGCTAATAGCTCCGTAGTTAAGGGGATCAGTTTTTTCACCTTTATGATATACAATGCAGTAATGTTGGCTGATTTCCAAGCAGATGGAGCATGACCTAGGGTAAATTATCGGGTGAAATGGCAGAGAGAGGATGTGCAAGAGCAGCAGAGCAGGTTTTTAGGACCCATGAGCTGTTGCCGTCCAGTCCAGTTGCAGAGTCAGAGTTGAGGGTTGAAAGAACCTTCTCCACCTTTTCGAGTGCAAAAGACACCAAATTCAGGAGCAGCTGAGCATGACTGGGAAGCGTTGGTGGAGAGAGGGTAAGGGGATAGGGACACAAGACTTGGAAGCAAACACAGAATTGAAGCATTCGGTCGTTTTACAAGCGGATTCCGCTGTGGTGCCATTTGAAGTGAGGGAATAGAGGGGAAGGGAGCATACACCAGAGATGGACTTGACAAGGTGCCACCAGGTTTTAGAGGAAGGAGACAAGTTTGGGGAGGGGAAGGGAAGGCAGAGTGAGGGGAAGGGAAGGTGGTGGGATGGGAATGGAAGGCAGCACAAGGGGAGGGGAAGGCAGCATGAGGGGAAGGGAAGGCGGTGTGAGGGATGGTGACAGGAAGGCAGTGTTAGGGGGAAGGGAAGGGCGATAAAACGTGCCCAAACAGCAACATTTTCTTTTTAACCACCGGGTTCTAAATAAAACTGGGCAGGAGCATTTAAAACCCATGCCATCTACCTGGCAATGGTCTGCCTGCTTGCACGCTCGCATGTGCAGCAACCTTTGTACCCCTCTGGTTGGCTCACTCCGAATCTGATTTGTACATGCTACACTATGGAGAAGCTGTTTTTAATTCAAAATGAAAGCATTGCAGTCCTTAACAGAAGGGGAGGGTGGGGAGCAGAGTGGAGGGTGGGGAGCAGGGGGGAGAGAGGGGGAGAGGGAGAGGGGTGGGAGAGAGAGGGGTGGCATAGAGAGCAGGTCAAGAGAGGGAGGGAATAGAAGGGGCAAGGAGAGAGGGGAGGGAGAGAAAGAGGTGTGCGAGAGAGAGAGAGAGAGATAAAGAGGTGTACAAGAGAGAGAGAGAGAGAGAGAGAGAGAGAGAGAGAGAGAGAGAGAGAGAGAGAGAGAGAGGAGAAAGGGGGGTGGAGGAGAGAGGGGGATTCTGGCAGATGCAACGTCCTGTTCAACGTCCATCAGATAGATGGCACACACATTGATGAATCGCCTTGCCTGTGAGACACCAGGATGGAAGTTTATAGCTGGGTCGAGATTCAAACCCAGGCGAGACAGTTTGTAGCAAGCGTGCGTACCTCTGAACTATCCTGCCATGATGTGGCAATTCATTGCTTTGCAAAAACTGAAAACGTTTTTTATACGCCCGATATATACGTATATCGGGGCGTATTATGTGATACCGGTCGTCCGTCCGTCCGTCTGTCTGTCTGTCTGTCTGTCCGTCCGTTCCTGTCCGCACTCTGACTCCCAAAGTTTTCAACTTTCACGTTTCATATTTGGTACATAGGTACAGACTGTGGAGACGGTGTGTCGTGACATACGTTCGTCATCTAAAGTGGTTGCCATGGCAACCAGGATGCTGTTTTCCATGTAGTAGCACAATTCTGTATATACCTTCTTGTTCTTCATAAATTGACGTGTTTGAATATATAATTGTGTGCGTGCGTGCGTGCACGCGCGCGCGTGTGCGTGTGTGTCACAGAGACTTTTTCGGGCGTATATTGTGCTCACTTGTTACTCATTGTTATTACTCATTGTTATCATCTCATTTATTTTGCCTTCCTAACTCTGGAGATGTCCCCATGGAGAACCAAGCCACCGCATCACCATCGAAGCTTGAAGAACTCTCACCTGAGTGGCTTAACCACTCAAACAAGCACTCCAACAAAACGGTTGAAGAAACTTTTAAAAACGAAACATTACATTTTTTTAATACGTATTTATCTATGCTGAAGTGACGGGTCATATGACGGAAGAAAATTGAACAAAAAGGGGAAACGTGGTATATAAAACTGCACATTTTCACTGAGCGAACCACCGCCTGATGCACTACCCGAGGCACCGCACAGCCAAATACAGGCGAATGGACCCTGAACTTTGTGAAAGTCGATCAATATATTCAGTGACAGTGAGAATATTGTAAAGCACTCGCCACTTGGCTTAAGCACTTAAGCAAGCACTTCAACGAAATGGTTGATAAGGAATGGCAATCGATTGGCAATCGCCGATCCGTCACATTACACACCTCTGGGAGATGCCTGAAATGTAAAACTATGTTCGAATTGGACAAATGAACACTTTTTTTTTGAGCAGTCGGAACTGCTGCTAAGTTCAATTCTGGAGTTTAAATTTTGTAATTCAACTGAGTTAAAGAGATTCTAGAATCTAGAGATTATGGCATGTGTGGAAATGAAATATAGCCACGAACGCTGACATCTCTGGGCATTTTAAGCATTGCAATGCAGCCAGTGATTCGTAGGTGTGAGGCATTCGATAATGTGAGTGAGGAAATTGAAAAAAAAAAATGGTGATTTAATACTTATACACCTGTCAGGAATAGGTGTGGCTGAAATAGCCAAATCCACTAATTAGAAGGGATGTCCACATACGTTTGGCCATGTAGTGTGTGTGTGTGTGTGTGTGTGTGTGTGTGTGTGTGTGTGTGTTGTACGTACATATATATATGTATATATATATAATGTCAGTGTGTTTCAGTCTGACATTCCTTCAGTGTGCCGCAACCTCTATGTAGTCCCCCCCCCCCCCACCCCCATGCAGGCACGCAAGTACCCAGACTAGTAGCACAAAAGATTCCAACTTCAAGTCTGGATTCATGTGCACGATCCATGGATTTGTTGATAATGGCTACTAAGAATTACAAGGTAAACACTCAGATTGTGACACTAATGTATCTGCCCTGTCTCTTGTCCCTTCGAAATACAGCCTCTGAATGATGCTGGTAAAGTCTGTGACTTTGTTGTGGCGTCGGTGAGAGTTTTCTTCATGTCCCTGTGTCAATCAGTCCTTCTGTTTCAGATTATTATTTTCTTTTTTGTGCACTGCAGAATCAATATTGTGGGAGTTGTGTCAACTGATGCCCCGAGCAACTTCCAGGCACCTGTATACCCTGGTGATTGCACCACTGATGGGCAAGGCGATGAAGGTGAAGAAAAGCAAACAAACGATGTGGCATACATCCTGAAATGAAAGACTGGATGGTATTTCCTTCCTGTCTATTTTATGTCCCTGAAATTCACAATGGCACACCCAGATTGTAAAGATTGATATAATATCGAGAATGTAGGAAAGCAAAAAAAACAACAGATATCATTTCAGAAATACTGAGCATAGGATGGCAGGAAACAAAACATAATATGTTTAAGGGATATGTGGTTGAAAAGATCCAAGGAAGAATAACAAGAGCAAGAATTGCTTTGCAATGCACGTCCCCTTCCGGTACCAGAACGAAAAAAACACAACCTTTGCCTATTTCATATTAAAAATAACCCGATATACATACATGAATCAAAAACATGCGTGCGGCTTATGTGCATATATATGTTACGTCGTGGTTATTTACCTAAGATCATTCCAATCGCACTGGACCACGGACTAACACCCAGGCCTGAGGCCTACCAATCTGTGCTGCTTCATGCAATGGTGACACTTGATTTTATTTGGGCAGAGTCAGGCCAGCTGTCCAGCCAATGGGTGTAAAGCGGTGGAGTGAACACTGACCCGTGTATAATAATTATTTATTTTTTTACTTCTACTTATTGTGGTCACATGATTCCATTCTTTCAACTGGCTGTGACTACAGTGCATCACCACTGCTTCCAAGTATGGGGATATGGCTGTGCCACTGATTCAGTGTCCTGTTACCAGTATGCCGGTACTCATTTTGCCAACCTCAAAAGGATGACAGGCTGAGTCGACCCCACCTGCTGTTAATTCAACGACCTGACAGGGGCTTGAACTCAAGATCTAAGGATCTTAAGTCAACCACGCTCACCGTTAAGCCAACACCAGGCCTCATGCATAATATGTGACGTTTTCAAAGTTTAAAAAGGGCATACATCTGTGAAAAAAAATTGACGAAACACCCTGACACTCGAACTTGTTCTGTAACTGATCATAATAAAACCATGTACCAAGTTTCAGTTGAATACGTTAAAGGGTATGGGGGAAAAAAATCTGAAAAACCACAAGGGGGACGGATGGACAGGTGGATGGAGACCAAACTACAGCCTCCTCTGGTGAAACCAGTAGTGGACTAAAAATAACACTGTGGACAGGAATGGTATTCAACATGAGGCAGATCTTGAGCTGACATCATAATATCCTTTGAGGGAATTACACAAATAAGAGAAAGAAGGGAAGGGCAGAGGTGAACAAAAAGGGTTTAACTTCGGGAGTTTGATGGAATGGGTTGGTTCATTTCGATGTGCGGTACTGTGAGGGAAGAGACGCAAGGATGGCAAGACGAGCGACGCGGAATATATTTTTTAATTTTTCTTCCAAACAAAACCTGAAAATTTTTAACTTAAACAAGCTCATATGAGCTAAGATCCTCGTCCTCTTAATGATGACGTCATAAAAACGAATATGACGTCATTGTGAGGTATCAGGTTTGCGATAAATTATCTGTGCTAATGCCCGGCTTGATTCCCACAAACAAAATTCAAACAGCTTGCCTAGTTTTGGAGATAATGGTAATGGCGATTCCATTAGCGGCGATTATATGACGTCAACTTTTTTTCTAGGAAGAATTTCCAAAATCGGAGATGGTTACTGCCTGCGCGTGGGCTTTCTGCATATACATGGCAAGTTTCACGAAGATCCGATGAAAACTCTGGGTTGTGAACAAAAAATGTCAAAAAATAGGAATGACGTCATAAAAATTGATATGACGTCATAGTGATGTATCAAATGTGCGGTAATTCATCTCTGCTAATGCCCTGTTCGATTCCCGCAAACAGAATTCAAAAAGCTTGCCTAGTTTGAGATAATTTTTAGGCGATTCCCATTAGCGGAGATATTTTGACGTCATAACTTTTTTTCTAGGAATTTCAAAATCGGAGATGGTTACTGTCTGCGCAGGGTATTTTTACATATATACGCCAAATTTCAGGAAGTTTCGATGAAAACTGTAGCCGTGAAACAAAAAAGTCCACAAGAACAACAACAACGTGAGTAAGACTTAGAGATCCTCCACGAGGATCTAAAAAGGTCTCATTGAAAGAGCGAACAGATGAATCACATACTTGATTCTTCCTCCATCACTTTGTGGAACTAGTGTAATGTGGATATAATATTTGATCCAAATGTTGTTTTGGGATGTGGCGGCGGGGTGGGGATTCAGTGCTGTAATTAATAAAACTTTTGATGATGTGTCAGCTGTGTCATCAAATAGGTTATTGTTAAATGAAGAACAAGACGACCTGCCACTGGGACAAACGGACCTGTTCAGCTTTGGTCAGCAGGTGGCCGAAGGAATGCTCTTCCTCTCGTCTTGCAACGTAAGTGCCAACGATGCTCATTTTGTCATGACTCAGTTGTTGAAAAACTGCACCACTTTGTTTGGTCGTTTCAGGAGAAAAAGCACACGGCCTTATAAATGGGTACGATAAGCCATCTTGTTTTGTGCTTGCAGTGCATTCACCGGGATCTAGCAGCACGTAATGTCCTGGTGACGCAAGGACGGGTTGCAAAGATCTGTGATTTTGGCCTTGCTCGTGACATCTCTCATGATTCCAATTATATCATCAAGGGCAGCGTAAGTGGCGTGCATCCTGACTATCCTCTTTCCTCCTTGTATTTTTTTCCCCTTCTCTTTGCCTTGTTTGTGTACATAGTCGAGGCTCGTGGACGAGCTCGTACACTGAACGCACCAGGACGTAACAGACAAAATCAGGACGCAGAACACGCATGCATGGGGTGGACAACATGGACACACAGGATGCATGGGGTGGACAACATGGACACACAGGATGCATGGGGTGGACAAGATGGATGCGGAAGGAAACTACAAGGAGGGAAAACTGGAAGATTGGAAGGAGGAGGGATTTGGATGGGGTTAACGAGGGTAGAAAAGATCATGGTTTTGGATTGGGGACCATCTGAGATAGTGGTGGACAGCTGTCTTGCACAACTGGAAGCAAGAATGACATTGAAGAGTATGTGGACATTTATTCCACAGGCAGGAAAAAAGAGGAACAAATGAGTGGAGGTGAGCAGTGATCCTGTAGTTTCACCAGGATTTAGGTAGTTTCACCAGAAGAGGTTTGAGTGGGGGGGGTGGGTAACCTTGCAGAAATGGGGGGAGGAGGGGGAACAAAGCATGGAAGAGATTCTTTTTTTTCAAGGTCTGAAGAGAGGGAAGAGGCTTCAACCTGCTTGTATGAAGGAAAGAGGGATGTCGCAGCAGAGGGTGGAGTCATCAGCAAATATATATGTATATAATTTTCCAGAGTCAGAGAGATCATTGATGAAGATTAGGAAAAGGACTGGACCCAGAACACGACATTTGAGCACTCCAGCCTTGAGAGGGAGAGGAGATGAAAGGATTCCGTTGAGTGCCACACGTTAACGATGAGAGTAGAGGAAATCAGTAATCCATGTGTGAAGTTGATCTTGGACTCCATAGGCAGAGAGTTTGGAGAGTTAGGCAAGATGCCAGACTGTATCAAAAGCATGAGGTATGTCCAGAGAGATGGCCCTGATCTCATGTGTGACATTGAGGGACTAGTTTGTTAATTAAATGTTGTTATTGGGTTATGACATAAAAATATCCTATAGTATCTTTCGTGAAGAGTAAGCAAATTATTTCCAGC
>CM068967.1:55030242-55063163 GCA_035128595.1 Eptatretus atami
CACTGGACGCTCACCTGGTAGAATAATGATACTGAGGAGGAAGTCAACGTGGGACGGAATCAGCAAAGTGTACCAATGAACCAATGTTATAGCAAACATCTGTTTTGGGAGGCAACCACCCCCCCCCATAAACTCCCTAAGACCCCAATTTTTTTCAAATAGCCTGAACAAGCTTTGGAACATCACGGATATAAAGGTTGTGGTCAAGTTTCATTGAAGTTGTAAATATCAAATGCCTGCCCTGGTTACTGCTAGGAAAGCAATGGTAAATCACCTAGTCCAAGTGTTATCCGAGTTACACTGTCTGTTACTTGCGAAAATCGAAGATTATTGAAGTATATTGGTTGGTTGCACGCGTTATTCTGTTTGTTTTTATGTTTGTCACCTCGAGGTCACAATATTTTAAACCGATCTTCACAAAACTTCACCACATGGTACAGTTCGTCATAAGTACGAAGCCTATTGTTTTTGAGGTCAAAAAGTCAACATAGGCCAAAGGTCAACAAGTTAGGTGAGATTAATAAAAATCCTCAATCATCATCCGATTGACTTGAAATTTGAAGAGGATTTATATTTCAGGTCACTCAATTCAACCACCCAATTACTGGAGGTCAACATGGACTAAAAGGTCAACATAGGCCAAAGGTCAACAACGTAGAATTTGTAAAATCCTCAATTTTCATCCCATTGACTTGAAATTTGAAGTGGGTTTATATTTCAGGTCAATTAATTCAAACAGCCAAATATTTTTGAGGTCCACATCGACCAAAAGGTCAACATAGGCCGACTTTCTAAAATTGTCAATTTTCATCCAATTGACTTGACATTTGAAGAGGATTTGCAGATTTTGTCATTGAATTCAACCACCAATTATTTTTGAGGTCAAGTTTGTTTTTCTGGATTTTGCAAGTCTTGTGCTATCCATAACATCTTTCTCGTTTGTGTTTGTCTGTGAAAAGGATATCTCAAAAAGTTGTGGACGGATTCGGATGAAAGTTTTTGGACAGGTTGGGTGTGTGTGACAAGGAAGAATTGATTCAATGTTGGTGAAGATCCGGATCCGGATCGGAATCCGATAATTTTTTACATACTGGGTGGTTTGCCATTCCATTTCCAGCAGTAGTTCACGCAGAAATTTGTAATTTGTTCAGGGTGCCGGTGATAGCTCTCCTACTCTTCCCGAAGGACACTGTGGGATCTTTAACATCCATCAACTAATACTGGCAGATGGAGTGCCAGTTTAACGTCCATCCGAGGGATGGTGCACACATTTTTGAATCACCCTGGATGATGATCGTCTAGAGCTGGGTTAGGATTCAAACCCAGTCTGGAGAGCTTTGGGGCAGGTGTACGTACCTCGAGGCCATCCTGCCAGTTGAATCATATAATTATGTTGCATTAAGTAACATCAGTTGTTTTGCTGTCATTCTATCAAGTTCATTCCACAGATGCTGGGTGGATTTTAAATCTGTGGATTGGTTTAGATCGAGGTGAAACTGGGGGTGGGTACCAGAAAGACAAAATCATGTTTATTCCTATTTATAACATGTACAAAAAATAAAGCCTTCACCGACAGATTGAATCAGGTATGCTGGAAGCATTTCAGCTTGGGGAACAATAGGTAAAAGAGAATAATCATAAATGAGTGGAACTTTATATTTTACCAAATATCATCCTTGACTCGTGACATATACCTCTGGAGTTGGGGATGTGTTTGCAAGATGATGGCAGTGGTGGGAAATATTTTGTGGGTACACCAATCTGTGGTCACACACCTAATGCCACATTTGGGGGGGGGGGGGAATTTAAAACATTTAGTAAAATTTTTAACATCCAGATGATTAGAGATGTATTTTGGGCCAGGCTCGGTGGAACCTACTCCCTTATCCCCCTGCCCCTCTTGCCCCTCTACATCCAAAAGTTCCTCATCGGGTCTTGATGATTCGTGTGGGTGGTCAATTTGAGCCCAGTAAAAATGACATAAATCCCTGGGAGTGTAATGGAACACAGGTACAGTCACACAGTGAGTAGCATTAAAATGTATGGAAAGGTTGACATGTAAATCAACAACCAGGAGCAATCCGTCAGAGGATTCAGAAAATATACTGCAAGTTGAAAGATAAAAAGCTAAAGGAGTAGTATTGATTGTAACCCCGCTCTCCCCGAATATTGATCATAGCCCCCCCACTCCCCCTGCCCCTGCCGAATCAGAGGATTCATTGTAACCCCATCACCTCCATTAAGTAATTGTAGAGGGTACTGTCAAGCTGTCGAGAGGACGTTTGCCCCACCATTTCAAATATTGGGGCTTTACTCCCCTCCTCTCTCGGTGCCATTGGATTGAATGCCAGGGTGTATTAACTGTCAGTGTGACATACTGTAGTTAGGTGTTGTTTCCTCTTTTTGTATGCAACAAATGCTTGCCGATAGCATTATCTGCTGTGGGCACGGCTGTACCGCTGATGCAGTGCCCCCTATATGTTAGAGCAGGAATTTTGAATTTGTTCAGGGTCCTGGCGATGACTCACCTACTTTTTGCGAAGGGCATAATGGGATCTTTGATGTCCATCAATTTATGCCGACAGATGGGGGCACCCAGTTGAACGTCCATCCGAGGGACGGCACACACATGACACATTGATGCCTCGTCCTCCGTGAAAAACACCAGGTGACTAGGATGACAGTTGATAGCAGGGTTGAGATACAAACCAGGCTTGACAGATCCGAGGTGAGTGTACATAACATGTACCTCTTCACTATCCTGCCAGCCCTATGTCCCAGTAAATACTGTGAAAACAGACATGTCTTGCCATTGTGGGTTTGTGATTGGTTGTGTTGTGGAATGCATACGTGTGTCAAATACTTTCATGAAAAAGAAGATAAGTTCACCATCTCCGCTCCTGAATATAAATCCATCATACTTTTGTTTGTTTTTTTGGTTCATTATTCTCTTCCTTGGTTTGCCTCAGTACCCTCCTCTATTGAAGGTGGACAGAGGTTACGTATTCACCCCTGTCTGTGTGTTTGTTACTTGTGAAATTGAAGATTCTGTCTTTGTCTGTATGTCAATAGCCTTCAGGTCACATTTCTACTCCAATCTTCACGAAACTTAACCACACGGTAGAAGTAGCCACACGCAAGAGGACTATTGTTTTTGAGGTTAATAGGTCAAAATATAAAATGTCAAGGTCACATAAATTGTCAATTTTCAATACCGACTTTCAATATATATAGTGTATATATATGTTATGTATATATATATATAATATATATATTATATATTATATTATAATATATAATAAATAATTATTTGTATAGAAACCGAAAAACACAGTGGATGGTGTCCTGTCATCGAGGTGAAGCCTTGGTTGACCCATGTGAGTATGTCTATTAACTACGTACTGTTTGAACATGAGTTGGACCATGACCGGTGACTACGTCTATTAATTACATATTATTAGACCATGACTACGTATATTAATTACATATTACTAGTACAGGCCCGTAGGTGCGTGCCCGTAGGTGAGTGCCAGTATGTGCAGCCCTCTCTCGCCCCTCTCTCTCGCCCCCCTCTCTCGCCCCCCCCACTCTCATCCCCCCTCTCTCGCCCCCACTCTCACCCCCCTCTCTCGCCCCTCTCTCTCACCCCCCTCTCTCGCCCCTCTCTCTTGCCCCTCTCTATCCCCCCTAGTCTCGCCCTACCTCTCCCCCCCCTCTCTCGCCCCCACTCTCATCCCCCCCCCCTCTTCCGTCCCCCTCTCTCGCAGATATTGGTCGACAGATAAATGGCCGTAACTTGGGAACTGCTCGTCCGATTACTATCAAACCTCGAAAAGGCACATCCGCGGGTCCCAGCAATATTCCTGGCAAGTTTCAATCAGATCGGACCGTCAATCGTGCAAAAAAATAAAAATAATAAATAAATAAATATTAATTGTACGTCATTCGTGATGTCATAGCACTGTGTCTTGTCATTGGTCGACAGATAAATGGACGTAAATGATAAGGTGAGAAGGTGGAACGACACCTTCAGCTGCCATATATACACCTTTTCAACACTGAAAAAGCAGTAAAATGGCCGTAACTTGGGAACCGCTCGTCCGATCGACATCAAACCTCGAAAAGGCACATCCGCGGGTCCCCAGCAATATTCCTGGCAAGTTTCAATCAGATCGGACCGGCGGTTGTCGAGAAACGGCGGTCGCAGACAGACACACACACACACACACACCACACACACACACACACACACACACACACACACAATTGCGGAATTAGAGATAGATTAGACCATGACTATCTCTATTAATTACATATTATTAGACCATGACTATCTCTATTAATTACATATTATTGGACCACGACTACGTCTATTAATTACATATTATTGGACCACGACTACGTCTATTAATTATGGACTATTTTTACCCCCAATCTTTTTTGTACACAACCCAAAATTTGAAATCACATTCACCTCATGACCCAAATGGTACTGGTACTTACCATAAAAATTGTCGAATAAAACACTTTCGATGTGAAAACCCCCCCTCAAAAACTAGGATTTGTGAGAAGTTGGCAAGCTGAACACAGTGTATGCTGTCAGATCAAGTGTGGGGTCTTTTTGGACCTCAACACAAAACCATTCAATTTCACTAAATCTGTCAAAGTTCCACATCAATGACTAAACATGATGTTCATTGAGAAAGTCAAAAAACAAAATAAAATTAAAAATAAATATAAAATCTAAAATTAACCTTCCAACTGGGGACTTTTATGACCTCAAGTCAGAATCACTAGATTTCATTCAATCTGCTGAAGTTTCACATCAATGAGAAAATACAATTATTTTTATGGGATATGTTTTTGTGAGAAAGTAAACAACCATAAACATAAGTTTGATTTTTTTAGAGGACTTGCTCGATATAAATACCATGTGAAGTAATCAGATATGCAAAAGAAAGAAATTGAACGAAAACAACTGGGGTCTTTTTGGACCCCAGAAAGGATTTGCTTGTTACTCTGTGCAGCAAGGTTGGATCTCAAAACATCATATATATTTACTACCGGCACATATGGGGTTGCATCAAAGCACGATGTCTTGGTGCCCTTGTCATCACTGCCACCAGTTATAAAGTGGCACTTGTACTTATGTCTCTTATTAATTACCAAACACACCAGTACACAAACTCCACACAAAAAACACCACATAAAACTACACAAATACCACACAAAATAGGAGGAGGAGAGGAGATTGGGACCATACTCTGTGCAGAGCGTTGGTGCTGCTTAGGCAGTCTCCTTGGCTATTGGGCACAATCCTGGACGGGTTGCCACTCCGACACAGGATACCAGCATGCTGGCACTCATTGGCACTGTCATGCTGGTACCAGCATGACACAAAATACACCACATAAAACTACACAAACACCACAAAAAACAAGTCCTGGCGAGGGTCTGCAATCTCTGATTGTTCTTTTTGTTCTGCACGCATGATTGGGAAATTACCCCTCCGTAATTCTGGAGGAATTAAACCGTCCATAAGGATGGGTTCTTTGTTAATCTCTAAAATGAGAACACACGTTTTGCATCGATTTTTTTTCTTCTATTTCAACTGAAGTTGCTTTGACTATAATTAATTTTTTTTGTTGTCGATCTCAAATAAGCAATACCTGCACAAAACTACTGACTGGTGTGATGTCGTGCCAGGTACGGCTACCTGTGAAGTGGATGGCACTGGAGAGCATCTTTGATGGAGTGTACACATCCCAGAGTGATGTTTGGTCTTACGGAGTGCTCCTCTGGGAGATATTCTCCTTGGGTAATGTTGTATAGGCATTAGCTGCCGTATCACACGTGAAACAATTCCAGTAATAATCTAATGGTTTCTATTTGCAGGGAATTTGATGTTATTGGTTGGTGGGGAGGGTAGGTGATTAAAGGATGGAAGTGGTGAGGTCTGAGACGCGTTAACGTAGTGAAACCAAGAAGAAGATTAAAAACCAAGTCCTTTGCTCTTTCAAACCTGACCTGAGTTCCTCTACATTTGCAAACATACACAAGCTGCACATCCATGAGAATCCCAAAGCTACACACCCCAATCAGCCGCCGGACCAGTTTAATCGCTTGCTAGCAAGTCGTCAGCAACAGCATAGACAGAGAGGCGCACCACCGAGGCTCCCAAACATGTACCATGTGCAATGCTAAAAGCAGTCATCATAAATATCAAAACCTAATCACGTATCTCACTCTTAATTGGAGGAACCAACCAATCAGCTCTCAACTCATCAATTGTGCCCAACTGTGGCTCGGATTTTCTACAATTAACCCCTTGCTCTTCCAGTTAAAGAAAGCTGCAGGATGAGTGAACATTCTGATATTTATACTAACTGTATATAAACTATCCACTAATATTATTATTCAGGTCAAAACAAAAAATAGCACGTAGTCAGATTTGTTATTAGTCAAAACAGGATTTTGTTTTTACTGTACCGTCACTTCTTTGCATTCATGTGCAATATTTTCATTCTCCAATGGACCGTTTCACTTCAATGGTTTCAAATTTTAAACTTTTGTCAGCTGTCAAATCAGAGGTCAAGAAAGTGCGTGCACTCATTGAACATTCTATACACGTAGCAATGCGTACACATGCATATATGTAAAAGGTAATATGGGGTACCACCAGCACCGGCCGGCCATGGAATCGCAGTGTGGCTGGCTGCGGAACAAGGCATGTCATGTCAGTACAATGCATTTGGTGATTGTGATCAAGGTATCGGCTCAGCGTGAGACCTTGTGTCATCGTGATGTTGTGTATGCTGGACACAAGATGTTTGAGTTAATTTTCTCCATTTTATTGATATGTGTGTTTTTCCTTTTGTTTGTTTTTGCAGTCAATTGCAGGTTTAAAATCGACATTTTCAAAGAGATTTTATAAGTTGTGCACTACAGCAACCCTCCGCCCCTCTTTTGTACAACCACGAAGAAATCGATAGTCTTGTCGGGCCACAAAGCTAACTATGAACAAGCAATGTTTTTCACTTATGTATTGTTATGTGGAAGGAAAGGAGAGGGGGGGGAGATGCATAGCTAGTCTGTGATAAGTATAACATGGTTCGTGTTTTTTGAGTAGATTAGATTGCCATACATCAGGGACCTGTCAGAGAAAGTAATCTTGTAAAATGTGATGCTGAGGAGGCAGCATATGTAATTTATAGACATAGGGTAATGTTACATGTGTAAACACCTCTTCTTCATGGGCTGGGCCAGGTGAGGACTTACCATCACAAAAAAGCACACGGGGAAAAACATGCTCCAAAAGGATCGTCATGATCCATCTGGCCAGTGTGCAAGCCATGGTGACATAGTATGCTGTGGGTCATGGAAGAGGTGATAGATGTTTTTATTGGAGCAGCTGTGGGCGGGACGGCCCAGAGGACTCCTTTCAGAAGGACCAGGGAAGAAGTGCCTTGAGAGGGTATAGAGAGCACAGCAAAGCTCCTGGTGTGCAGGAGGACTCGTGTGAGGAAGAAGCAGGTGGAAAGGACAGAGGGGGTCATGAGGGCTGGTTCTGGGTGCACATCCTGAGTGAGTGGAACCTTTTAGAACAGAAGATCGCTTTCTGTTCTTTAGCTTGTCTCACCATTGGACTCACTTCATCTCTGGCTCACTTCATCATTGGCTCTCCTCATCTTTGGCACTCCACATGCCTGGCTAGCCTTGTCTTTGGTTCATGGTCTTCGTCTCCAGCGCCCTGTTTCATCGTTGCTCAGGGAAGACGGCTCTCTGAAATGTGAATGCTGTTCTGGAGCTGCACCATCACCATCTACCCTGCATATCGTGCCAAAGGGAAGTCCTCGCCTGCATTATTCCATTGTTGTTTGTGAACGTGCGATCTGTGGCACCTCGTGTGGGTTAGGTTTTATTTATTTCTTATTTCCCTGTGCAGGAAATCCTCGGTTTACGAACACCAGGCTTTCGAACATCCTTTCATACAGACATCATACTTTATAACCATTTTTAGTCTTTCAAACATTCGATCCATTCACATTTTTTTGAACATACCGTGCTGAGCGCTAAATGCAGGAAATCGGACCTGGAGAGTTAATTATCCATTTACACCATAATTCACACATCATTCACATGGGCTTCACTCCTTCACTTTTCCACCATCTCACATGCCATCTCCCCACAGGAGGCACAAGAGGCAGCATTCTCTCCATGGGGATCTTTATCAGCAGAGAGACAGCATTCTTTCTCTCCATGGGGTTCCTTATCAGCGGAGAGACAGCATTCCTTATCTCCATGGAGATCCTTATCAGCGGAGAGACAGCATTCTTTCTCTCCATGGAGATCCTTATCAGCGGAGAGATGGCATTCTTTCTCTCCATGGGGTTCCTTACTGGCAAAAGAGACAACATTCTCTCTACGGGGTTCTTTACCGGCACGAGACACAGCATTCTCTCGATGGGATTCCTTATCGGCACAAGACAGCATTCTCTCCATGGGGTTCCTTACCGGCAAAAGAGACAACATTCTCTCCACGGGGTTCTTTTCCAGCAGGAGAGTCAGCATTCTTTCCATAGGATTCTTTACCAGGATGAGAGACAATATTCTCTCCACGGGGTTTCTTACTCGCAAAAGAGACAGCATTCTCTCCATGAGGTTCCTTACTGGCACAAGAGAGCATTCTCTCCACGGGGTTCTTTAGCAGCACGAGAGAGCATTCTCTCCATGAGGTTCCTTACCGGCACGAGAGTCAGCATTCTTTCCACGGGATTCTTTACCGGCACGAGAGACAACATTCTCTCCATGGGGCTCCTTCTCAGCACGAGATCCAGTATTTTCTCCACAAGGTTCCTTACTGGCACAAGAGACAGCAATCTTTCCACAGAGTTACTTACCACTGTATGATGGATACCATTGCCTTGGAGGGATGCGGTTCCCAGAACCGCAACAATATATATATTGGACAGAAACAATGGAAACACCAGGATACACAGACCATACAATATATGCGAAGTATGGAGCCGCCACACATACGTATATGCAAATCTCTTCCCAGCCATCCTCTTGTTGTGTATATACAAGCGGGCTATGACTCAAGTCCAGTGTTAAGAGACAGCATGGCTGCAAGAGGAGACCTCAATGATTTTGAACAGGATATAATTGTTGGTGTGCATTTGGCAGGCACTTCAGTGACGAAGGCTTTTGAAATTGCTCATGTGTCACGAGAAACTCTCTCGAAGGTGACGTCAGCCTGGTAAATAGGAAAGACGTCATCGAAGGGCAACAGTGCATGATGCACGGGTATTAGTCCGGACTGCATGGCGAAACAGGAGAGCAATGGTGGACAAACTGTGTGGAGTTCATGTGGATCGTAAGCATCTTGTATCGTCAAAAACAGTCATTCTCTCTGTCAATTTTTACGTCTCTATGCGTCACATTGTTGTTAGCTAATGGGCCGATTGGTTACTTGAGCTACTATTCTTAGACACGCTATCTCAAACCAAACCCGAGCAGGATTGGTCAAGACAGGATTATAAAACTTCAACGCAATTTATTTCATGCAGGGTAATTGAGTGGGACATGGCGGGAGGAATGGCGGTTGGTGAATTCCAATGGGAAAACCGTGGAAGAATTCAAAGAAGGGCAAAGCAAAGCACATTCAATAATTTACTGCACTCATACATTCCCCTTGTTAAGGCGCTGTCACACCTTGACGATTTAGCCAGCGTATGCCGACTTATGAAAAGTTTGTCTAAAACGCTGGCACACGTCGAATACGTTATGGGTAAGTTTTGTATATGTTAAGCAGCACGCTGAAAAACACTGCCATACATCGTAGTACGCTGGCTTTCATCTTGCTTACTTTGCGGTTGTCCTCAAATTTTAGCATGCTTGAAATTTTACGACGTATGCCACGTATGACTCGCACGTCCGCTACGCTGGCCATAAGTGTGTAGCACGTTATGCGATCGTTGACACATGTCGACACACGTTACTTGTAAGTACTCATAAGTCGAAACACGTCGAGAATGTTTAGCTTACCCGAAACTTATTTAAACCTATGAGTAACGTGTTGTAGGCACGTTACACGATCGTTGCACACACATCGAGGCACGTTATGCTATCGTTGACACACGTCGAGGCACGTTACTTGTAAGTTACTCATAAGTCGAAAGACGTCGAGGTAATGCTTAGCGTACCCAAAACTTATTTCTAACCTATGAGTAACGTGCTTTGAACCTATGTGTAACGTACCTCCAACGCATATTGACGTATGTAGAAGTATTTGATTGACGCTCTCGGACGACCACAGAACTTACTGAACGTGTTTCTAATTACAGCTACCGTATAATGGTGTATTGGCAGCGTTAAAAAAAAACACAACAATAACTTCCGATATTTCGTCACGTCGCGTTACGTCACGTCCGATTGCATCTTCAGTTTGTTCATGTCTTATTCTTAGTTCCTCCTCTGTGAATATTTTCTGTTTGAGATATTGTCACTCGACCGAAACTTAAAAGCAAATGTCCGAATATATTTTAAAATTCGTGATAGACTAAAAAAATAATAGTAATAAAAAAAACAACAACAACAACAACAACAACAACTTCAGATATTTCGTCACGTGCCTTCACAGAGCCCAAGAGAAAAAAAAGAAAATGTGCCTTGACGGAGAAAATAAGTTTCGGGTATGCTAAACATTACCCGACGTGTTTCGACTTATGAGTAACTTACAAGGAACTTGTCGACGTGTGTTAACGATTGCATATCGTGCCTACAACTTATTCCCAGCGTAGCGGAACGTGTGAGCCATACGGCGAGTACGTCGTAAAATTTTCACATGCTTGAAATTTCACGACGTACGAGACGTACCACGAAATATGACAGCGATACGTCATCGTTTTTCAGCGTGCTCTTAACGTATACACAACTTACCCATAACGTATTCGACGTGTGCCAGCTTTGTTCGGCAAATTTTTCATAGGTCGGCATACGCTGGCTAAATCGTCAAGGTGTGACTGCGATGTTGACACAATTCTCAGGCGGTTATGATTTAAATCGGCATGCGGCAGGTTTTAACAGGCTACGCCACGAGTTCGTCGGCGATACGTGCAGCGCGCTATGCCTAAGTTAAACTATCGTTGGCATAGGTTGTGAATGCCGACAACAGGCTAACATTCGTTGGTATAAGTTATCTATAAGACAACGAAACGTTCTGTGCCCATTACTAATATGTTATGCATACGACCAACACGTTATGAATACGACCAAAACTTTTTAAAAAACATCAAAATTTCAGCGTACGCCAACATTTTACATACATTTTTATACCTTGCCATTGCTGGCTAAATCGTCAAGGTGTGACAGCGCCTTTACCTACACGATAATTCCTACCCTCGGATGCCTCATTGCAATGACTTGTCATCTTCACACTAAAATGGATCCAGACACTCCAAGGAAGAACACAGAGAGTTTGGGAAGAGGGATCAAGAAATAGGAGTGTTAACGATATAGTGTGGTGTTTGTTATGCACCCCGACACACCTTTTGCAACCCCCGGTTGAGGCTGCAATTACCACGACTCAGCGGTTTGGGCTCACCTCTTGCACGCCTCCTCCTGGTCAACCTTCTCTGCTTTGATGGCGCCCGATCGTATGGGGTTACTCATACTCGGGCTGAAGGCGTTGATCTGTGTGGCTGTGGTATCGCGTGCCGAGATGCAAGGGAAGGCCATGACTTGGGCAGCTTGCTGGTAACTGGGGAACGTGAACAGCGCACCGGGGCGGGGTATGTCATGTGTAAAAGCCACGAACAGTCTGGTAAGAAGAATGAAAAGAAGTCAGAAAAGTGGGAAGGTCGACAAGAAAGTCAGAAACAGACGAAGAAGAAATGTCGATGTCCATGTAGAAATGGTGCAGAGAGAGAAAATGAAGTGCGAAACGGCTTGAACGAAAGACGAAAGATGAAAGACAAAAGGCTCTGCATTCCCAAGGCATACTCAAGACTTTCTGAACTTCTGAAAGGACCCACTCAAACTGCCTTGAATCGTCTGTGCATTCTTCTTCTTATTCCTTCCCCCTTCCCCACCTGAGCAATCCTTCAGGCTTCCTATAGGTCCAGGGCTTTTGGGGGGAGGAGGGGGACAAACCTTTGAATGGTGATTTGCCTTGTCTCGCCTACCGACCCAACAACAGAACCTGATTTGTGGATCTGTACTCTAGTGGCAGCCATTCTCGGGAAAAGGGGGGGGGGGCTGGAAGCCCCGGACTCACCTGTCATGTTTGATGGATGGCTTCCGTACCACCGAGTCCTAGCGTGCTCCCACTGACTCGGAGTAACACACCGAGCCTCCCCATGTCTCAGCTAAAATAAAGGGGCATGTGGGGATCTTTAAGTGAGTGATAGTGTGTTTGTTGCAAGATCTGGAGGATATAGAAGGTAGCAAGGGTGAAAGAAACAAACTTATGCTAACTCACACTCGCAACGCACATCTATCCTCATGTAGACGATATAACTGAAATGCTAAACAGAATGCTATGATATAACTGACTCTAATTCTATGTGTACTGTTTGTGCCTTTATTCTCTCGGGAGGGGCATGATATCCTTGCCGGGCTCACAACCATCAGTCACAATATATACAGTATGTAGTGACTCGTTTTACATGTGTGCATGTGCATGCATGAATATCTTTTCCAAGACATTTTAATATTTCTTATTTTGTGCTTTGTAATCCTGCAGGCTGTGTCCCCTACCCGGGCCTTCGCGTGAACACCCAGTTTTACCAGATGCTGCAGAACGGCCATCGGATGGCCGCTCCTCAAATGGCCCCTCCAAAAATGTGAGTTTTCTTTCAACATTAACACAACCTGCTTGGTTGTTGAACAAAGCTCTCTCTCTCGTATGCTCTTTAAAAACAACCTAAAGTTGGCAAATCATAGAAGGAAAAACAACTTTTATAATCACTTTGCCATCAATGTTGTGAAAAGGATAAGTACAGGGCTTGTATGATAAATTAAGTGGTGCTACTGCTTCTTTACTGGCTCAGATTAATCCCTCATTGTTGGTTCAACCTGGGAAAGGCTTTGGCCCAAGTCTTTCACAAACCGGTTCGCCAGGCCTGATGTTATTTCTGCTGAAGGTGATTTTGGGCAGGGGTTTGCAATTTTTGAACCTTCTTGTTGTTGCTAAGCCCCGGTCAGTTCTGTTCGAACGGGCCCGTAGCACGGAGATAGCCGATCTATCTCTTGGGAGCGACCCAGCGATCTCTCACATCTAAGATGTGGTCTTGCCTTTATGGAGCCAGGATTGCGCAGCCTTCCTTAATGTGTTTTATTGTTGTGGAAGATTAGAGGTGGTGGGCCAGTCAGGGACCCATCGGCGCTCTGACCATGGCCACGTTGCCCTGTCGAATCTGGGCAGCAGGAAAGAGTGGGGAAGATTTGGCCCCCGTCTTGCATTGGGGGATACAATCACCACGAAGAGGCATCCCCGATAGTTGTTGAACCTTGTTTAAGGCTTGTGTCGTTGTTTGTATAATTAGAGACGGAGGACTTTTGCAATATTAATCAGGAAACATTTTACCTATTTGCAGTTTGAATTGTGATGCAATTACATCAACTTTTACCCATCCATGAGCCTTGAGTTTTGTATTAAAAAGAAAAACTCCTTCCCCTCTAACCGTAAATCTTGGACCATGCTGTCCCATCATTCCACCAAGGCAGCATGGTGACGGTGAATCATGAAATCCTTAAAACAACATAAATCATCTAAAAGGATTGTCAGTCTTATGCTCTTATGCTTTGGATAATGAAAAGCGTGGGGGAGTCCTTTTATGAATTTTATTGGAATGCGGTACAACTGGGAACAATGGCTACCCTGGCAAATTGTGTAATGTATCGTATTGTCCAGAATACAGGTCAGGTCAGGTATGGGAGCATGCGCCAGAGCAGCGTGTTGCTGCGTCCACTTTCCGCCGGTACTCTAGGGGCCTCTGTCTGGCCATCCCCCAGGCAGATGCCTGGCCCATCCCCAGCTCCTTGAGGTGCCGAACCAGAATGCAAACCCACATGTACTCGTCATTCACACCGATACTTGCCCTGCCATTTAACTCAAGAAGGGAAACCTTCTATTGGATAGTCAAAGGCTTCAGATTTGGGTTGAGTTGTTTTAGCAACCAATGAATGCTGCTCCGTGCACTGGCATGTCAAAAAGTGGTGGCTACACGTGCATTGTTTCAGGTAATGTGATTGGCGGACAGCTGCTATGTTACAAAGGCATGTCCTCCAAAGTTTGTTAAAACAGTACTATTCAAAGTTTTGACAAGATGGCAGACAATTCATGTGCTGCTACTCTCATCTCATTATATCGACAGAAAAGCAGTCTTTGGAACGAAACAGATTTTATGCAGACTATCCATTTTCTTACTTAAATTAATTTTAAATGGATATGTCAGAGAGTGGCTTCTGGTTCTCAATTCCTCACTTTCCAGTTCACCGCCGCACAACTGCAGGGTTGCAGCAACGCTGCAACACCACCTGCATGAATGATTGTGCAGAGACCGAAGACCTTTTATTGCTCTGATATGAAGACTGTTCCGCAGTGTGTGACACACATTGCTCATTCGATATCAATGGTGGATGTACATTCTTCTTCGAGCGAATGCATGTTGAACTGGGATCCAATTACCAATTTGGCCTGTCGGTTGCATCGTCACTCAGGTACAGCTGTACCTTTGAGCGGCATCCCTCGAAGTTATGCCAGGGATTTGGTGAGGGTACCACTGCACAATAAGTTACTCGTTTTTGAAAACGATCTTGGGATCCTTAATGTCCACCAACTAATGCGAGCAGACGGGACACACAGCTTAACCTGCAGCTGAGGGATGGATCCGAGGGTGCCCACGGAGCACCAGTCTGACAGTTTACAGTCGAATTGGGAATGGAACCCTTGTTCGACATCTCAAAGGGAGGACCGGTATGCTATCCTGTCAACCTCTGAGCTATGCTGTCAGCCCAGTGATCATTCCTGACACTGTAAAGTTACCCATCCGGGTTATAATTGCTTACACACTCACACGTGACATTTCACAAATAGGTAACAACGAACTACTCGTACGAACAGATGTTTCCTTATAATATTGTTTTTATGAACTGTTGATGATAAGTAGTGAGTTTGTAAATAGTTTGATGATAAATAGTCAAATGAACTTTGGCAAAGCATTTTGTTCAGTCGTTTTCTCATGAAAATGTTTTTTTCTTTTCTTCTTGCATTCATTCAGTAGGCTAGCAGGATAGCCGAGACTCTACTCGAGGTGAACGTACTCACCTCTCGGCTGTCGATCCAGGGTTCAAATCTCGGCCCAGCTATAAACTGTCATCTTGGTGTTTTGCACGCAGGGGGCGATACGTCATTGTGTGCACCACCCATCTGATGGACGTTAAGTCTGAGAACGTCAGGTCCGGCTAGCTACTTTGTGAAAGACTTGGGCCAAAAACCTTCCTTGGCTGACCCCACGATAAGGTGGGAATAATTGGGGCCATAAAGGTAGTCGTAGATTTGTTCAGCTCAATGGTTGCAACCTGACACTGCAAATTATAATAACTAGCAGAGTACCCGCCCTACATCTTGCTCCAAGCATGCAACACGTTTTTATGACATATACCTTAAGTTGGGCGGTGTATAGGCAATTGACAGCTGCTTCAACCTCTCCTGAAAATAAAAATAAAAATAACACGGGTTACGTGCATGAAGCAAAAACATACCTGCTGCTTATAATTCAAAACACCTCACAGCACTGGAAAACGTGAGTAAAGGAAAGAATACAGGACGGTAATGGGCAGGTACTTGTTATACCCTCTCCCACCTGGAACGGTGCTACATGATACACATTTACATGGAGAATTTGCTCCACCCACCTCCATCCCTCCCCAAGACCCCCAGCAAAGAAAAATAAACCCCTCTACACTCATTTGGGTCATGCTGATCCAATAGAGCAAGTCTGGATGTAATCGGCCCAGAACTGTTGGAGGAGTAGAGCAACAAACAAACACACACCGGGCCATGAATTATCATAAGGATTACGCCATGAACAAACTGTCTTATTGACTTGTTTTCTCCGCTGTGCCCTCAGGATATGCGTGAACCTGTTGTATTCTGCTCAGGTTTTCCCATCTGGCAAAAACAATGACAATTAGAGAATTCGTAGAACAAGGTACCGCATGCAGTGTTCAGGTAGATACAGGGAGGGCCTTGCCGTTCACGGGGATTACATCCTTGAAAATCTCTGTTAACCGCAAATCCATAAACTTAGGAGGTAATGGGGGAAATAAGGGTTAGGGAGTTCAACTTTAAAATTTGGCCAACCTGTACCCTTGATCAACGCGTTCGTGCATCGATTTTTTGTGCTATTTATTTTCATGAATAAAAGGGTTGTTAAGAACATAAAATAAAGTTCATTTTCTTGAGTTATTATTAATTTTATTTCATATGCAACCTGTAGCTGCCAGTTGGATTATTGCTGGGAGTGCGGCTGTGCCACTGATGCGGTGCCCCCGGTTTCCACACTAAGGTGGTACTCATTTTGCCAACCTTGGAAGGATGACAGGCTGAGGAAACCCACCTGATGTTATTTCATGGCACAACAGGGGCTCAACCTCAAGACCCTAACAACTCAAGACAGCCACCTTAACCATTAAGCCACCACCAGGTGTATTTTCCTCCATTAAGAACGTAAAATAAAGTTTATTTTCTTGAGTTATTAAGATCATGAAACTTACCTTCAATAATAATGATGATAAACTTGATCCAATAACGCGATGGCAATGTTGATGATGGCGACGATAAAGACGAGTTGATGGAGATGATGGTGATGGTGGCTTTGAGGGGGTTATTGTGTTGATGGCCCATGTCAATTAGGTGAATAAATGTGGGAAATAGTTCACCAACCCACGATTATTTGGGCACATTGACCGTTTTTTTTTGTTTGTTTTTTTTAAATTCACAAACCTTGTCTCAATAAATTAATCACTAGAGAGTGAATCTGCGAAGGAGAAGCCCACGAATGGCAAGGCCCTCCTTCCATCCATCCATCCATTGGGACCATACTCTGTAAGGAGCGTTTGTGCTGCCTAAGCAGTCTCCTTGGCTATTGGACACAACCCTGGATGGGTCACCACTCCGACACAGGATACCAGTATGCTGGCACTCATTTTGCCAACCTCGGAAGGATGACAGGCAGAGTTAACCCCACCTGGTATTACTTCAACAACCAAGTGGGACTTGAACTCAGGATCCTGGGATCCCAAGCCCATCACCCTAACCATTTAGCCAACACCAGGCACAAGGCCCTCCTCCCTGTACTTCAATCTCAATAAAACAATGATTTTAAAGATCGTTAAAAAAAAAAAATCCAGAAGTTTATCACGACTGAAGAAGTCTTACACACTAACCACCCTTATACACTGTAATAAGACGAAGTTGAGTCACAAATTAGGAGATGGAGGCTTCATTGATCACCATTGAATGCATCGTCCATCAGAATCATACATAGCCATCATGGCGACCTCTTCTTCACCCTGATACATAGGCCGTGCCCTCTAATGCTATATATCAATTTATTGTTACATGGTTTCTGGAAGTATTATTCAATTTAAATAAAGGTTAAAGAGGTTTAAAGGTGTAATGGGAAAAAAAGATCTGAGTTTTACCACCATTTCCCAGTGCCCCTGACATCACCCTATCTAACACATTACATGAGTTCCTCGTGCCTGTTGTATGTGTCCTTTATGACGTCCTTAAAAAGAGTAAGTCTCCTGTTTGAAATGATTTTCAATTTTGCTTGACTACCAGGCAGGCAGACAGAGTAAAAACATTATCACACTCCTCTCTGCACATGTACGATCGGGACGAATTCTGAGTCAAGGTACGGTAAAACGACAGACTTGCCTCCATACGTATGTTCCGATTCGTGTTCAAAATATAACATTCGATTTAAATAAGTTATTCCTCTTTCATAAACTGATGACAGACAGACGGACATAAACCAATTGCTTAACCCCGCTTTTCACAACACACTTAATATAGAACACTATAGTTCAGGTATTATGTGTGCAGCAGTTTACAGTAATATAACCCAGTTGATAGTGTTACGAATTCTGGTCCGCCTGGCGTGCGATCGGCCATGTAACTCTAATCGTGACTGCGTCGCCCACCGGTCGGACAACTCAGTCGTGACCCTCCTTGGAACTACCGCCAGGAGCCAGTCACGGGTGGGGGTTTAACCTCACCACAACCCAGTCCCCGCATTTACCCGCGCGGAATAGGGTGAATCGCCGAATGTCGATATATCTAAATACCCACGCGGGTAACCTACCGAGGGTTGCACCACACCACAGGTCGGTTTAGGACACGAATCGCTTAAGCGGTTCGTTCTGTACTACAGGGATAACCGAGCGGTGTTATCGCCGACCTCGACGGTTCAGATTACTTACCGGGTGTTCAACCCTCACTAATTATTCCACGAGGCAAGGTGGCACTTTCAATAAAGGAAAGACGCAACGACGGGGAACAGTTCGACAAGCACATTTATATTTACACACACGTAAGGCAGTCATGCAATATTTACAGCAAGAAAACAATACAACCGAATAAAGCAGGGAATCTGTACAACACAGTCACTTAAACAGGTTCTACTTACAGACGGCGCCACACCATGCAAGCAAAAGTAAAAAGAAAAGAAAGGACCTCCCTTTCGTGGCCGTCCAGTCCCCCTCCCACGACCGTTAGCGGGGTCGCGCCTGGTTCCGACCTCCACAGGCGCGGCGAACCCTCTCCGGCACCCCTCGTCCGGACACGCAGGTCCACCACAGGCCGCACTGCGCGCGCCTCCCGTCCGAGTCTACACCCCAGGCCGCGCTGGCACGAGCGCGGGAACGAGCGAGGAGGAGGGGAGCGCGAGCCAAGAAGAGCGCATGAACCGTGAAGAGAGTAGGCCCAACGTGAATCACCGAGAGAGCGAGCCTCGCGTCTGTTCGCCTTTTTGAAGGTGGGGCTCCGCCCTTCGCTCCTCCCCGTTTTCGGCTCCGCCTCCCTTCGAGAAGCTTCTCGAAAAGGGGCGTGCCCTCACCTGACCGCCTCACGCCCCGTGTCCCACCAATGGGAGCGAGCTGCCCCGCCCCCTTCCCTTCACACCAAGCGCGGGGAAAACAGGCGGGAAAACCCCACAGGCTTCACAAGAGCTTTTGTTCTGCCAATCTTCTCGGACGGTTTCCGACGCGAAACCGTCCTACCGTGGTCCGATGCGGAAACCGCCTACCGTGGTCCATGAGAGGGTTCGTAAGCGGGTATAGTGGCGAAGATGGTGGTGATTGGTTGGGGTGTGAGCGTGGTGGGCGTTGTGGTAGTGTGGTGGCGGTTGTTGTTTGCGTGGAAGTTTGTTGCAATGGTGGCTCAAAATAACGATAGATAAAGAAAAACGCCTATTTCAAAGAGCGCAGCCCGGTGAACACGAATAATTCCCTTTAAACAATGGTGGGGACCTATCTGAACACTCACTTACCGGCATAGCTAATCTAAGAACCTTTATGGTGTATTGCGAATTTCCACAGCCGTAACACTAGCATGCTCCACCATTCAACGGTATCACCTGGATTTGATTCTCAACGGGGAAGTTAAACTGTTGTTCTGATTCGGTGCCAGCAGGACGCAGTGCATCTCAGAGCATGCCATCCTACAGAATGGGATGTAACTTCAGCTATCCTGTTTGTATCGACATTTTAGATGTGAACGATCTCAGTAAAAAGAGTAGCCTATTGTGTGCTACAACCTGGGAAATATTGTTATGAATTTGGAAGCCATCTGCACACAGACAGTCAGAGTCCCGTAGTTTAGTTATTTCGATAAGTATGTGTTTATAGTTAGAATCCTTCCTTCTGTCTAATGGGAATTACATGTGTGCGCTACGAGTTATTTTTGAGCTCGGTTTTTCCTCATCAATAACAACAACTACTACTACATCCACTACAACAACGCCACCGTCCGACACCCGACCAGTCGCCATTGCCCACGTGTTTTCGGCTGAAGGCGTGGGCGGAGCCTCCAATGCCTCAGATCGAGGCTCTGTCCCAAGGAAGGGCATGGACCGTTTCCTCCAGCCAATGAGTGAAGGGCGAGCATGACACGTATGCCCCAGCCAATCGGGAGGTGACCACGAGTCATCCGACAACCCCTCGTCCAATCAGGAGGCGAGTGGGAGGAGAAGAGACCCCTCCCACCTCAGAAGAGTAGAGTGGTTGTCTGGACCAGTGTTGGGCAGACAAGGGTGCGTTCTGCAGGATTGTGGCGAGTGGGTTCTGCAGGATTGTAGCGAGTGCGTTCTGCAAGATCGTGGCGATTGTGGTCTGCGGTCTTGGTGGTGAGTGCGGCTTGGTCTGGGTCATGGGTTCGAGTCCCACCGTGGTGTTTTGCATTGGAGCGTCGAGCTGGATCCCCATTCCCGTCCACAGACTCCGAGCTCCAGAAGTGCGGGTCCGGTGAAACTGCACGAGGCGGGGAGGTACCCGGCTCTACCGAAAATAGGTACCCGGTCTATCGGTGAAACCGCACGAGCGGGGAGGTACCCGGTCCATTTATTTGTGTGTGTGTGTGTGTGTGTGTGTGTGTGTGTGTGTGTGTGTGTGTGTGTGTGGGCGCCATCTGTAAGTAGAATTGTTAAGTGCTTTTTCCTTGCTCATTGTACATTGCCTGCCTTTTATTCGTGATAACTCTGCTCTGTGTCTCCCCTCCCCAATTATTATTGTAAAATAAACCCCCGTGTTAAATGTACCAGCTCTTTCTGTGCTTTCCTCCATTGGCCTAGCATGGTGCGTGTTGCGAATTGGTAGGGCCGTTCATGCCGTGGATTGTTCATTGGGACCGGCGCGGCTCTGGTAACTCCGCTCGGTTACGCCGGATCCGAGTCGGTACCTGTGACTCGGTCCGGACAGAATCGGCCGAGGGTGTGGTTTTCCCCGGTAGTTGGACGACGTGGGTACTTAGGTATATTGACATTACGCAATTAACCCTACCCCACGCCATCGAAGTATTGGCGACCACGGTCCGCTAAGGGACCCGTGACCTTCGGACTTATCCGAGAGTCACGACCTAAATTCCGGGTGTTCGGTGGGAGACGACTCCACTGCTCCACCTAGTGGTCGTTTATCGCCACCGACCCCCCGGCCCACAACAATATTGCCTTCTGGGGCAAGCTATGTAATATCCACAACAGTAAATGGGAGTGATGAGGTGCATATATACAGGATGTCTCAGAAGTCTGGACCCACAAGAAAAAAAAAATACACATTCTACTATTAATTAGTCAAATGTTCAAATTGATTCTCATTAACTTGCATACACATAAGAATTATTACACGTATGTTTCTCTGAATGTTTCTTAAGAAGGAAAGACTGATGTCAGTATATTCCTGCCGAATGTTTTCCTTCAGCTCTGCTATATTGCTTGGTCTCGTGCAATAAACCATGGATTCCAGGTGTCCCCATAGGAAAAAGTCTAGTGGCATTAGATCTGGACTACGTGGGGGGCATTCTACCGGGCAATGGTGTCCTACCCACCTCAAAGGTATTGTTTCATCGAGCCAGTTTTGGACAGTAGTGACATAATGTGGCTGTGTCCCACCCTGTTGAAACCACTTTTCTCAATTGCGCTAAAGGCATACGATCCAAATAAGGAACCAACACCTCTTGTAGCATTGTGAGGTAGCTAGCACCGGAAACATTATCTTCATAAAAGTATGGGCGTAACAGAACGTCACCATGAAGAGCACACCACGCCGTCATTCCAGGATCATATTGAACTTGAGCTTCATGAGTCCAATTAGGATTCTCATCGCTCCAATGTCGGCAATTATGACGGTTGGCTCTCCCGGTCAAATGGAACGAGGCAAAATCACTGAAGATGATATCAGATAATGACGATGGTTCCACATCAAGTCTATGCATTATTACCCACTCACAAAATTCCATACATCGGTTGGCATCATCTCCATGAAAAGCATTGAACAAAGGTAACCACACGTGGGTGGTATCTGTTTGTCTTCAAAATGATTGCAACCTAAGAACGGCTAACTCTCACTTCTTGACTAATTTTTCTGAACGATTTTTTTTGTGCTTCTTGCTACCAACTGCAAGAACATTTTCGGAATTGGTTCCATCTATATGGAGCGAGGCCGACCAGTACGAGGTTTATCAGCAACGCTTCCAGTGGCTGTAACACTTTACCAACAAATCCATGACTTGGCTTTGGCTTCTCAAGGATGTTTTCATGGAATAGCTGACATGCCTCCCTTTGGCTTTTTTCAGAAACATGGAGCAACACAAGTTCCACCTTCTTTCTTGGTACAATGAGCCATGAGAGTATTTTATTCACATACAATAGAAATAACCGACATTTCTTTATCCAGACTTCTGAGACACTCTCTATATGAGTATACTAGCAGAGCCTACCCGTCACTTCGCTGACGGACCAATCAGTCGTCTTGTTTGCCAAAAAATCAAGGCAATAATCCTCCTAGTTCATGAGCATGCTCGTCCCATCGATACCCCTAGTGCCTGGATTTGGCCTTCTTGGGATAGGCACGCACACAGGCTCTTAAGTACACGTGTTGGTGTCTTCATTATTCGCAAGCTTAATGGCAAACTTATTGAGTGGTCCAAAGAAATAAAAATTCTACAGGAGGAGGCATACCTATTTGGAAAAAAGTTCGTGTCAATCAGACTAACGACTGCTGAGAAAAAGAATTTTTGGAATGCAGACACGTACGTGCACACGGCACACGTACGCGACCGATCGGTTAACACCGCTTTTCGCTTCACGCGCGCACGGTAATAACAGGTCCAGACATCTCGGGGCATGATTTGGAATTTAACAACCCATCGTCGCGAGAGTCGTAGTGTTTGCATATTCCATTGTCGTGCAGTAAAGTCATGTCCCAAGACGACATACCTGGCTTTGCATAACACGACAGTCGTAAGCTTCTCAGTTGATCCTTTTTGTTTACTTTATGAAATCTTTTAGATGTGGGAACCAAGAATATGCTTTACCTCGATGCCAATTGCTTTGACTGGCAGACCTTGATGAACCCATGTGAACATGTGTGAACTAGTGTGAACATGTGTTATAATCTTCCAATGACAACTTCCCTCCCACTAGTGGCATTCCATGAGCTCTATCTCAATGGTTCCTGAAGTTGTTTTGATAAGACTTCAGTAACATTTGGTAAACGACTTATTGGATTTCGACTGAGAAAGAATGATCTTTTCCACACTTCCAACACTGACGCCCAATCATTCTGCAATCTCACGTGCAATAATCCGCTACTTCTAAAAATCAACAATTTGAATGTCTGCTCGAGTGGTGGCAGTTTGTTGCAGGTGAGAGTGCTCAAGACCACTCACTGATTTGTAGCCTTTTTTTTTTTTTTAACTCACCGCACCATTTAAACCAATTATGTGACCTAAACCAAATTGTCTCGTGTTTGACATGCCACTTCACAACTTTTTAAAAGTCCACGTTGATCTTCTTCTTCTTCTTCTTCTTCTTGCGTATCGTAGCTTGGCTGCTCGGTCGCTATCATTTTGTTGGGGCACAACTATGCCGCTGATGCTGTGCCCCTATACCAGTACACTGGTACTTATTTCGCCAGCCTCGGAAGGACGACAGGCTGAGTCAACCCCACCTGATATTAATTCAGTGGCCAACGGGGCTCGAACTCAGGACCCACAGATCCCAAGCCAGCCACCCTAACCACTAAGCCAACACCAGGCTACGCTTATCTTGAAAGACCCTCATTTAATACCTGCCTTATTGCACTATCGCATGATCTAGTTGCTCATTTTTCTTCGTCAATGTAATCTCGCTTGGAAAGATGGGAGCGGTGGCAAGGAGACAAGCTGAGGGAAAGAACTTGGGAAGGTGGGCCAGAATGGGAAGCAGGATTAAGCCGGAATGGCAAGGGCCTGCACGTGAGGAGGGATGGTTGTTGCAGGGAAGTGGAAATGTCATTGCTCTTCCTGCAGTTACAAAGTGATGCAGCTGTGCTGGAAAGATGACCCGTGCAGTAGACCTTCATTTGGGCAGATTCCTGTCCTAATGCAACAGCCTCAGCACATGGGAGGCCACACGGTAAGCTCTACTGTCACTCACTACATACAGTAAGAATATAAGGTCGGCATTTACATACACATACACAAAGCAGACTCTCTTTATGATGCATATGTTCTGCTATAGCAAAGAATATGGTGCCACTGATGCAGTGCCCCCTGTACTGCATGTAGTCCCCGACACAGACCTCAAGTATTCGTTTTAACTGGGATTATGCAACACTAAATTAACGTTTTATTTTTAGCATGACAAAGCATACTGAGTGTAACTTCTACAGGATCTGCAATACACACACAAATTAAAATCAACTAGAACGGTACTCGGTAGAGTGCATACCTCCGCCAGGCTGAACAGTTTACATTTTGTTTTCCATTAATAGGCCGGATCTGGATCCGGACCTGAATCAAAATCTAATCGGTTTGTTCTTGTCACCTAACCAACTCATCCACCTAGTTTCGTCCGAATCCGTCCATAACTTTTCAAGATATCGTGCTATATATATATTGTTTTTTTGGCCCAATCACTCAATGGTGAAGAATCTCTTCAATAATTCTCATTTCCGGATCCGGATCTTCACCAAAATTGAATCAATTCGTCCTTGTCACACACTCAACCCGTCCACAAAGTTTTGAGATATCCTGCTCACAGACAGACAAGCAGACAGGGGGTAATGAAAGATTGTTTCACATGAAGGAGTTATGGAGATTGAAATGAAGGCTTAAGTTCGTCAGTCCCATCAGTAGTGGCTCAACGGAGCGATGATGGGCACTCTTTTGACGTCTTCAATCTCGATGCAAACGTTGCTTTCTGTTCGAGGAATGCCTCGTTTGGCATCTTCTTCGGAACAGCCGTCTCATTGGCATTGTAAACCCGATACAGCGAGTACTCCACAAAGAGCTTTCCACTTTCTTTCCGTTCAACAAAGGGAAGACGAAGGCCATATGTTGAAGCTGTTGATTGACCAACCCGAAATTGACGTGAATGGTATGAATTCAGGAGAAGTGGCTGGAAAACAGTTTTGAAGTTTAAATGATTCAACTTGCAGAATTGCTTCCACGATGGGAACGTTTTCCTTCTTCAAAATTGGAACAATTGCAGTGAAGCATCTTCTCTCTGTGGTTATCTGCCAGGATGAATCCATCATTTCCAGTACCCAGTAATTATGAAACCATTACAAAGTTTACTTTACCACTTGTAATACTTGTATGGAAAATGCAAAGCAAAAATATGATGATGTCATCTAGCACCGAAGCTACCGATGAAATGAAACGCTGAAAACAAATTTGAATCGCATGAATATGGATGGGGAAAGCTGCGTTCAAAGCAACGTCTAATGGACACCTGTAATGGTCTGATGTCAGTCGACTTCGATGAGCCGATTGGTGAGTGATGCAGTCTGCCGCTCAGGTGCAAAAGACTCCTTTTCCCTGGACTCCACAGCACAATCAACTTATCACACTCGGCTTCATTTCTTTGCGATTTACGAAATCGAATTTGTCTTATTGGGTATTCGTCTTCACGAGTATACTGTGTGGCATCCTCGTCTGTAACCTATACCACCTGTTTTGTTTTTTTTGTAGACTTTTGCATCAAACACCTTAACAACTAGGATCTTTTGAGCTTCAATGTTGTTCCATCCAAAGGCAGTTGTGTAATTGTTATGAGTGATTCCTTTTGCATTTTGGACTACTTCTAGATGTACATGAACATGGCAGGGATGGGATCACAATGACCTGGATGGAGCAAGTCCAAGCTGTTAGGCTGGCCAAGACGTGTTTTAATGGCCCCGGGCAGGTTCGACGTGTCCTGGGCCTTGGCGGGACCTCGCCTGCAAAGAGTATATGGTGTGGCACTGCTCGTCACATGGTTGTAAAAAATATCAAGTCAATGATGCTCTGTAACAACTACATAATGCAGTATTACTCCAACTTCAAGCTGACTGCACCACAGCCCGAAATGCTGGACATGAACTCTCAGGTTATTGTATGATTAGCCAGTTTTAGGAATGATTATAATTTGTTGAAATTGAAATTTGGTTTTGATGGTTTTGTATGAGCATGTTCAATCGCTTTCTTGCTTGGTAGACATAATTAATTCACACCATTCAGGTGTTTTGTAAGTTTCACGTTGAATGCATGATATTTATATATTCTGCTGCATCATATTTGCAATTTAACAATACTTTGACGAATATCGTTTCAACACATACTGTATATGGAAAAATGAACACAACAATAAGCCCCATCCGTTCAGCAATGTATGCGTACTGGTGACATGACAGATGCACTCAATTAAATCGGGAATATTTAACTTATCGAAGACATAAATTCACCTTATTGACCTTCATCATCTGCATCAATAACATATATGTCAAATGTCATTTGTTTGGAATATGGAAAATAAATGGAAAATTTAAAAGCCAGTAATCTCATTTTAGATTATTAGTCCCCTACCGGTTTCATCGGAGGGGGCTATAGGTTTGCTCTCCGTCTATCTGTCAGTCTGTCCGTCCGTCCCACCTGTGGTTTTTCAGACTTTTTTCCCCATATCCTTTAACGTATTCAACTGAAACTTGGTACATGTCTTTATTATGATAAGTTACAGAACAAGTTCGAGTTTCACGGCATTTCGTCAATTTTTCACAGAGTTCTGCTCTTTTTGGACTTAGACCGGTAGGGGACATGTATTGCAAAGCAATTCCCCCTTTTTGTATATGTCATTGATATTTATTGGTATACTAACCGATAGACTGCGTATGATTAATGGTTGTAATCACTTTTAGTGTTTGTGCATTGCACACCCCATTATTCAGTAAGTCGTGCAGTTATTCCGGAGCTAAATATCCGGATATAAACCCCCAAACGGAGGCACCCTGCCCCGTAGTGAATCCACGGGTGGTGTAGTGAAGTTTTTACCTGCGACATGTTGCAGGTCTGCAAGAGCTTTTTGTTGCTGCTGCTGTTGGTCGATTTTTGAAATGTGCAGCTATTGGTCGGATAGCTGCCGGATCACCACCCACATCTGTCACTTGACTCCGCCCACCATAGCACTCAGACAAAATGATATGGCCGCCGTCTTGGTTTCCTTGTGGGCCTAACACATTAGGCCTCTTGGCCTCTGCTGATTAATTATACACTGTACGGGTTTGTTGCATCAGATTTCCATTGGGATTTTATTTCAGTCGAGTGTTAATCACGACGAGGGACCCTGAAGAATGACATCATATGTCAAATAAAATTATTAGTAAGGTTTAATCAAGGCCTATACGAGCCCTCCCTAAAAATAGCGTTACAGAATGTTTGAATGGCCCCATATCGGGGTTAAACAATCCGTGACCATGTGACAAATCGGTTCTGATTTCACTGTGATGACTAAATTATTACCTTCGCAAACTTTGTTGCGAAGGTTATGTTTTGATCGCTGTGTATTTATTTATTTATTTGTGAATATGTGTGTTGTTTGTTTGTTTGTTATTCGCATAACTCCAAAAGTATTGAACTGAATCGCAGCAAATTTGGTGGGATGATTGGTTATTATCCGAGGACCATTTGATTAGATTTGGGAGCGATCGGGTCAAAGGTCAAGGTCAAGGTCATGAAAAGGTCAAAATCGTCATTTTGCCATAGTGCGGTCGATTTTATCCAATTTGCATGCAACCAATGCCAAAATGTTGTGAATTCAATGCCCAATCTTGTGATATACGATATGACACAGGAAATTTCATGTTTTTAAGCCATCATAACACATATGAGATGGCAGATTTGGTATGGATTAAATACCCTCACAATCAACGGTTTCTGGGGGGGGGGCAAAATGTAGCGTTGGCGAAGGTATGGGCTCTACTGAGTGCCCGTTCTAGTTTTAGGAGTGTTTTAAATGCGCATTTCCCAATCAGCCCGTTTATACCGGATTTTTAAAGCCGATTCACGAACGTTGATATGGCGAGGTCCCGTACCTCAAATAACCACATACAACAAAAAAAAGGTTTTTATGAACAAAAGGTTTATAACAACAGTGGGAGGGCAAAGAGAGGGAGAGGGCGCGCGTGCGCACACACAGCGCACACACGCACACACACACACACACACACACAACACACCACACACACACATACACACACACACACACACACACACACACACACACACACACACACACACACTTCATTAATTGCATAGCCACAGTTATTCCTAAAATATAACATAATTTAAAGGATTGCTGTAAATTATGTTAATTTCACAACATTCTGCATTCAACTTTATTTAAATTGTAAACCTCAAAACATCATTCCCTAACCTTTGTAAGAACCTCTACATCAGTAGATACCCAACCTCAGTTGCATCCAGGCAGTCAACCCATCAATGCACCATCACTAATCAGACTTTACTCCCTGGAGGATTTAATGTATTATCACGTCGTTATAACTCCCATCACACATTCTATTATGTGATAATGCATTAAATCATGCACATCTTACCTTAAATATGACATGTCCACCAACAAACACCACCACCCACTCCCATCAGGATCAGTGTTATTTTAAATAGTCAAACGGTTATTTGAAAACATAACCTCCTTCACCTTCGGTGGTGGAAGTTTAAAAAAAAAATTTTTTTTTTTTAAACCATTTCAGTGGTTGCTTGGAGACAAGGAAGCATGTAAAAAAAAACTTTACAAAATAACCGTTTGACTATTTAAAATAACACTGATCCTGATGGGAGTGGTGGTGGTGTTTGTTGGTGGACATGTCATATTTAAGGTAAGATGTGCATGATTTAATGCATTATCACATAATAGAATGTGTGATGGGAGTTATAACGACGTGATAATACATTAAATCCTCCAGGGAGTAAAGTCTGATTAGTGATGGTGCATTGATGGGTTGACTGCCTGGATGCAACTGAGGTTGGGTATCTACTGATGTAGAGGTTCTTACAAAGGTTAGGGAATGATGTTTTGAGGTTTACAATTTAAATAAAGTTGAATGCAGAATGTTGTGAAATTAACATAATTTACAGCAATCCTTTAAATTATGTTATATTTTAGGAATAACTGTGGCTATGCAATTAATGAAGTGTGTGTGTGTGTGTGTGTGTGTGTGTGTGTGTGTGTGTGTGTGTGTGTATGTGTGTGTGTGTGTATGTGTGTGTGTGTGTGTGTGTGTCGTGTGTGGCGCGTGTGTGCGCACGCGCGCCCCTCTCCCTCTCTTCTGCCCTCCCACTGTTGTTATAAACCTTTTGTTCATAAAAACCTTTTTTTGTTGTATGTGGTTATTTGAGGTACGGGACCTCGCCATTATCAACGTTCGTGAATCGGCTTTAAAAATCCGGTATAAACGGGCTGATTGGGAAATGCGCATTTAAAACACTCCTAAAACTAGAACGGGCACTCAGTAGAGCCCATACCTTCGCCAACGCTACATTTTGCCCCCCCCCCCAGAAACCGTTGATTGTGAGGGTATTTAATCCATACCAAATCTGCCATCTCATATGTGTTATTGATGGCTTAAAAACATGAAATTTCCTGTGTCATATCGTATATCACAAGATTGGGCATTGAATTCACAACATTTTGGCATTGGTTGCATGCAAATTGGATAAAAATCGACCGCACTATGGCAAATGACGATTTTGACCTTTTCATGACCTTGACCTTGACCTTTGACCCGATCGCTTCCAAAATCTAATCAAATGGTCCTCGGATAATAACCAATCATCCCACCAAATTTGCTGCGATTCAGTTCAATACTTTTGGAGTTATGCGAATAACAAACAAACAAACAAACACACATATTCACAAATAAATAAATAAATACACAGCGATCAAAACATAACCTTCGCAACAAAGTTTGCGAAGGTAATAATTTAGTCATCACAGTGAAATCAGAACCGATTTGTCACATGGTCACGGATTGTTTAACCCCGATATGGGGCCATTCAAACATTCTGTAACGCTATTTTTAGGGAGGGCTCGTATAGGCCTTGATTAAACCTTACTAATAATTTTATTTGACATATGATGTCATTCTTCAGGGTCCCTCGTCGTGATTAACACTCGACTGAAATAAAATCCCAATGGAAATCTGATGCAACAAACCCGTACAGTGTATAATTAATCAGCAGAGGCCAAGAGGCCTAATGTGTTAGGCCCACAAGGAAACCAAGACGGCGGCCATATCATTTTGTCTGAGTGCTATGGTGGGCGGAGTCAAGTGACAGATGTGGGTGGTGATCCGGCAGCTATCCGACCAATAGCTGCACATTTCAAAAATCGACCAACAGCAGCAGCAACAAAAAGCTCTTGCAGACCTGCAACATGTCGCAGGTAAAAACTTCACTACACCACCCGTGGATTCACTACGGGGCAGGGTGCCTCCGTTTGGGGTTTATTCCGGATATTTAGCTCCGGAATAACTGCACGACTTACTGAATAATGGGGTGTGCAATGCACAAACACTAAAAGTGATTACAACCATTAATCATACGCAGTCTATCGGTTAGTATACCAATAAATATCAATGACATATACAAAAAGGGGGAATTGCTTTGCAATACATGTCCCCTACCGGTCTAAGTCCAAAAAGAGCAGAACTCTGTGAAAAATTGACGAAATGCCGTGAAACTCGAACTTGTTCTGTAACTTATCATAATAAAGACATGTACCAAGTTTCAGTGAATACGTTAAAGGATATGGGAAAAAAGTCTGAAAAACCACAGGTGGGACGGACGGACAGACTGACAGATAGACGGAGAGCAAACCTATAGCCCCCTCCGATGAAACCGGTAGGGGACTAATAATCTAAAATGAGATTACTGGCTTTTAAATTTTCCATTTATTTTCCATATTCCAAACAAATGACATTTGACATATATGTTATTGATGCAGATGATGAAGGTCAATAAGGTGAATTTATGTCTTCGATAAGTTAAATATTCCCGATTTAATTGAGTGCATCTGTCATGTCACCAGTAGGCATACATTGCTGAACGGATGGGGCTTATTGTTGTGTTCATTTTTCCAATACAGTATGTGTTGAAAGATATTCGTCAAAGTATTGTTAAATTGCAAATATGATGCGCAGAATATATAAATATCATACATCAACGTGAAACTTACAAAACACCTGAATGGTGTGAATTAATTATGTCTACCAAGCAGAAAGCGATTGAACATGCTCATACAAAACCATCAAAACCAAATTTCAATTTCAACAAATTATAATCATTCCTAAAACTGGCTAATCATACAATAACCTGAGAGTTCATGTCCAGCATTTCGGCTGTGGTGCAGTCAGCTTGAAGTTGGAGTAATACTGCATTATGTAGTTGTTACAGAGCATCATTGACTTGATATTTTTTACAACCATGTGACGAGCAGTGCACCACCATATACTCTTTGCAGGCGAGGTCCCGCCAAGGCCCAGGACACGTCGAACCTGCCCGGGGCCATTAAAACACGTCTTGGCCAGCCTAACAGCTTGGACTTGCTCCATCCAGGTCATTGTGATCCCATCCCTGCCATGTTCATGTACATCTAGAAGTAGTCCAAAATGCAAAAGGAATCACTCATAACAATTACACAACTGCCTTTGGATGGAACAACATGAAGCTCAAAAGATCCTAGTTGTTAAGGTGTTTGATGCAAAAGTCTACAAAAAAAACAAAACAGGTGGTATAGGTTACAGACGAGGATGCCACACAGTATACTCGTGAAGACGAATACCCAATAAGACAAATTCGATTTCGTAAATCGCAAAGAAATGAAGCCGAGTTGATAAGTTGATTGTGCTGTGGAGTCCAGGGAAAGGAGTCTTTTGCACCTGAGCGGCAGACTGCATCACTCACCAATCGGCTCATCGAAGTCGACTGACATCAGACCATTATCAGGTGTCCATTAGACGTTGCTTTGAACGCAGCTTTCCCCATCCATATTCATGCGATTCAAATTTGTTTTCAGCGTTTCATTTCATCGGTAGCTTCGGTGCTAGATGACATCATCATATTTTTGCTTTGCATTTTCCATACAAGTATTACAAGTGGTAAAGTAAACTTTGTAATGGTTTCATAATTACTGGGTACTGGAAATGATGGATTCATCCTGGCAGATAACCACAGAGAGAAGATGCTTCACTGCAATTGTTCCAATTTTGAAGAAGGAAAACGTTCCCATCGTGAAGCAATTCTGCAAGTTGAATCATTTAAACTTCAAAACTGTTTTCCAGCCACTTCTCCTGAATTCATACCATTCACGTCAATTTCGGGTTGGTCAATCAACAGCTTCAACATATGGCCTTCGTCTTCCCTTTGTTGAACGGAAAGAAAGTGGAAAGCTCTTTGTGGAGTACTCGCTGTATCGGGTTTACAATGCCAATGAGACGGCTGTTCCGAAGAAGATGCCAAACGAGGCATTCCTCGAACAGAAAGCAACGTTTGCATCGAGATTGAAGACGTCAAAAGATGGCCCATCATCGCTCCGTTGAGCCACTACTGATGGGACTGACGAACTTAAGCCTTCATTTCAATCTCCATAACTCCTTCATGTGAAACAATCTTTCATTACCCCCTGTCTGCTTGTCTGTCTGTGAGCAGGATATCTCAAAACTTTGTGGACGGGTTGAGTGTGTGACAAGGACGAATTGATTCAATTTTGGTGAAGATCCGGATCCGGAAATGAGAATTATTGAAGAGATTCTTCACCATTGAGTGATTGGGCCAAAAAAACAAATATATATAAGCACGATATCTTTTGATCTCTCTCTTT
>CM068967.1:55063188-55083347 GCA_035128595.1 Eptatretus atami
TTTTCACCCCTTTCTGTCTGTTTGTCTGTCTGTTTGTGTGCAGGATATCTCAAAAAGTTGTGGACAGATTTGGATGAAATTTTGTGGACAGGTTGTGTGTGACAGGACGAACGGATTAGATTTTGTAGTGGGGCAACTTAGCTAAATATAGCATAACAATTGTGCATTTTGTGAGGAAAGCACCAAATTTGGCACACTAGTAGCCTATCATATTATGAACAGATTTGGATATTGGGCCATCTCAAATTCAGCCGCTGATGGCTGTGGCAGCCATTTTCCACTGCCATCAAAAATTTGCGTACCGAGGGCGTGGTTCCCCGGTAGTCGAAACCACGTGGTTAATTAGGTAACTTGATTCTAGACAGGAGGACCCAACGCCACGCGGTTGAGGTATTGGCTTCCACGGTCGGTTAAGCGACCCGCCGCATCACGGAATTATCCGTGAGCGACGGCCTACAATTCCGGGGAGTCTTGTGGGAAACGACGTAGCTTTCCCCCACCTAGTGGTCTTCTCACCCGACCCCGCCGGCCCGCAACAATATATATATATATATACATATATATTTTACATATTTGCCTGACTTGAGCGCACCACTGTGGCTCCCAAACATGTACCACATGCAATGCCAATAGCAGTCATCACTTAACTATCGTAAGGCCCAATCACATCTTTCACCTGTAATTGGAGGGTGTTTCTGTCTATGTAGTCGCCGATGACTCGCCAGTAAGTGATGAAACTGTTCTGGTGGCTGAAGGGGGCATATAGCGCTGGGATTCGCCATTGGGATTCCTGAACACATTCACAAGTAGCACAAGTTCTACTTGTGAATGTCTGCAGCTGTGGGGGAACCCAGGTAGGGTTTGAAACAGCAAAAGGCTTACTTTGTATAACTTTTCTTGTTTGCTTTATGCAGCTTTCTTAAGCTGGAATGGCATTGGTGTTATTAAAAAATAATAACGAGCAAAGTTGATGGGGTGTACCATCACAAATCTCCATGCTTCCTATCAAAAGTAAAGTTGAAAGATGGCAAAAAGTTCCACCAGGTATGACCCAATATCAAATTTTGAGTTTAAAAAAATCTTCTTTTTTGACCCCTGTGACCCTAAGTCCCCACCCTCTGGGGCATAAACCGGGGGTCAAATCCAAAACATCATTACATATTTAATGCGCCCCCCAATATCGATTGCAAATCCAAAGTTACATTAAAAAATGTTTTAAAATGTGCCCATAATTGCATTTTCTGGTATGTGACCTTTTGACCCCACTCCAAGACCCCAGGGGCTGGGACCAAAAAATGATACTGCTCTTGCACCTTCTTGTCATGTGGTGATAAAAACGAGCAAGATTAGTGAACAGACAGATGGACAGACATCTGGATGGACGGAAATACAGACAAAAAGATGGAGCCGATTACAATATCCCTCCATTTCGAACCTGGTGACGCCAGAGTCAGCACTCGGCAATACAGTATGGCCCGAACGTGAAGGATGAACAGACACCTAGAACTGATGAATCATCATCAGATCATGAATCATGGCTTAGAATCATCACCAGAACACCTCAAATCGATGGGATGAACAGGCTTCTGTTTTCCCACACATCATATGCTGTGGTGGGTACCTGGCCAGTCTGGGTGAACTCAGTGTTTGTGTCCCCACACTCTTACAACTGGTTTCCTCCTTCTACTGTGGAGAGCCTCGGTGCCTCGGTGATGCTCTGGTTAGGAGTTCTGGTGAGGGCTTTTGTGGTAAGGCTGGGAGAAACAGCACACATTCGTCTCTCACTGGATTCTCAACTCGAACTCTCACACGAACCTCACCTGAGATGCTCTCAGCTCTCAACTGAACCTTCTCCTTGGAACCCCAATTCAAAACCGTCCCTCGCGTGACATCATGAAAAGTGCGCTCATTGATTGCCCAGCTCGAGCACACTGTCGAATGGTCCTCTTCAAAAGAGACCGAGTAGCCTTCGGCTCTTAGGCCATTGGTTGTAAGGCCGGTGAGGAGAAAGGGAAATGGTGTTAATAAAATTAATAAATGAGAAATAAAGCACATTTAACAGTGATGAATACAAAGGAATGGAGGGGAGACAAGGGCCTGCTAAACACTGTCTTGGCACACCTACATTTGGGTTTACAATACATCTACTCTGAACATGCTGATAGGATATAACGAATTGAGTAATTAACCCTTATGAGTCCATTTTTATGACAATATACATACGTACATACATACAGTGTGTATATGTATTCAACAACCTCACAAATACTCCATAAATGTTGAAACTATACCAAAGATGAAATGTATTAAACAGCTGGAGTGTCAACTTCACCAGTGTGATTCACACGTGCAGTATGTATAATTCACCAGCAACACAAATGTACCCTCGCACGGATGCCTCGAGTTTTCCCAAGTGAATTTCCAATGCATCGACATCATTTTTTGCGTTTCCACAAAACCAAACGACTTATCGTGATTCAAGAGGGCCGTCAATCATGCAGAAATCCTTTGTGGACACTGAGGGAAACAGGACATTCATGTCTTCGGAAAATTGCAGGAACATGGAACAGCAGAACATGTTGATTGGTGAAATGTGCAAGTTCTTTTCAGATGGCTGTTGTTAAGTCTCCGGACGGGAATGGACACCGCCGGGTCTGTTTGCCCATAGAAATTGTGACACGGCATCCCAACCATATTTAAGGTCACTGGACAGATCAGATCAGATTTTAGTTTGATTGAGTTCATGGGTAACTGATGCAAAGAACCAACTAGTTATGAAGTACCAGAATTCATATTGATTGAAAATAAACATTAGGAATGGCAGGGGGGGGGTTGGGAAAAAATACTACAAATAGGAATTATGTGAAAATTTTACACACATATATAATATATATATATATATATATATATATATATATATATATATATTGTTAGGAGAAAAGGGACAGCTAACTAACAATTCGTGTAAATCTCTACTCTACCAATTGGAACGCAAATTGTTTCAAATACCTCCCCCTCCCCCCATCATTTCTGCTGTGGGTATATATTAAATACAGGATCCCTTGTATTATTTGTCCCTGAAATGATCATTTTCACATCTCATTTCTAAATGATCTTCCACACCCCGCTTTCCCAACCATTTATCACCCATGTGTGCCATTACCCCACTCCCTCCTCTGAATCCGATCCCTTTTTCTCCCTCGTCCTCCCCACTTCCTTTTTCTCACCAATCTGTCCCCATTCCCTTCCTCTTCTCAGTTTTCTTTGATTCAATCCCCACTCCACCTTTCCCCCAATATAGTACTATGACCTCACAGCCGAAATTGATGACCTCACAGCAAGGAATGTCCATGCGACTGAAATTGCAGCCAAACTATCATTCTCGTCTTGTGCGGCATGATCTACACAGAGCGTCGGTTCTGCTCCGAAGCGGTTTAATTGACATGGGTTTCAATCATGAATGGGTCACCAATCTGATGCAAAACACTCGGCGGAGTGTGCAGGAATTTTTTTTTTGTTCAGGGCTGTTCTGGGGTATTAGTTCGCCTGTTCTTCATGAAGGTCACCCTGGGATCTTTAACGTCCAACTAATGTCAGAATATAGGACGCCCAGGTTAACATCAATCCGAGGGACTGCACACACATTGATGAATCACCCTTTCTGCGAAGCACCAGGGTGACAGTTTCTAGCTGGGTCAGGATTCAAACCCAGGGAAGACCGCTCAGAGGGGAGTGTGTATACCTTTAGGCTACCTTGGCAACCCAAACTATAATTGGGGTAAAGAAATTTGAGAATCAGCTGGTATTCCTGTTTTTATTTGATTCCCTTGAGTGCTACAGTCTTCATCATTGGGTGAGCACGGGTCCTGAAGTCTTCATGCTGATAATTTAATTTCTGAAGATCTTGGTGAAGTTCCGATTTGGGACAGTTGAGGGGCAAAAACGAAATACTCCAAATTGTTTCATTTCACACCATACCAGGAAACCACTCTCAAATGCAGGAGTCAAAAATAGGGGCAATACCCCTGACCGCTCACCTGGTACCGGCTGGATAATAACCAGGGAACCACTGGTAGATGTGGATGACCCACAAAATATATAATGGAGAAGAAATAAGTACCTATTTTGGGGGGGAAAGGGTTTTTTTTTTTAATGCCATGAACAAACTTTGGTACACATGGGTGATAAAGGTTGTGTTCAAGTTTCATCAAAATTGTGTTTATAGTTTCTGAGAAGAGAGCAAATACCTATTGGGGGGAGGGGGGGGGGGGTAAACCCCATAAACCCCCTTCTGGCCAGATTTTTTCCTTGCCTTGAACAAACTTTGGTACATACATGCTGATGAAGGTTGTGGTAAAGTTTAATCAAAACCCGATGTGTAGTTTCAGAGAAGAAGTTGCAAGTGTTTACGGACGGACGGACGGACGACGTACCATCCCATAAGCTCCTCGGAAGTACGTTCCAGGTGAGCTAAAGATTGTACTGACCGCATGTATGCTTGCATGTGCTGTGTGTGCTGTTACACCGTCTTGCTGGACCCATCCATCTAATTTCTCCTCTCCGGTTAATTCGTTAAAAAATGCTCGAGAACATTATTATTGATGTACTGTTCGGCCTTTTCATTTCAAGATTAACAAACACATGAAACATAAGTATTTCGTTCAGTGCACTGTTACTTTTGAAACACCCTGGTCAAAAACATCAAATTACATATCTAGTTTTAACAATGTAATTGTGTTGAATAACTTGATCTCATAAATCTGAGAGATGAAATACAGTTTAAACAGATTCTGTTTATATATATATATATACATATTCCTGTCTTGTATTCAATGTTTTTTGAAAACTCAATGGTGCAAAGTGGCCTTGGTGTTTGGCATATGTATGCTCCAAACCACCTCCACCCCCCACCACATGTGAAAGTGAATGAACAATGAGCTGTTGTGAGCCAGTGATGAGAAAGCCAGCGAACAGTCCTGTGGAGTGTGGACATTTACCTTCTCAGCGCGTTCCCCCAAAGTGCCATCAATGACCCCTGTCAAGCACCCACGTCCCCAAGGCCCTGCTGCAAGAGCCAAATAGTGGGGTGCAACCAAATATACCCAACAATGAGAGTGAACCTTTGTTAATGAAAGCTACACCACTGGACTCATAATGGAGGGTACACCACTGAAAAGAGATGAAATGGGACACAGACCCATTGTCGACCCAGATCTAGGTGTACCCAGCCAAAGCAACCCTTGGAATGTCTGTCGAAAAAAAGAATGTGTGCATCTTCTCCAGTGAGGAAAATATCTGAACCACAACATGAGACAGGTAGGTGTCGAGCCTGGCGTTGCCTTTTCGGTCAGGTGGCTGGGTCTTGAGTTTGAGCCCCTGTCAGCCGTTGGATTAACACCAGGTGGGGTTGACTCAGCCTGTCTCTATCCGAGATCGGCGAAATGAGTACAATGTACTGGTATGGGCACAGCATCGCGCCACAGAAAATGATGCAACCAGCAGCCGCAGGCTGCACACGATTACTGGCTGGACAGGTCTGCACTGGAAGAAGAAAGAAAGAAAAAAAAAGTGCATAAGTGTTTACTGACTCGATAACACCATATAATGTATTTAGATCAGGTGTCTTCAACCTGGGGCACACTGGCACGTGTGGCCGGCCCAATTAGTAAGGTCAGTAGGTGTGGCCCACGTGACGTTTTACAATGTAGCATACCTTATACAGAGCGTCGGTCCAACGAAGCACCATCTCATGGAAAGGGTTACAATCCTCGAGGGGTGGCCACTCGGACACAGAGGAAGCTTGACGAGCGCAGATATTTGTCATTTGTTCAGGGTGCCGGCGATAACTCACCTGCTCTTCACAAAGGACACCGTGGATCTTTGACGTCACACACGACTTTCGTCGACGTCACACACGCTTTCTCGTCGACGTCACACACACTTTCTCCTTGACGTCACACACGATTTTCTCGTCGACGTCACACACGACTTTCTCCTTGACATCACACACGACTTCTCGTCGACGTCACACACGACTTTCTCGTCGACGTCACACACGACTTTCTCGTCGACGTCACACACGACTTTCTCCTTGACGTCAATCATGACGTCACACACGATTTTCTCGTCGACGTCACACACGACTTTCTCCTTGACGTCAACTCATGACGTCACACACATTGATGCCTCACCCTGCACGTGAAGCTGCGTCGGGATTCGAATCTAGCTCAGAGCGAGTGAGCTCTTGACCATCCTGTCTGCCCAAAGTGTTCGAATTAGGACCCAAAGGATCCCACAACAACTAGGCGGAAAGATGAAAAGCCTGAATGGAAGGAATGAACAAGTCGAGGAAATTCCTCAGGCATGGACAGAGACGGATAGCTGATGGGAAAAAAAACAATCAGGAAAATAATAAAATGCTATTAAATGGAGTACCCTTAACATTTGGCGAAAGCAAATCGATATCCTCCAACATTAGTGAACAACAATGAGAAAATCACTTTGCATGTGTTTCATGGGAAAAAATACCACCCATTTGTGTAATTGTTGTTTCCCATTACGAGCTGAACAAAGACTTGTACAAGAAGAAGAAGAGAAAGAATCCTTCCTGACGTCACCAGACGCAGACGGCTGCCATGACAGTTTTTCCCCGGCTCGAGGGCACAATCCTCGACCTGGACGGGTCACCACCACTCTGACGCAGGATACTCGATGGGCTCATTCTCCCGTTGAGCTGGTACTCATTTTACCGACCTCGGAAGGATGACAGGCTGAGTAAACCCACCTGGTGTTATTCTAACGGCATGACAGGTCACAGGGGCTTGAACTCAGGACCCGCCAAGATCTTAAGCAGCCACTTTAACCATAAAGCCAACACCAGGTTTTTGAATTGAATAAAAATCTTCTTCCTCTTCCTCTTCCTCTCCCTCATCCTCTTCTTCTTCTTCCTCTCCTCATCCTCTTCTTCCTCTTCCCCATCCTCTTCTTCTTCTTCCTATTCCTCATACTCTTCTTCTTCCTCTGCCTCTTCCTCATCCTCTTCTTCCTCTTCCTCTTCTTTTCTTCTTCTTATTCCTCTTCCCCTCCTCCTCCTCCTCCCCCTCTTCCTCTTCTTCTTCCTCTCTCCGCTTCCTCTTCCAAACTCACCTGAGAAAGAACTCCAGCCATATAGTTCAGCCAAGCAACACCTTTTGAATTCCAACCTCAAAGAAACACAACTACCTCAAAACAAACAACGACCAACAACGTTCCCACCAACAACAGACGAAGTCTTAACAGAAAGAGATTTGGAGCCATTTAACCAAACAGCAATGCTTGGAAACAAAGCAAAAATGATGCAGAAGAGACTGCTATGGGAACTAAGGATCACACATTGCTCAACAAAAACCACGAGAAAGTGATACAGAGACACCAAACTGTCAACACCCTGGATAGACTGTACTTGAAGGTATTGATGGTATCACACACTCACAGATCGTCACAGTGATTGGAACTGTCCAATATGGAGCCTCATTGTCGTTATGGAAACAAAACCCACTGGTAGGGCGGATCTGCATCCGGACTTGAACCAAATCGAATCGCCTTGTTATTGTCACCTACCCAATTCATACACACGTTTTCTCATGATCCGTCCATAACTATTTGAGATATTGGTTCACGAGCGCCAGCCAGTGACCACTATATTCGTTATGTTGGGTAGTCGATCTAGTCGAAAAAAAAATATTTTTTGAGATTTGTTCTATCCTTATTATCAGAATTTAAAATGGCGATTTCAGTTAATACAATGGCGATTTCGATGAAACTTGCTTGGTAGGTTCATACCATGACCTAGTTGTGGGCAAATGAGAACCGTTGCTATGGACACCACCGTTGCCTAGCAACGGGACTTTGAAATTTTTGAAAAAATCATAAAAAATTTATTTTTCGAAATCAAAATCGGGCCACGAGCGACTGTGGGTAGTACATTCAGCCATATTGTCAAAAATTTCCAGCCGGATCCTATGAAAACTGTCGGAGAAGATAGACTTTGAATGAACCCTGGTCGAAAACAATAAAAAAACGAAGTTCGTTATATCTCAGAGACTATGAGTCAGATATACATGAAACTGGTATGGTAGGTTCACGTATGTCCTTGTTATGTGTGAGAAAGAACCGTTGCTATGGACGCTTTTGTTGGCTAGTAACGGCTGAAAAACGACTCAATTCGACTTGATCGACTACCCATGTCCACCTACCGGCTTGTCTGTGTGTCGGTCTGTCCAGAGCATAGCTCCGTGGACTTTGATCCGATCTTGATGAAACTTGGTTATGTGTTCGATATCAATGTCTAGTTGTGTTTTCCTGGATGAGGGCGTGTTACGCCCATTGTGGGCAGAGCCACGCCCAAAAATAGCCATTTTTAGGGGGTAGTCGGATTAAAAATCTATCTTCCCCTAGGGAATTTACTGAATGGAATGGGTTCTTCGGTATTTGAATAGCAAAATGAATTATCTAAAACTTGTCATTGTCCGATTTTTCATTTTCGTCCAAAGGTCAAGGTCACAAGGTCAAAAACTTAGAAAATTGCGAATTTTGACATAAAAATCATACGACCACCCAAACTTTGAGAGCTAGGATGACAATATTTTTTTGCACATAATCTTAGGTCATTCCCCACCTAAAGTCTTGAAACCATTTTGCTCTATCCTGAACACCTTGCCCGTGGTGCCCCCTTCAAGTTTGTTTTTACGCTGATTTCATCAAAGTATGGATAATCCGAGGAGTGCGAAATGCCATATAGCCTATATGAGTTATATTGTTCCTGGAATGTTCCAGAGGAAGTTTTGCACCAAAGGTCATAATACTTCACCTTTGACCTTTAAAGGCCACAATGGTCAAATTTTCAAAGTTGTGGGAATCGAACCGGTTTTCAACCTTCTTCAAGGAACTAACTCCAATAAGCTATAGCACGTATCCTGTTTCCTTATTTTAATGTCCACAACATTGTTTTGTGGCCTTTAAAAGTTTGCAAAGGTCAAATTTTGAAAGTTGTTGAACGAAACCGGTTTTCGACATTTTGCAGCTAATAACCGTCACTCGTACCACATCATGTTGATCATTTTTATAACTTGGTCAAAAATGATCACATTGTCTCATCCTTGACTTCTGAAACAATCTACATTGTCAAATACCGCTCGTTGAACCATCGTCGTCTTCAGACTGTTTTTGCTTTATATCGTTTTTGGTCCTTTCTCTCAATGTTGAAGAATCACGTTAAAAAAAAAATTCTCGTATCCAGATCCGGATTCTTCACCAAAATCGAATCAATTCGTCCTCGTCACACACCCACATGTCACCAAGGTTCATCAAATCGTCCACAACTTTTTGAGATATCGTGCTATATATTAGTTGAGCCCGATCTCTCAATGGTGAAGAATCACTTTAAAAAAAAAACTTATCAGATCCGGATCCAAACCCGGATTTTCACCAAAATCGAATTGATTTGTCTTTTGTCACACACCGAACCTGTCCACAAAATGTCGTCCAAATCGGTCCACAACTTTTTGAGATATCCTGCACACAAACAGACAGTGGGCAAAAACAACCTCCGTCCACCTTCTGTGGTGCAGGTAACAAATGGAAGACAACATTTGAAAGGACATCAACATCGACAGCAGGCAAATCGGAAAAAAAGAAAACGTCAAAATATGTTTTTTGATAATTACAATCCATCAAATAGCCCCAAGGGGTGGAAGGTGGCCACTGAAGCTGCCAAGGTGGAATGCGCAGAGCAGTTGGCAAAGCAAGGCTCACCGTGAAAACATAGCTCCCTGCAAGAGAAAACATCAAAGCTATATATGAACCGGCGGGCAGTGCCAGTGCTCTCCGATTATAGCTGCGGCCCACGAGGAGGAATCCGTCAAAATGGACACCTGAGCAAGGAAAATGCTTGCTGGTCTGCAAAAACATTCTGCACAAACCGGTGCGTCCTGAAAACTGTATGTGCTGAGACACGAAGGCGGAGGGAACTGAACGGAGTTGGGACACCAAGCTGAACCAAAAATCTTGGGTTTGCCACGTGTTGGGAAATAGCTCGAGGGATCGAAAGGAACCTGAACTTGAGCACAGAGAAAAAGCAAATCCCAACTCGTGTCTCAAACTGCTCCACCTGGACAGAAATGACCGACAGCTCTTATAATGCGACGAGAAGATGCAACACGTGGAAGGACAACTCCGGGAAATACATCTGGAACAATTGCAAATGTGGATTTGTCAAACTTTGGGAGAATGACAAAAGAGCAGACAAGTTCAAAAAGTTCAATGAAGTTCACCCCTATCCCATCCCATTGCTCCAACAAAGGGTTAAAGCCTCAAACGTCAGCTCCTCCTCGTTTCCCATGGCGATTGTCATACCTCATTAGACATCCTGTTGATTTCATCCAAAGTTCTAAAAGAGCTGAACAGAGCAGAAACAGATAAGAAAGGTTCATCGGAATGGCTTGCAGGAGGCAAGTCGAATCGAAATGGAGGACGATGATTCATGTTCTCCAAAGTTTGACAAACTACCTGCATGTTGGAAGAGAAGGACCTGATATGTGCTCATGGTCCGGTTCAACGTGTGAAGCGATGAAATGAAGGAGCAAAACAAGTGTTCTGAGGGAAGGGTGGAGGTCTGAGAGCATAACCATATGTGGGTCATTGGGACACTTACAGTGGCATTTTTATCGGCAAATAGACCACGGTGGTGACCGTCTCCTCGATATGTGAGAGGATGGTGCACAATACAATTGGATGACAAAATAGAAAAAAAGGAGATTTTTTTTGTACTCCAAGTCGAGGCTCATGTAAGAGCTCATACACAGAAACATATAACAAGGCAGGAGACAAGAGGGGTGGGAGAGGGAAGTACAAAATAGTGGGGAACAGAGACAATAGATCTGTGGAAGGGAGAGGGTTGGGGTTGGGTACACGGGGTAAACAAGATGGACATTACAGGGACTTTCAGGAAGGAAAACAGGGAATTTGAAGGAGGTGGGATTGAGGTGGATTAATGGGGTAGAAAAGATCAACATTTTGGATGGAGGAAGATATGAGATGGTGAAGAACAACTGTCTTGAAGACCTGGAGGGAGGAGTGCGATTGAAGAGAGTGTGGGAGTTTGTTCCAGAGGTGGGGAAAAAGAGGAATGAGGGGAGTGAAGGTGAGCAGTGATTCTTGATTTTGGCAGTTTCACCAAAAGGGGGTTTTGGCGGACCTTGAGTGCTCTGTGGAAATTTAGGGGGGACAGATCACAGACAGAGCAGAGGGGGCAAGGTCCGAGAGGTGACGGTAGAAGACAGAAAGACCACCGACCTGCCTCCGGTGAGAGAGTGAGAGGCCCAAATACTCAGCTTCATTGTGCGAGATACCAATGATCCTAAAATCATTGGTTTCAACAGCGTGAAGTGAAGCTCGGTGTGAGGTGGGAGCACCAGCCCAGGGGGGGGGGGGGGGGGGGGGGGCAGTACTCCATCAGGCTGCGGATGAAAGCTTTGTACATGGTCAGGAACTCAGGTGTGCCAAGGAAGGACTTTGCACGAAGTCGGATGCCCAGTCGGCGACTGGCTTTGGAGGCCAGTTTGGAAGTGCGGCTTTCCCAGGAAAGATCGTGGCAGATAATGAGGCCAAAATAGTGAGAAAATAACAGCACAAATGTAAATGTGTTACGTATACCCAGAGTTATTGTTAGGATGATGTCATGGTTCAGCAGCTTTGGTGAATTATGATGTGCAACGAGTACGATTACAAGGTCTACAAACAGGAAAACGAAAGATCTCTCGTAGACCCCTCAGTGAGGTTTATATTGTGACATTAAAATGGTTTACATCACCTTGTATGCTTGAAACAAGGAGAAGCTGATGTTCTGGTCATTAACCTTTCGGCGGAGTAAGGGAATGGGATAGGGGTGAGGGTGAATGGGTAGTACAAACGTTGACTTCCCAACAGTAATCATTCCGGAAAATACGAACAATTTAAAAGGTGGTTTGTGACGTTTCCTTTTGTGACGTTCAGACATTTTAAGTCGCCATAATTGTTGGACATGTGAAAATAATAACAGTGCACATATTTTGACCTTTCTGAAAAACATTCCTTGTGATTGGAATGGCAGCGAGAAAGGTCAATGGGATTTTTGACCATTGGGACTGTGGCACACACATCCTTCGGGATGGTCTCTCATCCACGGATATTTCTCGCATTCCTATATTTCCGTGAGTCCGATTTGCATTTGGGAATACAATAATTGTGGTTCACCGTTTTGGAATTGCCATTGTTTCGTCCAAATGCTGAAAATTATGTTGAAAAGACAATTTGAACATCAGATTTCGTGTTACCAACGGCAGGTTAAAAGTGCCCCTACGAGCAGAACCGAGTCACTGTAAACACACACACACAGCGCATGCACGAAAGACCTCATTCAACATTCATACATCATTTCCAAAGTCCCGTATGTATTAGAAACGATGTGCCTAACACAGCGTCGTCGGTTCAAGAATGATAAGCACACAAATGACAACATAGAGGTGCTCAGGGGTGTTACAATCCCTATTGCTGACCCTCCAATCAACTGTGGTCCACCTTCGTTTGCGGAAACACGGGCTGCGGTGAACCGGTTGAAATGGAGTAAAGCTCCTGGGATTTGTGGCATCCATGCTGAACTTCTCAAGGCTGGTGGAAATGCTGTGCTCGTGTCATTGCATGCAGTTCTGTGCTCTGCCTGGAACACAGGCATCATCCCAACTGACTCGAAGAGGGGCCTTGTTGTCCCTCTCTGGAAAAGGAAGGGTGATCGCCAGGACTGCAACAACTACCGAGGGGTGACGCTGCTCTCAGTGCCGGGCAAGGTCTTTGCTTGGATAATTCTTGATAGGGTTTGCCACCATCTGCTTGAGCACCAGCGTCCAGAGCAGTCGGGCTTTTCACCAAAGAGGTCAAAGATTGAGCGTATCCTTGCTCTTCGGGTCCTCACCGAACGCAGACGAGAGTGTCAGCAGGGGCTGCTTGCAGCCTATGTTGATCTCTGTAAAGCATTTTATCCACTGAATCGGGATGCCCTCTGCAGGATTCTTGGTCTTCGTGTTGGTGCCACCAAAACTGATCAATCTGATGTCTAAACTATACTCTGGTACTGAGAGTGCTGTGAGATGTGCTGATGCCATCTCTGACTTATTTCCAGTTGTTACTGGAGTTCAGCAGGGGTGTGTACTGCCCCCCACACTTTTCAGTGCTTGTATGGACTGGATTCTGGGAAGGATGTCAGAGAGATCAAGCTGCGGTGCATTTTTTGGGAATGTCAAGATTACTGACCTTGATTTCGCAGATGATGCAGTCATCTTTGCGGAGACTCCAGATATCCTTTTGGGGGCCCTCGAGGTGCTGAATGAGGAGTCAGAGCCGCTGGGATTATGGGTTTCATGTGTCAAAACTAAGATCCAGGCTTTCAATGACATCTTGGATGCTACTATCCTGTCTGTACCTGTTTGTGGTGAGGATGTTGAGGTCGTGGAGAGATTCACTTACCTTGGCAGTGATATTCATGTCTCTACTGGCTGTGAGCCAGAGGTCAATGGACGTTTGGGTCAGGCCTGGGGAGTCACGGATTCACTGGTTCATGGGGTGTGGTGCTGTCGGTACCTGTGCAGGAGGACGAAAGTCCGAGTCTTCAGGTCCTTGGTGCTTCCAGTCTTTCTCTACGGATGTGAGACTTGGACTCTGACCAGAGATCTGAGACGGCGATTTAATTCCTTTGGTACCAGGTCTCTTCGTAGAATCCTCGGCTATCGCTGGCCGGACTTTGTGTCCAACGAGTGGTTGCTGAGAGAGACTCAAATGAGATTTGTTACCTGCATAGTCCGTGAGCGTCAGCTGTAGCTGTATGGCCATGTGCCCGTTTTCCTGACACTGATCCTGCTCACCAGATTCTCTCAGCGAGGGTGCCTTGTGAGTGGAGGAGGCCAATGGGCTGACAATGTGCCTCATGGTTGCAGAAGGTTGATCGGTATCTCAAGGAGATAGGGATGGGCCAGGCATCTGCCTGGGGGATGGCCAGACGGAGGTCCCTGGAGTACCGGCGGAAAGTGGACGCAGCGACGTGCTGCTCCGGCGCATGCTCCCATACCTGACCTGACCTGAGGTCCTCGAACCGAGCATCCATTGAGCAGGTGCTGTGGCGGATGCCCACGCACCAGTGGTTCTGGGCGAGGAATCCACTGGGTAGTTTGCAATGACTTTCGCAGCAGAATATCCCGGGGAGAGATTTCGAACATGGCCGGGGTACAGGCGCACGAAACACCAGGATGTGGTCCGTAGGGATGAGTGTATCGGGGTTTCATCCCCTAGAGTTGCCTGCTGAGCAAATAAGGAATCTCCATCAAGTTCTGTCACCATTTACATTTACTTATTCAAGGTTTGTATAACCAATCGACTTGCAAAGATACAATTCCCAAGACCAAGCAACCACCACTGCTGGGACTTCCACCCAAGTGTGACGTCATCCCGGGAAGTCACGTGTTACAACTGCACAAGTGTACTCGAGGAAACTGCATTCTGCTTATGTAGCAACATACAGTACGTTAATTTGAGGCGGGGAGGATGGGGTTGGGGGGGACATGAGGAGGGAGGGGGTCCGCGGCAGGCACGAGGGAGACCGAGGGGAATCCAATGGGCGCCCAGGATGCGGGTGGGAAGAGATCCTCGTCCACCACTCGCATCACAATCTTCCTCCATCACTCGCGACTTCTCTTCATGCCGTGCACAGCCATATTTCTGTTAAACGTGATTCCCGAGTTGCCGCACTGATAAAGCTGAAAACAACAACCCACTTTGCATCCGTTGACTGTATTTCATTGCCTCCGGTAACGCGGTTTGAAGTCGTCATTTGCCAATGTGGTCACAACTAGCAGATACAAATCTTTGCCGATCGACACGGATAACCGACCACGAGGGACGCCGACGCCTCACGCTGAAACGGCCCTCGATCCGTGCGAGTCTGAACGTGCCGAAGGGCTTGGGGGGGGCGTGGTGCGAATAGATGGGCGGGGCGAGTTTTACGTCCAAGAAAGACAGCGGCGGAGCGTGAGCCTGTGGGCGGGGCGAGAAGACACGGGGGCGGAGCGTGAGCCTGTGGGCGGAGCGTGAGCCTGTTGGCGGGGCGAGAAGACACGGGGGCGGAGCGTGAGCCTGTGGGCGGAGCGTGAGCCTGTGGGCGGGGCGAGAAGACACAGGGGCGGAGCGTGAGCCTGTGGGCGGGAGAGAGTTCCGCTGCAACCCCACATGCTACCTCAGTTCGTCAAGGCGACTATCCGCAAGACCACAACCCCCACTCTCGCCCTTTTGCAAGTACATTTATGACCTTTCTCTTTATTTCTCTCCTTGTTAACTTTCCCTTCCCACCGCCTCCTCGTCCTCATCCTCCGTTTGACCCCTCATTGTCCGCAATGCCGCTGTGTGCCTCACGTTGTTCGTGTGCGAGTGCTTCCTGAGGCCGCTTCGTCACCTCTTCTTACAGTCTACTTTCCTCCCTGTGTGTTTGCAGACACGAGAGTGAAAACGAGAGCCTTCTGTGCGCGGCTTGTCTCTCCATCTCGCCGTCTGCCGACCCGACTCCTGCCATATGGTTTTGCGCAACACGCGCACAGTGATATGCACCGATAATAGGGGTAGTTACAGGACACGGGGGGATGTCGTTGGGGGAGGAGAGGATGTCTGCTCGGGGTCTCAGCTGTTGAGGAGACGGAACAGGAGAGGTGAGACCGAGACGGACACCTTCGAGGAGAGATCGACATTCGGGCAGACAAAGTTAGGTTTTTACACGTGTGGGACAAAGGCGAAACGTCTTACACGATGGAGGAGACAAGAACGGCCCAAGCTACTGACCACCCTCTCAAGGAGTGCCCCATAGACAGACAGGGTGAGCCAGAGTGTGTGTGTGTGTGTGTGTGTTTTGTGTGTGTGTGTGTGTGTGTGTGTGTTTGTGTGTGTGTGTGTGTGTGTGTGTGTGTGTGTGTGTGTGTGTGTGTTTGTGTGTGTGTGTGTTGTGTGTGTGTGTGTGTGTTTGTGTGTGTGTGTGTTTGTGTGTGTGTGTGTTTGTGTGTGTTGTGGTGTGTGTTTTGTGGTGTGTGGTGTGTGTGTTTGTGTGTGTGTGTGTGTGTTTGTGTGTTTGTGTGTGTGTGTGTTGTGTGTGTGTGTGTTTGTGTGTTTGTGTGTGTGTGTGTGTTTTGCCATGATTGTTCTCATTATCATATGTTATGTAAACTTTGCTCACCTCGAACCTCATCATGGACGAAAACGAACCTGCTCCATCATGGTTCGTCCAACGTCCCCGTTTATCATTTGCTTTGTGACGTGTGGGTGGTTTAAAAGTGCGAAGCCGCACTGTAATCACAGAGCTCTTCAAAATTCCCTTTAAAAGGGGTCATTTATATAGTACGTACTCGATGGTGGAATTTTTGTCACCCCCCCCCCTTTTCCCCCTGATGCTCCACACATGCTCTCCGCTGCTTCCTCTTTCTCCTTTATCAACTGACGAACTCTTTGAAGTGCCCTCTACTTCCTTTCGCCTGACGCTACCTTATATAATATATACTCCCTTTTTTTCCATATTCCTTCATTTTTATTTTAAAAAAAATTCTCACTTTATCCCCTCCTCAAGGCTGCATATGTAATATGTAGATGTGCGAAAAGCCAACTTTATATTGACTGGGATGATGTAGGATAAACTACAAGTGCTCAGACCCTTAAAAACCAGCTCATCCCAACGTTATTCCTGCCAGACAGATCTCGGACGTTAAATCGGACGGCGTACGCATGAAAAAAATTAATTAATCTCCTCGGATAGTGATGTTTTTATTTATTTATTTGCTGAGAATGCAGGAACATTAAATGACCAATAAAAGAACCCAGTGTGTGGGATTTGGACACTGAGATTATTATTGCAAGAACTCGGAGGGATGTGCCAAGAGCGCTGCATTGGTTCCATCAATAAGTGATGTTGACAGCAATCGAAGTACTAAACGTTTACGAAGCAGTTCAAATAAACAACAATGATCATCATCTTTTTACTAAACTTTGTTTTTTTTTAACTTTTGCAGGAAGATCTGTTCTGTAATTCACACCTTTTGTAGCGGCCATTGAGCTAGCTGTCTTGTCTTTGAGTTCAACTTCAAACCCGTTGATGAACTGTCAACCTTGTGTTAAGTGCAGGTAGGATGTTGCATCAATGGCTGCATCGTCCTTCGGAATGGGACGTCGCTCTGGTGACCCGTCTGTGGATGTTAAATATCCGACAGCGTCTTTTGCAAAGAGTAGGCAATTGTTGCGGTCACCCTGGCCGACTTCCAAATTCTTGCCCAAACCAGCTGCATCGTGTCCCCTGAGGCATTCTGCAGCAAATGGCACACAATCTACCGTGATACGAACTCACGCCATCTCTCAACAGACTTCGATTAGTCTGACTAACCCAGAAATGACACACACACATTTTTCAAGAGCTAAACATAGATGGTGTCAGTAAAACACAAACAATGAAAAAGAACACCAGACAAAATAAATAAAATCGAGGTGGCACAGCAATTTATTGGTTTAAGACTAATGTTGTGCCAACACTGGCGCATCAGACAGGGCATTAACATGCTGTTACTGTCACGTGCTGTTGAACTTTTCAGGTGATCAACCCTTTCCTGTAGCTTACCTGGGGTCAGTTCGGCTAGACCCCCGAGCTTCGCCTGCGATGCTTCCTTGGTTGATGGCCGAGGTCCGTCGTCGAGCTGAGCGAGAGGCTGGTGTACGCCAGGTGAGCCATGACAAAGCAATGGGGATGAATTCACTGATTGACCTAAAAACCCCAAGGGAAGATCAGGGTAATGACTTTGAGAAAGTTTGAATAACATGGAAGGGTAATTACAATCCAAGTTCAATATTCTTATAGTTTTTGACAAGTGAGGCCCCAACATTTTTGATTCTGAATATCTCCTCATGCGTGTTCGATTTGGATCGTTGAGAAGTTAAATTTTTATTATTATTATTATTATTTAAGCAGAAGGAGGTTTTTCCACATTTCAACTCGTGGTATTGTAACCCCAGTGTGTGGGATGTTCTATAATAGCTTTGGATGGCTCAGTTAATCGTCCTAAACTTCATTTACTGTACATCACTGCCATCGCCATACCCTTTCCCTTCTTGTCACACCATCAATCAAAAGTTCTTCACTTTTGTATTGATGCTAAGACTTGAGCTATTTTACCACGGAGTATCCATAGTAATGCGTTTGCAGAAATTCCCAAGAATTTTGATACAGAGCAAAGTTTAAGCATTTATATAAAACATTTAATATGACTCAGGTTGTAGGAAGCAAACTATTTGGTATCATGAGAATGTGTGGCAAGAGATCACATGATTACTGTTTCTGTGAAAATTGCCAGATGACCCTCAGATAGGGAGTCGTGCCCTGACATCCCAGATTACACCGGCGTGAATGCTTGTTCCATGTTCACACAGACTTGCTCTGAACTACAAACCTGTGGTCCCAGATGGATTAACTCCTCTGATGTTTTGACCTACTAACCTGTGTTCAAACAGACCTGAGCTCGCATAACTTCTCATTTACACCGGATTAACCTTTGCATTTAAACACACTAAGATAGGCCTCAAATGGTCCCAAACAATTCAACCTGTTGGACAGAAATTCCCAAATGGGTACCTTTTATAATTTATATCATTCCGAGATGTAGTAAGGGCAACGGATGTACTCAACTTCTCAATAGACATTCCCATATGAGTACCTATATCTTGAGATGATGAATATCACACACACACACACCCACACACACACACACTTTCCCGACCTCATGGACCATCAGCTGGGCACCTTTCTTCCTCAAGGCTTCGTCCTTTCAGCCCAGAATCTCTCAAATGGCAGATCCACAACCTTGGTCAGGGATCCACATCAGTGGATTATTACCTACATCAGTAGATCCACAAGCTCAGTTGCGTGCAGGTAGTCAATACACAAAAATCAAATAAATACAGAAGACACATATAAATAGTGAAGAAACAGTTCAGTGGATTTTCCACCAAAAGATAATGACAATCAGTGGGAGAAGCCAAACCACAAGAAATGTCAATTATCACACACATCTCGTTTTTTCACACACAACTGTTCCGAACAATTCCATCACACACACACACACACACACACACACACACACACACACACACACACACACAAATAAAAATGAATGAATAAAAAACAAACACACACACACACACACTCATCCATACAAACAGACAAAACAAAAAAATGAATACACACACACACACACACACACACACACACACACACACACACACACACACACACACACACACACACACACACACACACGCGCGCCGCACACACTTTCCAGATCTCATGAAAGCAAATTAATGGTTTCGACTGCACGAATCATCAGCTGGGAAACATTCTTCCTTGAGGTTGCAATCCTTTCAGCACAGAACCTCTCCAAACGGCAGATCCACAACCCCGGTCACAGATCCACATCAGTAGATTACCGACATCAGTAGATCCACAACCCCGGTCACAGATCCACATCAGGAGATTACCGACATAGTAAGATCGCACAACGCCGGTCCTGAAACATCAGGGATACTAAGTCAAAGTAGTATCACACCCGGTCACGATCCACATCAGGAGATTACGACATCAGTAGATCCCAACTCCGGTCAAATCCGTCAGGAGATACTACACATCAAGTAGATCAAACGCCGGTCAAGATCCACATCAGGAGATTACGGTAACATCAGTATGATCCCACACCCGTCACAGATCCAATCAGGAGATTACGACATCAGTAGATCCACAACCCCGGTCACAGATCCACATCAGGAGATTCCTACATCAGTAGATCCACAACCGGTTCACAGATCCACATCAGGAGATTACGCGACATCAGTAGATCCACAACCTCATGTGCATCCAGGCAGTCAGTCAACCCATCAATGCAACATCACGAATCAGACTTTACTCCCTGGAGGATTTCATGTATTATCACATCGTTACAACTGCCATCACACATTCTATTATATTGTTACGGCTGTGGAAATTCGCAGAACACCATATAGGTCCTTAGTTCAGTTATGCCGATAAG
>CM068967.1:55085167-55097460 GCA_035128595.1 Eptatretus atami
TTGCTTTTGTGTGAATGTTGTGGCGCCATGTCCGTAAGTAGAACTGTTAAGTGTGTACATAGTAAATAGATGGTTGTAGCTCTTGTCTTGCTCGTGTTTTGTCCCTACCCCCATTGATTGCATACCTGCTTGATTGCTTGACTGATTACGTGCTTAGGTTAGTAAATAAATGTGCTTATTTGAATGTGAACCTGTTCGTCGTGTCATTTTCCCCATTGAAAATGCGTATTGCATTTCGGAATGGTAGCGGGCTTTTTAAAAGCCGATAAAAGAATCGGGTCCAGCGAGGTCTCGCGATAATACCCCGCTGGTTATCCAGAACGGAACGAACCGCTTAAGCGGTTCGTGTCCAAGCAGACCTCGCTGAGGTACGGTCTCTCGGTAGGCTGCCTGCGCGAATAATTAGGTATATCGACAATTCGGCGATTGACCCTGTCGCGCACGGGTAGAATATTGACTAGGCCGTGGTGTGCGCTTGGAGCACACCCGTGACTGGTTTTCGGCGTTGTTCCAGAAAGTCGCGACTGAATTGTCCGTCCGGTGAGGCGTACGGCCGCGATTCGGCTAAAAAGCGGCTGTCCGCACGCCGGCTGGCGCGAATTCGTAACAATATGATAATACATTATATCATGCACATCTTACCTTAAATATAACATGTCCACCAACAAACACGACCACCCACTCATCTCTGGATCAAACTGTTGTTCAAATATTCAAATGGTTGTTTATGAACGTTGTTTTTTTTTCTTACCTGCTTCCTTGTCCCCAAGCAACCCCTGAAATGGGTTTAAAATATACAGTATTTACATATTTTTTTATAATGTACCGGTATTTATATAAATATCTCATCAATAATATTTTTACTATTACTATTCGTATTGTATTTCACTAATTCCATCTGGTATTGTTTTACAATCTGAAAGAAAATTTGTTTTAATCTGCTAACTGTAGCTCCCTGTATTATTAAACGTCTGACTCGTTGTTTGAATCTAATTGATAAGTTCAGTGCTGTGTGTGGTTGCTGTCACAGTCCTAATTATTTCACCTGTAATTGTACCATAGAATAACTTCTTTGGTATATTTTTGTCTAAGAAAGGGATTTGAACAATGTGTAATGGAAAAGCATCTCGTTTATAAATTAATTTGGTGTGAAATTTATTATTATTGATATCGATTTGTAATTCCCACAAAAAGAACTGAAGTGTGAGTTTAGTTTTCCTTTTTTATTTGTTTATTTTTTTTAATTTCTTCACACACACACACACACCACACACACACACACACACACAACACACACACACACACACACACACACACACACACACAACACACACTACACACACCCGACCGAATAACATCTTTGATGGGAAAGAGGACTGCGCACATGTCACGCCATTCAACATGCATTTGTGATGTGGCCTGGCCCTGCAGCTATGGCAGCTTTGATGAGGCCAAAGGCCGCAAACTTGACGCCCAGTGTTGCGCTGATCACCATGTGTTTAGGATGTAGCCTGGAGGACTTTATCGACTCCATTCCATTGAGGGTGTGACCAAGCTTCGGAGGGTCGAAGACCACGCTGAATTTAACAGCTTCAGTTAGGCCGAGGCATTTGGGACACGGCTAAGCTGTGCAGCTTCGTGTGCTTTGTCGACTCTCTCAGCTTGGTGCGCTTTGTCCCTCCAACCGAGGACGACTCCCCTTTGGAAACTCCCTCCCGCCATGGACAAATGGGACCGAGTGTGGAGATTGCGACTGGTAGCAGCAGTGTGCAGTGTCAGGGTGAGCGGGGATGCCCCCTGGTGAGATCGGGAGAACCCCTGGAGGTAGAGGAAGAAATGGAGCATGGATGAGGTGACGGCTTGGTCCATGAGTCGTGGTTACTTGCTGGATTGTAGATTGGTGCTTCTGGACCAGAGAAGACTCCGTTCGGTCTTAGAGACTTGCAAGTGGATATGACGACCAGTGGCGGCGGCGTGCACACGCACACGAATTGTGATTATACATCCACAATTTTCATGCTGTACGTGATTATACGTGACACACACACACACACACACACACACACACACACACACCAACAGAGGTGGATACTTTGAGACCTGGTGGGTCTCTGTTCCATCTCCGGAAACCCACTCATATGTGGAGATAGCGGCCAACAACAGCAACTTCTATGCACACACACACATGCACATGAAGGTGGATACTTTGAGACCTGGGAGGGCTCCGTTTCTTTCTTCTGAAACCCGCAAGTTCAAAAAGCAGATTCAGATTCTCATAAAACCAAGTCTGGTTCATTGACATGTCAGATGGATGGAATTAGTCATGCTTCTGGCCCCAGCTGTTACTCTGATTTGTAAGACACCTTGAAATGCTTACCAGGCACGTCCTGCTGCCTTTTATGGAAGGGAGCAAAATGAACTTTACTGTTGGTAGAGCATTTACAGTGTGTTCTTCCTACAGGTGGTTCTGCATGTAGGTGGGACACCTCCCTCTTTCCGCTGCATACCAGTCGGGGCACCCGCCGATCTCCTCTTCCAACACCCATCATCACTTGCTTGTGGATTCGTACAGGGTGTGCGCGAGCCTGCCTGTTTTGCGTACATGGTTCGCAGTTGTCCAGATTCCAACCCTATGTGCCATGTGTTTCAATCCACCAGCCGTATACAGGTAAGCGCAAGTAATTTTTTTTTCATTTTCCTCTTCCCGATTTCCTTTATTCTCCTTATGCCAAATTTGCCAACCTTTGTGTTTCACTTGAGCTGGTCATCAGTATTTGGCAGTTGGGTTTGGGCCTCAGATTTGTTTTGGCTTTGTATTTGATGGCATGGCTGTGGTGAGAGATAAGACACGCATTGAGATAAATTAGTATCTTTACAGTCGTGCGTGGTTTTTCAGAAGGCATTTGCATTCTGGGCTGCACTTTATGGTTATTGGTTTCATTTGGCAGGAAGCTTAGGCCAAAGTCTGGTAGCACGATAACCTGTTAACCACTCTAAACCCAGTTTCCATATCTTTGATGTGATTCCACACGATTTAAATTTTATATATATATTTATATTTGTTTTTTTACATTTTCCAGAGATGCTTGCATTCACTATTTTTGTTCCCCACCCCTCCGACAAGGTCGGAGACGGGCGACATTAAAGTGAGCTCAGTCCGGCCGACCGATGATCCGTCCATGACCGATCATCTAGCTGTCCATGTACTTTTGTGTACATGATATTTCCAAAATTGTTGAACATTTCGATTTCATATTGCAGCCATCTATTCCTCATGACATGATCTCAACCTGATTAGATCACGGCGGTGATTGGCTGAATTATGTTGCCATGACAATCATATCAGTAACTCGGCTTGTGTACGTGATATTTCAAAAACCATTCAAGATTTATCTTTCATATTACACAGATCTATTCGTCATACCACTCAAAAGGCATGGCACCTGGAGTATCAGCTCCTTGTTATTTTAAAAATTATACACCCTATTCAGGAATGTGGTTTAAACTGTTGTGATTTATAGTTTTGCTAAAGATGAACAAAACACTGTCTTTCATATTGTCATTACCTTATAAAGGTTCATTTGTTTCTCACATTGTTTAAAATGTCACTTAAAAAGGCTTTTGACATGCATGGTAGTGCTGTGATGTTTAAGGTCGTTGTTCGGTGTCTGCAAGTGTTTGATTTCACTCGTTTTTTTTTGGCAAAGGTTAGACTTGGATATGACAATGGCTTCTGTGTCCGTACATCTCGGGACTGTACCTTTTCCCCGACACATTGTGTTTCTTTGCATTATCTCCACAGTCATCTGTGCTTACTTTCCACTGCTGTGTCTGTTCTTTTAGTCCACAGCACAGAGTAAGGATTGCATATTATAATAGTGGATAATCTAGCTCGGTTGTCATTCCTCCCTCTCATTTTTTGTTCAATGTATTTCGAGTCATTAAACATTATCTTTGAGAAGCATCCTATTCAAAGCAAATGCTACAAGGAATGGTATTGAGCAGTGAAACAGAATCTATCGAGTAATCCATAATTGGAGCGTCTGTGAGAACCACAAGACGCGACCCACCATGTCCCTCTTTCCCCCAGTTGTGTCTGATATGGTGGAGCCAACAAAATGTAATGTCTTGGATAAGGATGATCACACACGAGTGTAAGCACTAAACACCCTCACCGACAACACAGCCTTATTGTCTACAACTGGTGGAGTACTACTGTACTGTAAATGGTGGAGATTTGTAATACCCTCCCCCACCTAGAGCGGCGCTACACGAAACACATTTGCAAAGAGAATTTGTGTCCACCCCCTCCCCCCTCCCAAGACCACCGCAAAGATAAAAACACCCCGATACATTCATTGGGGTCATGCTGATCCTATGTAGCAAGTCTGGATGTAATTGACCCAGAGCTGTTGGAGGAGTTAACAAACAAACAAAAAAACCATACAAATAAACATTGGTGTGATTTATAGTAAGGATAACCGACCTGGGAGCCAAAAATGAGAAGTGTAACCATTTATGTTGATTTCATTTTTCTTATACAAGGTCAAGGCTCAGGGAAGAACAAGGTGACAGAGAGTGAAAAGACAACTAACTGACCAGGGGGGGAAAAGTTGGACATAACTAGCAAGAGAATGAACAAACAGGAAAAGAGAGAGGTTGAGAGGGGAGAGAAGGAAACCTAGTAACCCAAAAGTAAGACTGTTGGGTCAGGTGGGGTTATTAGGGGTAGAAAAGATTGTGTGTAGTGTTTGGGGATGACATGAGATGGTAATACGGTGCATGCTTGAAGCCCTGGAAGGAAGAGAGAGACAGAGACAGAGACCACTTGAGCTGTCTCCCAAAGGCAGTTTCACAGAATGGAGATTTTTATTTTTTTATTTTTTTATTTTTTTGGGTTCTTATCCTTTTCATTTACCTGACCATTGTTTCTCGACCAAAACTCTTCAGTGAGATTTAGGAGCGCAACTATTGGGACAATTGTATGGTGCGTCTTTGGTTGTTCAAAATCTAACGGCTGCTATGCCACCCAGTATTTTACGTGTTGTTCTTTACAAGTGCGCAAGTGTTTTAATGACTAATTATTTCCTTCTTGGCAAAGAAAGAATACTGTGTTCTGTTCAATTTGTATAACTAACATAGATTCACAAGTTGATATTTGTTTAATCTTGGTGACAAAGTCACAATAGCTGACTGGAAGCTGTCATACTTTAGCCGTCTTCACTGTGCATTTTCTACAATGGTGGAATTGATCGCTGATGGAAAGTGTCGTTCAATCCTGTCAAAAATATACGCCTTCAGTGAAAGTTGCCAGCCAGACAAGAACACAATATTGGTTCCATCTTAATATTGGTTCACAAAAAAATATTTTCACGAAAAATATGTGACCACTATATTCGTTATTGTTGTGTGTCTGTCTGTCTGTCTTCTGTTGTCTGTCTGTCTGCTCTGTCTGTCCCGAGCATAGCTCCGTGGGTTTTGATCCGATCCTTATGAATTTGTGGGAGGTTTATATCATGATCTAGTTGTGTTTTCCTGAAAATGGGCTTGGTCCGCCATTATGGGCGGAGCCACGCCCAAAAAACGTGTTTTAGGGGTAGCCCATTTCAATTTGCATCTTCTCCTAGGGGTTTTGTCGAATCTGACAGCGTTTCGGTATTTGGTTAGCCCAATGGCACCTGCATAGCCCCACGGAGCTCGATTTTTCATTTTCGTCCCAAGAGTCAAGTCACAAGGTCACGAACTTAGAAAATTGCGATTTTGACATAAAAAAATTTCTTCTCCAAGGGTTTTCGAATCTGGCAGGGGTTTCGGTATTTGGTAGCCAATGGCACCTGCATAGCCCCACAGAGCTCGATTTTTCATTTCGTCCCAGGTCAAAGCCACAAGGTTACGAACTTAGAAAATTGCGGATTGTGTTTTTAGGGGGTAGCCGATTTCAATTTGCATCTTCTCCTAGGGGTTTGTCGAATCTGCAGCGGTTCGGTATTGGTTAAGCCCAATGGCACCTGCATAGCCCCACAGAGCTCGATTTTTCATTTTAGTCCCAAGGTCAAGGTCACAAGGTGATGAACTTAGAAAACTTCGAATTTTGACATAAAAATCAGACGACCGCCCAAACTTTGAGAGCGAGGATGACAATATTTTTTATGCTTTACGATTATTTGTTTCAGAAGCAAGATGAGACAATGTGATAATGTTTACAAGATTAAAAAATGACAACATGATGTTACGAGAGTGACAGTTATTAGCCTGCAAATTCGAAAACCCGGTTTCGTTCAACAACTTTCAAAATTTGACCTTTGCATAACCATAAAGGTCACAAAACAATGTTGGACATAAAATAAGAAACAGGATACTGCTATAGCTTAATGGAGTTAGTTCGTCGAAGAAGGTCGAAAACACCGTGTTCGGATTCCCACAACTTTGAAATTTACCTTTGAACTTTAAAGGTCAAAGGTCAAGGATTATGACCTTTGGTGCAAAACTCCTCTAAACATTCCAGAACCAATATAAACGTCATATAGGCTATTAGGCATTTCACACTTCCTCGGATTATCCATTACTTGATTGAAATCGCGTAAAACAAACTTGTAGGGGCGCCACGGGCAAGTGTTCGAGATAGAGAAAAATGTTTCAAACTTTAGGTGGGAATGACCTCAAGATTATGCATAAAAAATATTGTCATCCTCGCTCTCCAAAGTTCGGCGTCGTCTGATTTTATGTCAAATATTCGAAGTTTCTAAGTTCATCACCTTGTGACCTTGACCTTGGACTAAATGAAAAATCGAGCTCTGTGGGCTATGCAGGTGCCATTGGGCTAACCAATACCGAACCCCCTGCCAGATTCACAACCCCCTCGGAGAAGATGGTTTTATGTCAAAATCGCAATTTTCTAAGTTCGTGACCTTGTGACCTTGACCTTGGGAGAAAATGAAACTCGAGCGCTGGGCTATGCAGGTCCATTGGGCTAACAAATACCAACCGCTGCCAGATTCGACAAACCCCTAGGAGAAGATGCAAATGAAATCGGCTACCCCCTAAAAAACACAATCCGCAATTTCTAGTCGTAACCTTGTGGCTTACCTTGGACGAAAATGAAAAATCGAGCTCTGGTGCTATGCAAGTGCATTGGCTAACCAAATACCGAAACCCCTGCCAGATTCGACAAACCCCTTGGAGAAGAAATTTTTTTATGTCAAAATCGCAATTTCTAAGTTCGTGACCTTGTGACCTGACCTTGGACGAAAAATAAAAATCGAATCCGTGGCATTCAGGTGCCAATGGCTAACCAAATACCGAAACCCTGTCATATTCGACAAAACCCCTAGGAGAAGATGCAAATTGAAATGGGCTACCCCCTAAAAACACGTTTTTTTGGGCGTGGCTCCGCATAAGGCGGACCAAACCCATTTTCAGGAAAACACAACTAGATCATGATATAAACCTCCCACCAAAATTTCATCAGGATCGGTATCAAAACCACGAGCTATGCTCGGACAGACAGACAGACAGACAGACATACAGACAGACAGACAGACAGAACACAACACACACAAACGAATAAGTGTCACATATTTTTCGTGAAAATATTTTTTTGTGAACCAATATTTAAGATGAACCAATATTGTGTTCTTGTCTGGTGAACTTCACTGAAGGCGTATATTTTGACAGATTGAACGACCTTTCCATCACGATCAATTCCACCATTGTAAGAAAAATGCACAGTGAAGACGCTAAATATGACAGCTTCCAGTCAGCTATTGTGACTTTTCACCAAGATTAAACAAATATCAACTTGGAATCTATGTTAGTTATACAAATTGAACAGAACACAGTATTTCTTTCTTTGCCAAGAAGGAAATAATTAGTCATTAAAAACACTTGCGCACTGTAAAGAACAACACGTAAAAATACTGTGCATAGCAGCCGTTTAGATTTGAACAACCAAGACGCACCATACAATTGTCCAATAGTTCGCTCCTAAATCTCACTGAAGATTTGGTCGAAAAACAATGTCATGTAAATGAAAGATAAAACCCAAAAAATAAAAAAAATAAAAAAAATTAAAAATTCCATTCTGTGAAACTGCCTTTGGGAGACAGCTCAAGTGTCTCTGTCTCTGTCTCTCTCTTCCTTCCAGGGTTCAAGCATGCACCGATTACCATCTCATGTCATCCCAAACACTACACAACAATCTTTCTACCCCAATAACCCCACTGACCAACAGTCTTACTTTGGTACTAGGTTCCTTCTCTCCCTCTCAACCTCTCTCTTTTCCTGTTTGTTCAATTCTCTTGCTAGTTATGTCCAACTTTTCCCCCCCTGGTCAGTTAGTTTGTCTTTCACTCTCTGTCACCTTGTTCTTCCCTGAGCCTTGACCTTGTATAAGAAAAATGAAATCAACATAAATGTTACACTTCTCATTTTTGGCTCCCAGTCGTTATCCTTTACTATAAATCACACCAATTTATTTGTATGTTTTTTTGTGGTTGTTAACTCCTCCAACAGCTCTGGTCAATACATCCAACTTGCTACATAGATCAGATGACCCCAAGAATGTATCGGGTTGTTTTATCTTTGCGTGTCTTGGGAGGGCGAGGTGGACACAATTCTCTTTGCAAATGTGTTTCGGTGTAGCGCCGCCTAGTGGGGGAGGTATTACAAATCTCCCCATTTACAGTACAGTATTACTCCACCATGTAGACAATAAGCTTGCTGTCGGGAGGGTTTTAGTGCTTACACTCGTGTGTGATCATCCTTATCCAAGACAATACATTTTGTTGGCTCACCATATCAGACACAACTGGGAAAGAGGACATGTGGTGCGTCTTTGGTTTCTCACAGACCTCCAATTATGGATTACTCGATAGATTCTGTTTCACTGCTCAAATACCATTCCTTGTAGCATTTGCTTTGAATAGATGCTTCTCAAAGATAATGTTTAATGACTCGAAATACATTAACAAAAAATGAGAGAAGAATGACAACCAGCTAATTATCCACTATTTAATATGCAATCCTTACTCTGTGCTGTGGACTAAAAGAACAGACACAGCAGTGGAAATAAGCACAGATGACTGTGGAGATAATGCAAAGAAACAACAATGTGTCGGGAAAGGTACAGTCCCCGAGATTACGACACAGAAGCCACTTTCATATCCAAGTCTAACCTTTTGCCAAAAAAAAACGAGTGAATCAAACACTTGCAGACAACCGAACAACGACCTTTAAACATCACAGCACTTACCATGCATGTCGAAAGCCTTTTTTAGTAACTATTTAAACAATTGAGAAACAAAGAACTCTTATAAGGTAATGACAATATGAAAGACATTGTTGTTCATCTTTAGCAAACTATAAATCACAACAGTTTAAAACCACATCCTGAATAGTGTATAATTTTTAAAATAACAAGGAGCGATACTCCAGGTGCCATGCCTTTTGGATGTATGACGAATAGATCTGTTAATATGAAAGATAATCTTGAAGGTTTTTGAATATCACGTACACAAGCCGATTACTGATATGATGTTCATGGCAACATAATCAGCATCACCGCCGTATCTAATCATGAGATCATGTCATGAGGAATAGATGCTGCAATATGAAATCGAAATGTTCAACAATTTGGAATAATCATGTACCAAATAGACATGGACAGCTATATGACGGTCAGACGGATCATCCTCGCCGACTGAGCTCACTTTAATGATCGCCCGTCTCCGACCTGTCGGAGGGGGGAACAAAAATAGTGAATGCAAGATCTCTGGAAAATGTAAAAAAACAATATATAATAATAATATAAATTTTAAATCGGTGGAATCACATCAAAGATATGAAACTGGTTTAGAGTGGAACAGGTATCTAGCTACCAACTTTGCCTAAGCTTCTGCCAAATGAAACCAATAACCATAAAGTGCAGCCCAGAATGCAAATGCCTTCTGAAAAACCACGCACGACTGTAAAGATACTAATTTATCTCAATGCGGCTTATCTCTCACCACAGCCATGCCATCAAATACAAAGCAAAACAAATCTGAGGCCAAACCCAACTGCCAAATACTGATGACCAGCTCAAGGAAACACCAAAGGTTGCAAATTTGGCATAAGGAGAATAAAGGAAATCGGAGAGGAAAATGAAAAAAAATTACTGCGCCTACCTGTATACGGCTGGTGGATTGAAAACACATGCACATAGGTTGGAATTCGGACAACTCGAACCATGTACGCAAAAACAGCCAGGCTCGCCAACCCGTACGAATCCACAAGCAATGATGATGGTTTGAAGAGGAGATCGCGGTGCCCCGACTGTATGCAGCGGAAAGAGGTGTCCCACCTACATGCAGAACCACCTTTAGAAGAACACATGTAATGCTCTACAACAGTAAAGTTCATTTTGCTCCCTTCCATAAAAGCAGCAGGACGTGCCTGGTAAGCATTTCAAAGTGTCTTACAAATCAGATACAGCTGGGCCAGAACATGACTAATTCCATCCATCTGACATGTCAATGAACCAGACTTGTTTATGAGAATCTGAATCTGCTTTTTGAACTTCGGTTCAGAAGAAAGAAACGGAGCCCTCCCAGTCTCAAAGTATCCACCTTCATGTGCATGTGGTTGTGCATAGAAGTTGCTGTTTGGCCGCTATCTCACATATGATGGGTTTCCGGAATGAACAGGACCCCCAGTCTCAAAGTATCCACCTCTGTGGTGTGTGTTGTGTGTGTGTGTTGTGTGGTTGTGGTTGTTGTGTGTGTGTGTGTGTGTGTGGTCACGTATAATCACGTACAGCATGAAAATTGGATGTATAATCACAATTCTCTGCGTGTGCACCCGCCGCCACTGGTTCGTCATATCCACTTGCAAGCTCTAAGACCAACGGAGTCTTCTCTGGTCCAGAAGCACCAATCTACAATCCAGCAAGAACCACGACTCATGGACCAAGCCGTCACCTCATCCATGCTCCATTTCTTCCTCTACCTCCAGGGGTTCTCCCGATCTCACCAGGGGCATCCCGCTTCCACCTGACACTGCACACTGCTACTACCAGTCGCAATCTCCACACTCGGTCCCATTTGTCCATGGCGGGAGGAGTTTCCAAAAGGAGTCGTCCTCGGTTGAGGACAAACGCCACCAAGCTGAGAGAGTTCGACAAAGCACACAAGCTGCACAGCTAGCCGTTTCCAAATGCCTCGGGCCTAACTGAAGCTGTTAAATTCAGCTGTGTCTTCGACCTCCGAAGCTGGTCACACCCTCAATGGAATGGAGTCATAAAATCCCTCCAGGCTACATCCTAAAACACATGTGATCAGCGCAAACACTGGCGTCAAGTTTGCGCCTTTGCCTCATCAAAGCTGCCATAGCTCAGGCCAGCCACATCACAAATGCATGTTGAAATGCGTGACATGTGCGCAGTCCTCTTTCCCATCAAAATTTATTCGTCGGGTGTGTGGTGTTGTGTGTGTGTGTGGGGTGTGTGTTGTGTGTGTGTGTGTAGTGTGGGTGTTGAAAAATTAAAAAAAATAAACAAATTAAAAAGGAAAACTAAACTCACCATCTCAGTTTCTTTTTTGAATTACAAATCGATATCAATAATAATAAATCCACCATAATTATTATAACGAATGCTTTCCATTACACATGTTCAAATCCCTTTCTTAGACAAAAATATACCAAAGAAATTATTCATGTACAATTACAGGTGAAATAATTAGACTGTGACAGCAACCACACACAGCACGAACTTATCACATTAATTCAAACAACGAGTCAGACGTTTATAATACAGGGAGCTACAGTTAGCAGATTAAAACAAATTCTTTCAGATTGTTAAAACAATACCAAGGAATTAGTGAATACAATACGAATAGTAATAGTAAAAATTATTATGAGAATATTATATAAATACGTACATATATAAAAATATTAAATACTGTATATTTTAAACCCATTCAGGGTTGCTGGGACAAGAAGCAGTGAAAAAAAAACAACGTTCATAAACAACCATTTGAATATTTGAACAACAGTTGATCCAGAGATGAGTGGTGGTCGTGTTTTTGGTGGACATGTTTGAATTTAACGGTAAGATGTGCATTGATATAATATTATCATATGGTGTACGAATTCGCGCCAGCGCGTCGGACAGCCGCTTTTTAGCCGAATCCGCCGTACGTCCCACGGACGGGACACAATTCAGTCGCGGACTTTCTGAACAACGGCCGAAAACCAGTCACGGAGTGTGCTCCAAGCTCACACCACGGCCTAGTCAATATTCTACCCATCCGACATGT
>CM068967.1:55097485-55109482 GCA_035128595.1 Eptatretus atami
TACATCGTCAAATACCACTCGTGAACCATCGTCGTCTTCAGACTTGTACTTTTTATATTTACTCGGATTTACAAATCGACTAAATTCACAAGCGAGGAAAGTTGCACCAAGTTTTTCTTGTTTGTTTAGACTACTTGAGTCTCCATGACTTTAAATTTGTCGCAACGATGGATGAAGAACTTTCCCTGTCCCCTTCGCCCAAGCAGATAGTTCCTGCACAGATTGTGAATATATATATATATATATATATATATATATTATAATATATATATAATATATATATATATGAAGAGAAGGCGCTTCCAACCAAAAGTATAAACTCATCGAGTCTTTGACTCCGTTGTGCCTGGTGAAGCCGGCGAAACGTTCCTGAGACCGGGTTGCCTCTAGCTTTTTTGTCAAATTAGTGGAGTCAATTGAGTTTTTACTTTTGGTTGGAAGTTTTTACTTCTCCTTTAAAAATGTGTTATCCCAACCACCCGCACAATCTTTATCAATATATATATATATATATATACATTTACAAATAATATACACCACAATATATACAGTATGTATACAAAGACAAGGCTCATGGAAGAACTAGAACACAATTTTCAGAAATGGACAGTTACCTGCATCCCTCGTTTGTCTGTCTCCATCTACCTTCTCCCTCCGCCCTGCTATTGGCATGTTCCTTTTGTTATGTTGTGTCCTGATCTGTTCTGTGTCCTTGCTCTTCCATGAGCCTTGACCATGTATTAAATAAAAAATTAAGAGGAGGGTGAGCGAGAGTGGAGAAAAGCACAATCATCTGAAAAGGAAGGGGTGGATTTGGGAAGGGATAATGGGGGCGGAAGCAATCATGAGTATGGATGTGGGTTGACCTGAGGTGGTGAACAGCCACTTTGAAGCTCTGGAGAGAAGTATGGGATTGAACAGACTGATAGGATTTATCGTAGCCCAATCAAAGAATGCAACGTTTTGATTTAAATTTGGGCCCAACTTGAAAAGCAGTATTCGGGTGATCATGGGCTATTATGATTGCCCGAGGGCATCAACCATTCTTTCTGGTCTCCACACCTGACAGTGCAACACCTTTGCTGGAGAGACATTGATGAGTCACAGCTGCTGTTGAATGATCTAAATTGGTCATTGCTTATAACATCCATGAATGATGGTCAAACATTTCCCACAGAGTGGAATTTTTGCTTTGACTTTAATTTTTTTTTAAATAAAAGGTTTATTTCAAGTCGGCTTCCATCGCAGCCAAGTCGGGAATGGAAAACTAAAGTGGGTATAAATATTCTCTCAAATGCAAGGTAGTTGATTGGTTGCTCCTCATTATAGTTACGTGGCTGATTGTCGCGAGACGAGGACACTAGAAGCGGGATCGAAATGTTGGACTTGCAAGTAGCCGACTGATGTGCTTGAAGAATGTGAAGATGCATAGTTTTGTCAAAGGGGCCTGTTCAGTTCTTCCAAGTTCTTTCTTTGAATTCCATTCTGAATGTTTTAAATGATACAAGGCGATTAATGCCAAAGGCATTCCGTTGCTTCAACTGCACAGCATGTACGCACTATAGCCTGCGCTTTGTGAGCTCCTGTTTGAAGCATTCCGTGCCGAGACGTGTTGTGAGATGATGATTTTGGCTGTGGCCTGAGAGATGGCCAGGTTTTGGGTGTGGTTCATAACTTCCTGAGTTGTATTGTATGTGCGGAGCACTTCCTTCAAACCAAACAAACACAACAGCTCAAGCAGTCAAACTCTCCTCGGCCACAAATCAACACTTCTCTCAGGAAGCCTCTATTGTTGTGTGGAGCAAGCCTATTGCTTTCCTCAGTTATTACAGTCATGATCATATCAACTTGGTTTGAAAATGAAAACAACATCAAAGCAAAACAATTACTGATGGTGATTTAAAAAAAAAGCAATGATGAGAGAAACTGGTATGAAGTAATTGTTGTATTTGTTGAAACCTGACAAAGTAATAAGGTGTGATGGGTATGGCTTGAACACTGATCGATTAGTCAGGGACGAGGAACCAGCCTCCTGGATATATGTATATACACAGTGCCCTGAAAAAGTGTTCACCACCTACCAATAATTCCATATTTAGATGAATTATGAATTGTGTGGAAACAATTTTTCCAAATGAACTTTTTAATTCATAACTGAAGAGATCAAATGAAACACTGTTATAGTTGAAGGAGGTTACATGTCAGGAAAACCTGCAGAAAACATCTACAAATCAAAATTCACTGGTTGTAAAGCCTGGTGTTGGCTTAGCGGTTAGGGTGGTGGCTTGGGATCCTAGGGTCTTGAGTTTGAGCCCCGTTGGCCACTGAATTAACACCAGGGGTTGACTCAGCCTGTCGTCCTTCTGAGGTCGGTGAAATGAGCACCAATATACTGGTTCCTATCGTGTGCTGCCTTTTTGGCTGCTGGTTGCATCACTGGTTCAGGGCGCGGCTATGCCGCTGATGCAGTGCCCCTATTACCAGTATACTGGTGTTCATTTTGTTGACCTCGGAAAGATGACAGGCTGAGTCAACCCTCTGGCGTTAATTCAATGGAAACGGGGCTCGAACTCACGACCCTAGGATCCCAAGCCACCACCCTAACCTCTAAGCCAACAACAGGCTCGAGTATACTGGTAATAAGGGCACTGCATCAGCAGCATAGCCGCACCCCTAACCAATGATGCAACCAGCAACCAGCAGCCAAAAAGGCAGCACATGATGGGAACTGGTTATAAAAGTATTCAGCTCCTTCCGTCAGTACTTGGTGGAAGAACCTTTTACAGTCATGACTGCTCTGAGGTTTTTGGGTAGGTTTCTACCAGGTTTGCACAGTGAGATGGTGAATTCTTTGCCCATTTTTCTCATGCAAATTGCTCTTGTTCTGCCAAGTTTGATGGGGATCGTTGATGGACTGAAATGTTCAAGTCTCACCATGAATGTTCATTTGGGTTCAGGTCAGTACTTTGTCTGGGCCACTCAAGAACATTTTTTTTCTTCTTATTCAGCAACTCCAGTGTGGCTTTAGCTTTGTGCTTTGGATCATTGTCCTGATTAAATGTGAATCTCCAACTCAGTTTCAGATTCATGGCTGAATCAAGCAGGTTTTCATCTAGGATTCTCCTGTACTTTGAACCGTCCATTGCACCTTTTATCCTGTCAAGCTTGCAGTCCCTGCTGATTAAAAGCAGCCCCATAACATGATGCTGCTACCACCATGCTTGACAGTAGGGATGGTGTTGACTGGGTGATATGCAGTGTTCAGCTTGTGCCGGATGTAACACTTTGAATTTACACCAAAAAGTTCAATTGTTGTCTCATCTGATCACAAAACTTTTCGCCACATGCCTGCAGTTTCATTAAGAGGATTTTTCGCAAACTCCATATGAGCCTTTAGATGCGCCTTTTTCAGTAATGGCTTCTTTCTTATCACCTGTCCATAGAGGCCAGCTTTGTGGAGAGAATGGGATATTGTTGGTTGATGAACACTCTTGGACATCGAGTTTTGCAGATCTTTCAAAGTCATTGTTGGATTTACAGTGACATCCTGAACCAGTTTCCTGCTTGCCCAGCTGCTGAGTTTGGATGGGAGACCTGATCTGGGTAGAGTTTGGGTGGTATGATATGTCTTCCACTTCTTAATGATGGATTTCACCGTACTCAAAGGGATAATGAGTGATTTTTAGCTCGCCTGTTCGAAGAACAGAGAGCTATAGCGATACCCCCGGCGTGAGCGTCAGCGTCAGCGTGAGCGTGAGCATCAGCGTCAGCGTGAGCATGAAAATGTTAAAGTTTTTGGTGCAAGTTATTTCCTTTCTCATGTTTTTATCTACCACACTTTTTTACTGGCAATTACAATATACAAATACATATATTGCTTTAAAATTATTTGGATCAGACTTCACTGTAATGCTTTATAAAAAATATTATTAGAGTAGTCTTTTAAAAACGATAAATGTATAAACAGGCGAGCATTGGGTGGCTTTGACACCAACTCTCTGGTGAAATCTTCTTATAACCCTCTCCTGAACGGTGCTTCTTCACCACTTTATGTCTGACTTCTTTGGAAAGCTCCTTGATCTTCATGTTTGCCTTGTTGGTTGACCAAGTGAGTTGCACTTTAAAACTCCTTAGATAAGTGGAGAAGCTTAAATTTTTAAGTTAAACCGCTGATTACATACAGGTGAAACCTATTGCACTGATTTTGTAACTTTTCAAACAAATAATTTGCTCCTGAAGTGATTTAGAGTTAATTTGGCAAAGGGTTTTAATACTTATGCAACTGAGAATCATCTGATTTTTCTCTGTTAATCGAACTTGGTCACATTTTTTTTTTCTGCATTTTCTTGCTTTCACTTTGGAGTAGCTTGTGAAAACTGTATACATTAAGTTTGATTTGAAAGCATCATGAAATAAGCTCAGATGGCCTCAGAATGTGAAAACTTTGGAGGAGGGTGAATACTTTTGCAGGCCACGACATGGATATATATATACAGTATATATTGTTGCGGGGTCGGGTGAGAAGACCACTAGGTGGGGGAAGCTACGTCGATTTCCACCAGACTCCCCGGAATTGTAGGCTGTCGCTCACGGATAATTCCGTGACGCGGCGGGTCGCTTAACCGACCGTGGACGCCAATAACTCAACCGCATGACCTTGGGTCCTCCCGGCTATGGAATCGGGTTACCTAATTAACCACGCGGTTTAACCACCGGGGAACCACGCCCTCGGTGTGCCTTGTCCGAACCGGATCGGATTCACCTTCCGGATCGGATGCAGCCGAGCGACACTGCCAAGGACGTACCGGCTAGAAGGAACGGACCATTGGAATAAAGACCCGGCTAAACCTGGATCCGAACCATGCTGGACCAATGAGGGAAAAGACAAAGGCGAGCTGGGAACATTTCCACAACAATTGTTTATTTACAGCAAGCAAGGAAAAGCATGTGGGCACAACAAAGGTTTATTGGGTATGTAACGCAGGGAAAGAGGAGAGGGGTGTGGGGGTGCGACAATTATACAAGCAACTTACCAAAGCGGACACAGTGCAGACTTGATTGACGTGAGATTATTCACAATAATAACAATAAAAGATCTTCTACAGGCTTACTTAACAGACAGGCGCCAACACACTCAGCACACACACACAGAAAAAGAAACCCCTGCAAGAAAGAGGACTTTTGCAGCCAGGGAGGAGGGGTTGAGTTATAGGTTCTCAGTACCTGGGTGTTTCGGGGAGGGAATCCGCTCTTGCGGTGCGGGTACCGATCATAGCCGTGCTGTTCCGGCCACAGCCGCACGTGTGGAGATCGTGTTCCGAACCGGAGGAGCTTTAGCGGAGAAGGGAGGAGTCCAGAGGGCAAGGGTGGAGCAGTAGGCAGGACAAGGCAGGAGGCGATTCGTCGAGATCGTGTGGGCGGGGACGAGATGCAGGAACACTAACTTCTTCTACAATTCTCAACACACTTCACTCCTCCTTCAATTCTTCAATTCCTTTATTCCTCAATTCCCTTTTTACACGGAGGATTTCTCCGTGCTTTATAGAGCCCGAGGTTCGGGGAGGGGCGATGCCGAATCCGACGTCATCGTCCGAGTCGGGCATTCCGACTGGCTCTGACCCCTCACGTGGTCTGCCTTCCTGGGCCAGGCTTCGGCCAGACGCCGGTGCACTCCGCCCACCTGGGTGATAAGCGTACGTGACTTACCGCCCACGTCTGGTTTGGAGTAGACGGTGGAAGCTAGAATAGCGCTTGTCCAGCCCAAAGTGCACGTCGGGATTTTGGCTCAGGAGTGATCGTTGAGGAGGGTACCGTGGGTCGTCACGCTATGGTAAGCGAGACGAGGGGAGCAAGCGAGGCAGAAGGCACCGTGGGAAAGAAAAGGTGGGAATAAAATAAAAGGGAAAATGATTTAATAACCTAACTATAGCCCATCACAATGCACTCCCTTGTCTTCCCACTACACAAAAGTCGGGAACTAACTACACGTACACTAATGGGATAACTATCTTGGGACACCTATCTGTTGTATGCTTGCGGTTCCGAGAACCGCAACAATATAGATATATATGTCAGATACTATGTGACTCCAAACCATGAGTGGTGAGAGCGTCAAATTTGGAGTCGCATAGTATCTGCTTTATAACCGAAAGGTTTTCAGTCACAAGTGTATGGAGGCTTGCAATGTTACCCTGATGATGCCCTGATGAGGGCGAAACCGGTCGGTAACTGCGTGTTTCCATGCACTTGTGACAGCATCTGAAATTTCCATCTTCATAAATAGCGCTGCGAGATAGCTCTTCTGGGAGCCGCAGACAGTCTGTGCATGATGGCAGTGATGTCATGGCGTTTGTCTCAAGGTCGGAGAACGACATTAATTATCATGTATATATATATATATATGTATATATATATATATACATACAATATATCTCAATTGATGAGCGACTCCAAACTGTGAGTGCTGAGAGCGCTACAAACACGTCTCATACAGACCTTCCTGCACAGTCCCGGGAGTGATAAGCACCCCCTGCCACACGGAAACATTATCTCGCTTCACCACGCACAACCTGGAGTTATTATTGAATGTGGTCGTGCGTAATGATTTGTAAAGCTGTTCTTCGACCTTTCCTGTAACGCTTGGTCAATCAAATTTGTGGTATATTGTCCTGAGGTTGTTGATGAACGTGGTCAAGGTCTAAAGAGGAATTTAGTTCACCAGCAGATACCCGTCTAGAATGGGTATGGGGGACAGGACTATCACAATACTCGGTTACGTAGTTTCTTTGGATGTTTTGCGCCGCATTCAAAGCTCAGTTCATATTGGTGGCGTGTCTGGGTGCCCATGGTAGCGTTTGAGACGGTCGCTTTCGATTGTTGACCTTGACACATAGTGCTGGATGAGTAACACACGATTTGAACATATTCATCATTTCTATATTACCTCCATCACAGTTAACAACATGGCAGGATAAAAGTCGTAAATGCTGAGTTGAACAAACGTCTTGAACTCATGGACTTAGTCATGTAAAGCACGTTGGTTGGGACCCGGCCGTCCGGTTACCGCCGAACGCTGCTGATTTTGACGTCATCGATTCCCTCTTTGAAAATTCTTTCTATATTCGGTTTTTTGAATCCGCTATCACCTGCGTAAATACATGGACCACATAATGTGAAGATTTCGGAAGTATGAACAGAATATGTTTGGAGAAAAGTGTGTTAGAAGTTCCAGGCTTACGCCCATTATGTTATGATTACTCGATTTGTTTGTGCTACTTCTATCAGATGTTCTAACTGGTGATTTTAATGTTTGGGTCGATGATCCCAGTGATCCAAATGCAAAGCAATTCATGAATGCTATGTCAGTATATGGATTGAAACATCACATCCTTGGAGCAACATAAAAATACAGACATGCTTGACTTGTTCATTACCCAGGAACCAGAGCATGTTCTTTCTCATGTGTCTGTCGAGCGTGGTCTGTCAGATCACTGTGCCATCAAGTGTAATCTCTTGCTGCAAAAACCACCACCTGTGCGGAAAACTGTCACAACACTTCCACTGGAGGTTAATGTACAAGAAACAATTTCGCCAAAGTGTCCACGAAGCTTTGTCTGAAATTAACTTTGAAGAGGATTCCATCTCCTCCTGCATAGACAGGTATGAGATCTCTATGCAGGCTTTTTTGGACACACTTGCATCAAAGAAGACAAAAAGAGTTGTCATCAAACCCAGTAACCCATGGATAAACGACGACATCCATGCTGCCAGGTATCTTAGGAGTAGACTGGAATGAAAATGGTGGAACTCCAAAGCAGATGCTGATTGAGTATTCCACATCAGACAACACGAAGTTGTTACGTATCTCATTTCACTGGCCAAGAAGCACTATTATCTATAGACTGTAGCAGATTGTGAAGGAGACCAAAAACGTCTTTCACGTTGACGCATTCATCCTGTTTTGCCAGATACTTCTTCGGATCAGAATCCGGCAGATCAGTTCAGTGAATTCTGTATTTGCAAAATCATCAACATTCGCCATGATATTGAATGTCATAACTTGACTTCATTGAGGAGTGTAAATGTGCAGTCAAGTTCCTCTCCCTATACCTCCATCCTGACTGACTTTGCATCAACCACTGTCACTGAGATCAGGAAAGTCATCATGAATTGACCGACATCATCATGTGACCAAGATCCAATACCAACGAATTTGCTCAAAGAGTTTGTTGATGATTTTTCTCCTTGTATTGCTGACATGGTGAACAAGTGTCTTCAAACTGGTGCATTTCCAAATAGCCTGCGACATGCACTTGTCAAGCCAATACTAAAGAAGGGATATCTAGACAGCCAGGAACTAAAAAAAACGATCGTCCCGTGGCTAATTTGAAATATTTAGGCAAAATTATGGAGCGTGTTGTTTCTGTACGTCTCCAATCACACCTGAAAGAAAACTGTCTTCAGTTGACAAAAAAAAACAAAGAATGACTTTGACTGCTTGCAGAGAAATGCACAGTGCAGAGACTGCTCGACCGCGAGTGCAAAATGACATCCTTTCCACAATGGACAATGGAAGAGTAACCAGTTTAGTTCTACTTGACTTAAGATGTGCTTTAATACTGCTTGATCATGCTAATCTCTATTGGCATTCGTGGGACAGATCTTCAGTGGCTTAGGTCCTTCTTCTCCAGTTGATCACAGCTGTCTGTCTGCTGAGATGTCACTTCCAAAGCAGTTCATCTTGAACTCTCAGTTCTCAGGGTTCTGTACTAGGCCTCAGTTGTTCAAATATATATGAAAATAAGAAAAGACCCACCCACATCTCTCACCTGTGAATGGAATAGCAATCAACTCTCACGTATCAACTAAACCCAGATGGCTTGGATTATATAAATACTTGACTCCTCCCACACTCCTCTGGCCAAAGAAGCTGCGTAAAGCAATCCAAGAAGACTTACACAAGGTAAGCGCTACGCTGTTTCTATATTATATATATTGACTGCTTTTGATGTTTTTATATGGTACATGCTTGGGAGCCTCGTTGGTATGCATTGCTGTCTATGTTATTGCTGATGATTCGCAACACAAAGTGATGAAACCGGTCCGGTAGCTGAGGGGTGTATTGCATTGGGATTCTCATGTGCGTACTATGTGTGAACGTCTTTATAGTTGTTGAGAAACTCAAGGAAGGTTCGAAACAGCGTTAGCACTTACCTTGTGTAAGATTCAGCTTGAGGAGTGTGGGAGAGTCAAATATATTATATATTATATATATATATATATATATATATATATATATATATATAATATATTGTTGCGAATTCGCGCCCGCCGGCGTGCGAATGGCCACGTGATTCAAATCGCGGCATGTCGCCCACCGGATGACAATTCTGTCGTGACCTCTCGGACTAACGCCGGAGCTAGTCACGGGTGGGCCTTTCGGCCTCACCACGATCGTTGCCAATCGGCCACCCGCGTGGATAGGGTTGTTCGCCAAACTCGACCTTACCTAAGTACCACGCGGATGGTAAACCGGGCGATCGCACCTCGCCGCAGTCGACTCCGGACACGGGCCCGCTTAGCGTCCGTTCCGTGCTATCGGGATAACCGAGCGGTGTTATCGTCAGGCCTCGACGGTTCCAATTAATTATCGGGGTATCAAGCCCACTACGAACCCTTTTACGTGAAGCAAGATGGAGATTCAAACGAAGGAAAAGGACGCAGCGAAACGCGGGAACAAATCAACATTAATGCACATTTATTTCACACACAGACACAGGACACAAAGCACACATATACAGCCAAACAGAATCAGAATGCCACATATATCAAGTACAACAAAAGAGAAACAATGACGCAGAGATACTACGAATAGGCGAACACTCGGCAAACACTTATACAGTTCTACTTTACAGACGGCCGCGAAACATTTACTCAAAAGCAAAAGAAAAAGGCCACCCTCAAAGACAAGGGGGCAGAACGGGGCCCCGTGGGCCAATATTGTGCGCTGTGAACTGAAGGAGCGGCCAGGCCCCGAGACCGGGGGGTCCTACCCGCGTCCCTCGTGACAAGCCGCAAAAATGTCACTGCGCGGCGGTGCCCCGACTTCGTGCTCCTTCGCGGGTTTCGTTGGCACGCTTGGAGTGGGTGGGGAACGGGCGGGCCCCCTTTTTTGCACTCTCTCAGCGCGGGGGAAAAGGGGCGGATTGTTGATGCCCTGGGGGAGGAGAATGGCTGGCTGCTTGGGCCCGCGACGAGCAATCCAACCGCGACCTCGTCGCCGACCGCCGTCTTCCCTGCCTCGGACCCGAGCTCCTTGCCTCTTCCCCCAATTCTCCTCAGCCGACCGCGCAGAAACCAACTTGATGCCTTCGCCACCCGACTCGACTCCGTTCTTCAACCCGACTTTACTGCTCAAAATTCTCTTGCGCTCGGCATTTTATAGCCGGCAGGAGAGAACCCAGTATGCAAATTTCCGGATCAGGATCACCTCGGGGGGCGGAGCCACGCTCGCCGATTGGACGGAGGAAAAGGGCGTGAACTGCCCTGATCCTAGAATTTGCATATTTCGATTCCATACAGACGCACCTGGAGGCGGGGCCAAGCCGCCCCGCGCCTCCTAATTGGACGGATCAGAATGTGGGCGTGTAGCGTTCCTGATCCGAATTTTCCCTCGAAAGGCCGCTATTTGCACTCGCGGCTTCGCGTAGCGTATCGCTGAACGAGCCCAGGGACAGCCCGACGCTCAGTGTTCACAGGTGCTGCGGGAATGGTCATGGCTGTTGGCGTTGTTGTCGTTGTCTGAGAGTTGGAGCGTGGTTGCAGTTGGTGACGATGGCTGGCGTGGTGGTTAAGGTGGGTTGCGGTTGAGAACGTGGTTGGTTCAAAATAAGAAAGGAACAAAAGAAAAAAACGAGCTATCCAAAGCGTGCAGCCCGAATGAATCCAAACATTAATTCCCTTAAAGACAGGCGTTGGGGCTACTATACATGTACTTCAGAAGATACCGTCACCTACGGGACCTGAATGGTGTATATGCGAATTTCCACAAGCCGTAAATTAATAATATATTATATATATATATATAATATAATATATATATAATAATATATATCTATATAATATATATATATATATTATATGATCACTGCCACTGGCAGACGATTATAAATACAGTCACATATTCACTACCATTATATGCAGATAACACTCAGATTATGAGTTGTCTCAATGTGGACCCACGCACAAGGAGCGAGTTGCAAGATGAATCACACCAATTGAAGCTGATCTCACTGATATCCGGGACTGGATGAATCACAGCTATTTGAAACTAGATGATGAGAAGACTGAGTTCTTTATTTTAGGCTCAAGGCAACAGCTTACTAAAGTCAGTGTTTCCCATATTAAAATCGGTAATGCCCGCATTGCACCAGTCGATTGGGCAAGGAGCCTCGGGGTGATCTTCGACTCCAAAATGACAATGGAATTACACATGTCAAGCTGGGTGAAACGAGCTTAATGTAGAGCTTAATGTAGCCTTCATGGTCTTTGATCTATTGGACAATACTTAACACTATGGGTCACTGACCAATTAGTTAATGCCTTAATTACGTCTCAGCTGCATACCTGCAACTCTTGACTGTACAGCCTTCCCAAATGCCAGATTGATCAACTGCAGAAAGTGCAGAATGCAGCGGCTTGTCTAGTCACCAACACGAGAAAGTTCTCCCACATCACCCCGATTCTTCAAAATCTGCATTGGCTTCCTTTCAAACAAAGGCTTATCCACAAAATATTGCTAATCACTTTTCAGGAAATTGGTGGGTTTGCACCACAATACATCATTTGGCTCATTGTGACCCTGACACCACCTCGCACTGGATTGAGATCATCCGATGATGAGGCTTGTGGTGCCGAGGTCCAAGAGAACATTGGGTGACAGAGCATTCGCAATAGCAGCCCCTCATCTGTGGAATACCCTACCCAATGAATTAAATA
>CM068967.1:55134343-55149785 GCA_035128595.1 Eptatretus atami
GGATTCCATGACCTTACTGATGATTGGGAGCAGGCTGATTGGTCTGATGTTGCAGGGATCTGTTTTTGCACCTTTTTTATGCAGAGCAGTAATGTTTGCTGATTTGCAAGCAGATGGTAGATGACCTTGAGTGAATGAGAGGGTGAGTAGAACAGAGAGAGGGTGAGCAAGAGCAGCAGAGCAGGTTTTTAGGACATGTGGGCAGGACATACATTTGTTCCGAGCTTTGTGGAAAGAACTGAGATTGCATTCAGTAGGATTAGCCTTCCATGAGGCAAAGGCAAGTTCTTTCAGAACAACGTCCTCTCCACAAGCTTCAGCATACCATGGGGGGGGGGAGAAGGGTATGACAACTGAAGACGAGATGAGATAAATCTGTGCATGAGAGAGAGAGAGCAAATTTCTTTGAAAGCATTCCCTGGATGAGTTGATGTCAAAGAAAGTAGAGCTGGGAGACCAGTCTAGAAGTTTAATGGCTGATTTATGTCTGTGCCAGTTTTCCTGAGTGAAACGCCAGACTCGTCGGCGTTTACGTGGTTCTCCAAGAACGGCCAGAGAGATATTTACTTTAACAAGCATATGATCAGATGAACTATTGGAGCAGAGGAAGAACAGCAGATATTTTCTTGGAAATTGGTCAAAATCAGATCCAGAAGAGATGGAGTACCATTGATTGAGATCCGGGTCGGGAAGTTGACGAGTCAGTCCAATGAGTCACAGAAAGTCTTTTGCTGAAGTGCTTGGCAGGTGAGAGAGGTACCCACACCCAGCCAACTGGTGATGACAATTGAAGTCACCACATATGAGGAAGAGAGAGTTGGGATGAGAGGATAGAAGTTGGTCCATTTTTTTTGGCAAGCGAGATGTAAATGGAGTCATCACTGTTTGGTGGACGGTACAACACACATATAAACATGAGGTGGGGTGGAGGGGAAGCCATAGCCAGAGGTGTTCCTGGGAGTGTGGGGTAGTGAGGGCAGTGCATGGAGAGTGAGGAACAGACTCTTTGATGAAGAGAGCAACTCCACCGCCAGGACGAGGATCAGGTCTGTTATACCAGAGGAGGGAGTAACCAGAGAGATATATTAGAATCAGAGCCGTCTTGAAGAGGAAAGTTTCTGTTACCCAATTGTCTGATTTGCCAGTGGCTATCTGTATGGCGAAATCTGTCAGGTTAGAGCGAAGGTCTTGGTTGGATGTTTGAGGTCCACACTGTTAAGTAAGAGGGAGGGGAGGAGGTTTTGGGTGCAGGAAATCAAAGGGATGTGGAGGTGGAGGGTAAGATTAGGGAGGGGAGGTGGAGGGTAAGATTAGGGAGGGAGGGGGAGGTAAGATTAGGGAGGGGAGGGGGAGGGGGGTAAGATGAGGAAGGGGAGGGCGAGGGTAAGATGGGGAGGGCGAGGGTAAGATGAGGGAGGAGAGGACGAGGATAAGTGAGGGAGGAGATGGCGAGGGTAAGATGAGGGAGGAGAGGGCGAGGGTAAGATGAGGGAGGAGAGGGTGAGGGTAAGATGAGGGAGGAGAGGGCAAGGGTAAGATGAAGGAGGAGAGGGCGAGGGTAATATGAGGGAGGAGAGGGCGAGGTAGGTTTAGCTGTTGACAGTGTGTCGGAGATTGCAGAAGAGCTAGGCGAGAGGGCCGGATGAGGAGGACAAAAGGCGAGGTGGTGATGGGATTAGTTGTGGATGTGGGGGGGAAACTTTGAGAAGAGAGGGTGGAGGGGGGAGATTTGAGGGAGAAAGGTGTGGGGAGGGGGAGAGCTTTTGTGAAAGGTGAGGGGGAAACTTGGAGGGGGAAGAGAGTGAAGTTTGCCATGAAGACTGGGTAGTGCATTCTCCAAAATTGTCATGGGTGCCCCTGGGTGTCAAGATGGTCACTAGCTAACCAGGAATGGACCAAAGCCCTTAGGTGTGAATCCTGGAGCTTTTGCAGTGAGAATGAATCTCTCCAAGACATGACCATGGTTTACTGCCCAAAGATCGGTGATGTCCATTGGTCATATGGGTTTAAAAACATGAACATAAAACACCAGCTTTGTACAGTGCTGGTTCTGCCTTTATGGCTTCATCAGAAAAATGAAGCATTGTGGATTACATCTTGGCAGCAGACCTTTTTATTTCAATTTATTTTCAAATAAAAACAAGATGTTCACGGTGGAGCTTCAACGGCAAGTTTAGTTGGCAAACAACAGCAGTCCTTCTTTTCTATGCAGCACCTGGTTGTTGGTAGCATCGTTTACAGGGGCACAGTTGTGCCACTGATGCAGTGCCGCCTGCTGGTTAGAGCAAGAATATGGGATTTGTTCAGGGTGCTGGCATTAGCTCGCCCACTCTTTACAAGGGACACATTGGGATCTTTTACGTCCAGCAGCTAATAATGTCCATCCGAGAGACAGCACACACATTGATGAATCACCGTGCCTGTGAAACACAGATTATGACAGTTTGAAATTCAAACCCAGGACAGACAGATCAGAGGTGAGTGTGCATACCTCCAGAGGCTAGGCTATTGTGCCAGCCCCCTAATTGTTAACTTGACGTTCACGAATGTGCGTTGGTAAGCAAATCGTAATTACAATGCAATAAGGTTTATATCACGTCATCACTGCATGGTACAACTACCACAAAAAAGGGCAAATCAAAATTCCATCAATTCATCATTGTCCTCAATTAATCCTGGAAATGTAACTGTTGAGATAGCTTCATTTTTCTCTCAGTTTTAATGACTTTTTAGGGTAAATGGGCCCCATTCATCCGAATTCCTTCTCCTCCCATCCGTTCTCGCTTTACGTCACAGTCAACTTTTCATGTACAGGCTCCATCGTATTACCCTCATTTGAAATTCATCTCTTGGCGGGTCTTTGATAGGTGGGCCAAGCCAACCTGCCAGCCAATGAGTTGCAAGAAACCGTTTGCAGTGACGTCCAGCTTTAAAAAATCAACTGGAGACTATTTTTGGCTCGTTCCTCCACCAGGCTCCTTCATTCGCTCACTTTTGGATGAGGCGGGTACAGAGGAACCTTTGAAAGTGATTGCATGGCAGTTTGCATAGGGAGGGAAAAGGAGGCATTTGTGTAGCCAGTGGGCAACTGTAAGTTTGAAAATCCATTGACCCACCAGCAACAAGCTGAACCTCATGGCCATGGTACCTTTTCTGCAGTGGATCTGCTCTTTCAAGGTGTTCAGACTTTGCATGTCAATTTTGTATGGGCTATTTGCCTCTCATTGTCCAAAGTGTTTATTTATCATGACGTGTTATTATAAGTCGATGTATGAATAATGAATGCCTCCTTCTCCTTCTACAGCTTTCATGGCCTTCATTAGCCTCTTGGTATATTATGGTAAAGTACAACTAACTGAAAAAAAAATTGTTCCATAAATTGACCTAATCATTTTCTTTATCTATTATTCAGGTTCCTGGATTAATAGGCCAACTGCGCCGTGCAAGCAAGGCTGGCCCGCCGGTGGAGCCAGCATCTCACGGTGCCTTTTCAGACTCTGTTCGCTTTGAGGTTCGTTACCGCGGCCGTGTTACAGTTGCGTCTCGCAAACCGCAGCCATCACTCATTGATGACTGCCTGAGACACTTCCGCCAGACCAGTGGTCAGGATGGTGAGGAAGCCGGTCATTCATCTGCACAGGTGTGCATACAACAAAAGGCGAGTAATGGAGGCAGATCAGAGGCATTGATCTCAGAGTGTCGGGCCCCCAAAACCTCGACGCTAAATTCTTCATGCAATCTTGGCAGCCACAGCCCACCTGCTGAAGGCAGCGGGAATGCAGACTCAAACGAAGCTCATTACACCTCATCAAAGCCATCCATTTCTCCAAATTTTTCACGCTCGAAGAGTCAACCGCTGTTCCAGAGCTCACCGGTGACTTCACGTGCCAAGCTTACCACTCAATTGTCACTTTCCAACCTTTCAGAAACTGACTCTGGCTTCCCTGAAACGGACGAGTCAGTTTGCAGTGAGCAGCTGGCTTCACCTCATCAAAGTAAAGATGTTATTCATACCTCCTCGATGCCACCACGGTTACGGATCTGGCCTTCAGCCGGTGGTGAGACGACGGACAAGCACAGAGGTTTTCGCCAACGTAGCAACAGTGCATCGGCACGCATGATGGTGCGACCTCTCGACGCAGGGGACGAGCCACGACGCACACGACATGCCAGCCTGCCAGAGGTGGCAGAGCCGGAAGATGAGGATATGAACCACACGATGCTTTTTCAAGTGAGAAAGGCACTCATCTCTTATCATTTCACCTATTTCTTTGATGGCAAAGTACATTTGTTAGCTTGTCAAAATCAAGTAAGAAACCTCCTGGAATTGTGCTTTATTATTTTGAGGTAATCTGTAAGGCAGCTTTACGTTTCTTCATATTTGCCACCTCATGAATAGGCTTATGCTGTAAAACTCCAAGTACTAGCCATTCCTTTAACTTACTGATTGCTATCTTAACCAAAATTGTTTATTTTGTAAAAGGCTTCTGCTGGTGAAATTATGTTGTCAATATTCTTTCCAAGGGCCACTGGACCTGTCGGGCTGGTAGGAGAGCCTAGAGGTATGCACACTCGCCTCCAAGTTGTCTAGCCTGGGTTTGAATCGTGGCCCAGCTATAAACTATCATCCCGGTGTTTCACAGGCAGGGTGATTCATCAGTATTTGCATCGGCCCTTGGATGACGTTAAACTGGGTGTCCCATCTGCCAGCCTTAGTTTGTGGACATTAAAAATGCCATGGTGTCCTTGCTCAAAGAGTAGGCGAGCTATCGCCGACACCCTGGCTAACTTCCAAATTCCTTCCCTAACCGACAGGGGGCACTGCATCAGTTGCACAACTACGCCCCCAGAAAATGATGTTACCTGCATAAGAAGAATACTGGACCTGTTACAAGTCGCGTATAGAACAGCTGTGCTCTGTCTGCAAAATGTCTTGTCTGAGTATGAGTTCATTTATCATCTGGCCATCACTTAAGCACCTGAGCTGGACATGATGGTGTTTATTAAACCAAAGGTGCATTTTAAGTGCCTCGCTAGAGACTGATGATATCTTCTGACCAATGGTGGGAGCTTTGATCGTAGCAAGTCAGAATATGGTTAATGGAGCACCATTCCCTTAGAATTTGTTATGCCAAGTTGTGGAGGCCAACACTTGGTGTGGATGTAATACACTTACTTTGGAGTTCATCTGCGTTAGCTTACTGACCCCACCTATAAACTGCCGGATTGGTACTTCGTAGGAAGGCACGTTGGATCACAAAGTGCGCTGTCCCTCGGAGGGACGTTACACTGGGTGGATGGTGGACTTAAAGATTCCCAAGGTACGTGTTTCGTGAAGAATAGTGGAGGTATCCCCTGCACCCCAAACAAATACCATATTTCTGCTCAAATCACCTTCAGTCGAACATCAGGCCTGGCCAACTGGTTCCTGAAATAATTGGGCCAAAACCGTTTTCAGGCTGCACCCACATTAATGTGGAATTATTTGGGTGGACGTAGTAGTAGTAGTAGTAGTAGTAGTAGTAGTGACTTTGGGCCAGTGTGGACAGACGTCAGTCTATGATCAAGGCTTTGAGGTACGCACACTCATCTCTAAGCTGCCTAGCCTGTGTTCAAATACCGATCCAGCTATAAACTGTCATCCGGTGTTCCACAGGAAGGGTGATTCATCAATGTGTGTGCTGTCTTTCAGATGGATGTTAAACTGTGTGTCCTGTCTGCTGACATTAGTTGGTGGATGTTAAATATCCCACAGTGTCCTTCGCAAAGAGTAGGAGAGCTATCACCAGCACCATTAACAAATTCCAAATTACTGCCCTAACGACTGCTGTGAAGGCAATGGCAAACCACCCAGCCTGACCCTTGCCAGAAAACTGCTTCAGCAGCACTGATTGCATGTCTGTGACAGAGTATCAAACATCAGAATCAGAATCAGTCATGGTGGTGGTGGTCGGTGTAGTAGTAGTTCTAATTTGTGGTAGTTCTATGAAACCTAATGATAGAAACTGTGTCTAGCCAGGGCCTGTGTTAGTTCTTTTGCAAGAAGACATCTTCAGCGATCTTTTCTGGGTTTGAGTTGGAGATTCGATATTCTCAGTTTAGTTGCCATATCCTGATCAACTTTTCAAGAAAAGACCTGATTTAACTCTGACAAATCGGACAGAAATTGGTCGATTATCGCATGAACCTATATTTGTCATCACAATGAATGAACAATTCGTTTAAACATTTTAAATTTGATTATCTGACTATTACTATTATTTTCCAATTGGTCAGTCACTGGCTTTGACACCAATACAAATTTTTATTACAGACCCAAGTATAGGCATCAAAAAGTTACATATGTCGAACAAACATTCAAATGTAGCACCTCGCTGCCATTAGAGCATTTAAATTGTATCAGATGAGTCAATAAATGTGAATTGTTGCTCCCAGCTTGCCAGCTTGATGACAGAAGACTCACACACATGGACATGGGGGTGAATACACGAGACACAATACAGGACTGGTAGACCAGATAAACACAACCACTGAGCTTGGGGGAAGTTCCGTCACTTTCTGGGGCACTTTTGGTATCGGTGACATCACAACACTGCCTTTCTCAACGCACTCAGCAGGGAAATTCCAAAGGGATGATTTCTTCCTCCCTATGGGTGCCATCATATGGGGATTGTTCATCCTCTTATCCTTTTAAATGCTGAACACCAAGCAAGGAAGCAGCACGTCCAATTTTAAAGTCATTGGTGTGACTGATCTTGAACAAATATATGAAACATTAAAATTCAAAAGGCTGAATGCCAAAACTCGGTATTTGCATCGAAATCTTCAAACTCCACCTTCATATATTTTCTCAACAATTCTCTGGAAAGAGTCCTTTCATTCAAGCTTCTGGGTCTCACTATCTCCTATGATCTTTCCTGGGAAAGACACATTTCCAACCTGGCCTCCAAAGCCAGTCGCCGACTGGGCACCCTCCGTCATGCAAAGTCCTTCCTCAACACATCTGAGCTCCTGACCACATACAAAGCCTTTGTCCACAGCCTGATGGAGTATGGCTCTCCACTCTGGGCTGGTGCTCCTGCCTCTCACCTTTCTTGGCTTCACGCTGTGGGAAACAAGAGCATTTAGGATCATTGGTATCCTCACGGTGAGGCTGAGTCTTTGGGCCTCTCACTCCTCTACCGCAGGCAGGTCCTTCTGTCTTCTAACCGTCTCCTCTCCGGTCTCGCCCCCTCCTGCTCTGTCTGTGATATGTCCCCCCCATATTTCCGCAGGGTGCTCAAGGTCTGCCAGCAACCCCCTTCTGGTAAAACTACCAAATCACGAATCACTGCTCTACCTTCACTCTTTCATTCCTCCTTTTCCCCGCCTTTGGAATAAACTCCCACACTCTCTTCAATCCTATTCTTCCTCCAGGTCTTCAAAACAGCTGTTCACACCACCTCTTACTTCCCCATCCAAAACCACGATCTTTTCTACCCTCGTCAATCCACCCCAAACTACCTCCTTCAAATTCCCTGCCTTCCTTCCTGAAAGTTCCCTGTCGTGTGAGGTTCGGAAAGTCCCTGTGGTGTCCATCTCGTTTTCCCTTGTTCTCTCTCTCGCCCGCCCATCTCTCTCTCCCTTCCACATGTCTCTGTTCCCCACTGCTTTTCTCTTCCTTTCCTCTCCACCCCTCTTGTCTCCTGCCCCCCATTGTTGTGCGTTGTGTGTTAGCTCTCATACGAGCCTCGACATACGAGTTTACAAATTTTTTTCTAATCCAGCTAAGTTGAATCTGATTTATTGAGGAAGTGTGGAGATGGGTGGGTGGGCTAATCACTGTCGTGCTCTGAGGTCTGAGTAGTGTTATTCCACCGGGCAGGTTGTGGAAGATTTGCTCCTCTGTCTGGACACAGGTTGGCCGATTTGAAATCTACCTGATCAGCCCAGAGTCGAAGAGCACGGTGATGGAGAAAAACTTCAAGGAAGTCGCCTCGGTGTCTCAGGTGTGCCTCAAGTGTTGCTGTGATTTGTTTGTACATTTGTGAGATGCTTTGATCTGCTGGGGATACTTTTGAGGTTGAGCAACGTTTCCAGTGCCATTACAAGGCCGTGCGCGTTGCATCATTACGAAGCGAAAAGTGGGATTAAGCAATTGGTTCACTTTGTCTATGTCTGTCTGTCTACAAGTAGGTGTCAGTCTACGGTCAAGGAACTACTTAATTTCAATTTAATGTAATATTTTGAACACGATAGAAGATGAATTGGAATATGATTGGGAACACGCACCTGCATGTTAGCAGTCCTTTGACTCTGAATTTGGCGAAATGTACAGAATCCTGTCCCGAGCACATGCACAGAGGAGTAAGGGAAAACATTTTAAGTCTGTCTGTCTGTCTGGCAGTCAAACAAAATTGAAAATCATTCCAAACAGGAAACTTACTGTTTTTAGGGATGTCAATAAAGGACACAACAACAGGTATGAAAAACTTATTCAACGTGTGAAATAAAGTGGTGTAAAAGACTGTGCATAAACGGCGATAAACTTCGAAAAAATGTTTTACTATTGATATTTTTTTCCACAGCCTTTAAAACCTTTATTTATTTTATTTTATTTAAATTGAATCATATACTTTAACACTGTAGAACACAAACCGCCTTCTTGGCAATTTCAAAAACCCTTTTAGCAGGACTACTTCGTTATCATGCCCTGCGGGCAGAGTAATTGTGAGATTCAGCATTCATATAAATATGGCGGCGCATAGTGTTGTTTGTTTCGTGCAAAACACAAAGCAATAGTTGAAAAGACTTTTCTCAAGACTACGTGGGGCAAGGTGTTCTATGAACTCTCCAGTTTTACCTGCATTTGGTCTCTTTTTTTTTTTTTCTCCTTCCTTTCCTCTTAAGCCTTTCCTAATTCGTTCATTCTTGTGCCATATTTTGTATCCAACCAACACTGATGAGTTGTGAATTCTTTCTAAGTGATTTATAATCTAAATCTTTGCAAAATTTCAGGTAGATACCAGAGGTGGGTCATGAAAGTCAAAAACTCGACACATTTTGGATGCTTGGCCCACTATCTAATTGATTTAGCGACTGATTGTTAAGCAGCTGTTGCGACTAGTGGCATCACACAACAGAAAGTACATTTGATATAGCTACTGATGATGTCCACTCAATGTGATGGTACTGGTGGCTATGCACCCCTTCTTCACTTTCTCCAGGGCATTGACAACCCGGACCATTTCGGAGTGATGTGCCGTGAGACATCGGAGCAGGGAAGCCATCGTTTTATGTGCTACGTCTTTCAGTGTGCTTCAGAGGAGCTGGTAATGTTTCCATTTCTATTGTTATTGATGAAAGCTTTCCTTATAAATGTCTCTTAGCCATCAGATATTTAAATATAGACTTGAAGTGCAGATAAGTGTGGTTATTTTCTCCCTAAATGTAAAGGCGATCAATAAGCCGAATACAATGTTATAATCAAAAGATTTTCCTTATGACAAATCAGGAAAGCCGTTTTCACACATTATTGGCACAATTAGTAAAGGTAGGGCCTCTCTTTTTGGATAGAGTGGTAAATTATTGGGGGTGTCTTCCATTAGCTTTCAGCCAAAAAGCTTCTCTCATTACTCATGCTTACAATGCCGTTGCCGGATTTTCCAGAAGAAAGACCTATAATTTTGTAGACTTCCCTAATGATTCAATTCTGAGCTTGAGTTCCAATATAACGACCATCCTCGGTGTTGCATTAATGAAATGGCTATAAATTAAGCATCTTTCGGTGCTTAGTGGTCCAACGAAGAATTAAATGTCTAATGTACTTGATACTGGTTCGCAAGTTGTCCGCTCTTATAAACATTTTGTCCCTGGCTGTTGCTGTAAAGTGAGGGATCTGGTACTTCAATGTTGGAATTTATCCGTATGATAAGCATTCTAGTCCGAACACTTCAAAAGGTCTCCAGGTTATTTGGGACTTGATCTGAATCTTTATGGCTGTAATTTGGCTCAAATGCATGAAATGGCATCCTATTGTTCTTGTATCATTGCAATACTGTCGTTGAGAGACTTTCTCCCCTTCAACCTCCTCACAAAGTTCTCACACATTATCAGATCAGGTTTGCCCATGGCATTGCAGAACCACATCAAGGTGGTTAATGGTCGCTCCCCCCCCCCCTTTTTTCTTCCTCCCCACAAATGGCAACATTAATACATAATAAATAAACTGCTCTCTCATTTTGTGGCCAACATGTAGATATTTTGCCCTTGAGGATGTATAAGTGCCAGGAGGGTTTCTTAGGTATCACGTGTGCATGAACGGCTTACCTGTGTTTATACCAGTGCAGGTGGAAGAAGTGATGCAGACAATGCGTCAGGGTTTCCAGACAGCTGCAGCACTTCAGGCTGGAATTTCACGCCTCCAGCTCTGCGAGGCTTGTCCCATGCATTTCCTGCATCGGCTTTGCGAACATATCAACGGTACGACTGCAACTGGCACGCGTGTCAGCACCCATAGCACCATTGGTGCAGACCATTAAGATTCCAATTTTGAAGTGGTTCGTAAGTTTTGAAGGCAGTGAGGGAGTGAGAGTATTGATCTCCCTTTCATATTTGTCATGTGCCTCATAAGATGTGTTGACTTTTGTTGTGCAACTAATCTTTGTCTCAATAACCTTCTCCATATGCTGCATACAGGACTGCAGCCGCTCAAAGCCAAGCTGATCATCCAGAAGCATTTGGCACTGCTGAGTGATTGTGACCAAGCCTTAGTTTTTGAGCAGCTCAAGGTGCCTGAGATGCGAGTTATCTTTGAACAAGCAATGTGTCAGGAGGGTTGGGGGAGGGTGGTTGCTGCTTAGCTGATTGATCGGTACCATCTGGGATACCCTGAAAAGGCTGTGGGCACTGGCTCTTTTGAAGCTGCAATTCGATGCAGATGCGATTTTGCTTTTATATATCTTATTGAGCAGCAGAGATGAATCCAATTGAGGTTTTAGCTACGGCTGTACGAATCCTTCGCTCATGCATTAAATTGTGCTCCTCAGAAAGTAAAGACTGTGAGCGATGCAGAAGAAAACGAAATCCTGATTGGAGTCCTGAGGATTTTGTGCGAGAATAAGCAGAAGGTCCACGTGCATTTGCAGGAAGGCCCGCAGGTTTGTGACTTAACCGTGAGCACAGCAAAAAAGCAGTACCACGCTCACCACTCAACTTTGGATAATTCACCACCCACATGAATCATGCTTCTGTTAAGCATAACTAACCCAGTGCATTGTATTTCTGGCTCAGCTCCCCTCTCAGGTTCCTGCATCCATACTTCGTTCCAACAGCCAGAGCAGTCAGTCCAAGCTGGGCTTCCTACGGAACCGTGCTCGCAAATCCATAACCACCTCACTGGAGAACATTCTCAACAGGGTTCGTCGTCACAATACCCTACAAACAAATCACTAGCAACAATGCTTCTTCTGCTTCTTATTTCATATGCAGCACATGACTGCAAGTAGCATCATTTGCTGGGAGCACAGCCGTGCTGCTGATGCATTGACGCCTTTTGGTTAAGTCATCAATTTGTAATTTGTTCAGGGTGCTTGTGACAGCTCGCCTAATCCTTATGAAGGAAACCGTGGGATCTTTAACATCCACCAACTAATGCTGGTAGACTGGAGGCCCAGTTTATCATCAATCCAAGGGACAGCACTTACATTGATGAATCACCAGCACTGGTGCTCAGTTACATTCATAAAAGGACAAAAAACAATCTATGTCCACCATAAAGAACGAATTAGCCACTGATAAATAGAATCGACTGCCAGTGACTGAAGAACAATAAGAACAAAAGTCACAATATGTTTTGTTGGATGGATTACTATTTATTTCTGCCAAAATGGCTCATTTGTGGAAAAAAAAAGTTGTATATCTTCTTCATCTTGGCTACCCTAGTGGCCATTTATGTTGAGGAGGTTCAAAGAACAATGCATATCCATAACTATCATCGTTGTTATAATAATTTTAATTGACCTTCTTGTGAACTTGCGTTTTTGCACAGGGTGTGATGAGCCGCCTGGGCAGTGGTGAAAACTTTGAAGTGTTCAAGGAGAGGCGAAACAGTCGCACTGAGGTGTGTGCAGGTGGCTGCATTCGCTGAATTCAAGCTTCACACTTTCTGTTGATCTCTCCACTAATAATGGGCTCGCTGGAGCATTGAGAATCTCACAATTGTAATCTATTGCGGCCTTGTCTAATCGACTTATGTGGGTTTGTGATTTTTTGAAGCTATCTTTTTTGTTGTTGTTGGTGTTTTTGTTGTTGTTAGAATGCTTCTTTACAAAAATAAACGAGAAAGTATAGAAGGGTAGGACTCAGTCAGAAGTTCTGTAACAAGGGAAGGGAATGTCAACCACATTTGGTGGACTAACATGCAGTAGAATCTGGATAATTAATAAGCGTATGCGCTTATTTTTAGATTTAGTGGAACACATGTGCTTGTTTGTTACCTCTGCCACCGAAGGTGGTTGGAGGTTATGTTTTCACCCCTGTCTGTTTGTTTTTGAACAAAATATGTCAAAACGTTGTGGATGGATTTGGAAGAAATTTGCTGGAGATCTTGAGTACATGACAAGGACGAAATTATTTGATTTTGGTGAAGATCTGAATCTGGATCCGAGAATTTTTTTAAGTGATTCTTCACCATTGAGTGAGTACAGGGCCTGGCTAAAATTACATATAACACGATATCTCAAGTTGTGAATGGATTCGGAGGAAACTTGGTGGATGAGTTGGTGAGGTGACCAGATCAAGCCGATTCGATTTTAGTTCAGGTCCGAATCCAGATCCAGCCTATCAGTGGGATACAAAACATAAAGTAATCAGCCTGGTGGAGGTTTGTGCTTATAATTTTCCATATGTGCTTATATTTAAAAAAAAAACAAGTTCGTTTTCCATGTCCAGGTAAATGGCCCATCTTCCACTCCCTATCTTCTTCGAACCTTTCTCACTCTGAACAATTATTTCCTCATTCTTCACCATTCACATCAAAGTCCTTGTGTTAGGTCCATATTTCTTACACGTCTGTTACTGGTTCTTACAAGAGTTATAAAACGTGATAATCTCCATCTTCTTCCATGTCTGTGTGACCACGCTTCACTGGCGTGTCCATTTTGATCGTGATGAAAAATGTTGTTTGATGAGCCTTTATCAGAAAGGGTTGTAAAACCTCCTTTTACGACCCTTTGTTGAAGAACAAACATTGTTTTGAATGTACAACTCTTGTAAGTTCCAGTACCAGACATGTAAGAAATTCGGACTTGAAGTTTATGTGCCAATAAAACACGAAATATTTCATACCATGCTTGAGTTGATAATATTTTCAGTTTTCAAATCCTTACGATGACGTTTTTATATGCGCTTATTTTTAACTAGCAAATACCATCCGTCGCTTCGCTGATGGGAATACTACAGGGGGATGAAGAAAAATTTTGGGGATGGGGGAAGAGTGGGGAGAGAAAGAGAGGGGTAGAGGGGGAGAGTGATGAGGTGAGGGGGCAGAGTGAGGAGGTGGAGGGGAAGAGAAGGCAGATGTGTGGTGGAGCATTAATTACGATTCATACTGTTTCATCAAAATGATTCTGCATAGAAATAACAGTGAAGATGGAAACAAAATAATGTCTGAAATCCATTTTCTACCAGTTATACTATAAATACCGCCCAGAGACAAACACTGCCGAGACACGTCCAGAGACGAACACCGCCCAGAGACGAACACAACTGGGACACGTCCGGAGACAATCTCCCACCCAGACATGTCCAGAGAGGAGAACTACCTGGACGAGTCTGTAGCTAAGCTGCCTGGAGATATGCAACCCCCGGACATGTCCGGAGACGAACTCCGTCCTGAGACATCCGGAGACAATCACCACCCAGACATGATCACCAGAGAGAGAGAGAGAGACAGACAGACAGACAGACACACACACTAGACGAGCCAGATGGGTGGCGCGGGAGGTGGAGTTAGCAGACGAGCAAATTGTTACTGCTTTATAAAAGCACCACACACACACACACACACACACACACACACTGTATTAGTGCTTGGCCGATATCAGCAATTCTTCAGGAATCAGTAGATTGGAGTCAGTGTGAATACCGACTGCAGTACGTACTGTGTACAACCCAAAAACCTTGAGTAGCTTTCACCCTTGTTTTAGGGGAATTTCAATAAACAAGTTATAAAAACAACGCTATTTTTAATGGAGAAATAAAATTGGGAGGCCCGTGTGCACTTATTTCTCAAATGCGCTAACATTCACGCATATGCTTATTATCCAGATTCTACTGTAACATGTAGACCAGACCAGGCAGGGCAGGCACATTATCTTTACCCTTGAGGTCATTAATGAGCCAGTTGGGTTTTTAACCCCACAATCCAACCGTGATATGGTGATATGGCAATTATTTAAGATGAGCTCACCATCTTGAAGATTAGAATCCAAATCCTAAATATCATTGCCTTCAATTGGTGTTAACCCACAAACTCTGGGATACCAGTTCAGTGTCTTTATCAATAAGCCACCACTATGCCTGATTTAACCTGTTAGGCTGTAACAGCTCGTCTGATGTTTGAAAGTGAAGCTCACATGATGTGGCATTTCCTTTTAATATCATCATTTTGCACTGCTTGTCCCAGGATCTTCACAGAGCCTCACCTCCTGCTTCACCCACGTTGCCGCCACGGGCCTCAACTCCGACACAAGATCTACATGGTGGACCGCAGTCTCCTCCACCCTTCCGTCGCCGAGCCCACACCATCAGCTCTCCACAGGCTCGTAGCCTTATATTTCTTATTTCACAATACCCTTAACTGAAAATGATGATGATTTTTCCTGTAAGTAATATTTTTGTAATTTTGTACTTGGAAAGCAACATTATGGAAGGATTTATTGGAAAAAGTTCTCATTTTTGGGTTGTCACACATATCGAATTGCAATTCATTTTGGTCAACATACTGTTACGGATTTTAGAATCCGGTCTGATGAATGCATCCACACATCCAGGTCCTCAGAAGTTGTTTCCTTAAATGCATGTTCAGATTCGCCCCATCTCCATGTCTAATGGGATCTTAAATGTTAGCGTTGAGAAGGGTAAAGGATAGATCTCCTCTCTTATGGGAAGCTTTTTTCTTTACGACAGACACGTTCACACACATTTCTTTCACGAGCTCTGAAGCCCGCCCTCATTTTTCCTCAGCAACCTTCTTTCGCGAGCTCCGACGCCCGCCTTTTTGAGAGCGCACGGGTCGTCATGGTAACCATGCACCAGTGGGGCGGGGTGAGCTTGGGGTGACTGACCGGCGGAGACGGCCCGGAGATATAAAAATGAGCGAGAGGTACGTTCTGAGGAGAAAAGAGGAGAGAAAAAGTGTTTAGAGAAAAAGTGTGAAGAGAAAATCGTGAGGAGAGAAAAT
>CM068967.1:55160877-55173083 GCA_035128595.1 Eptatretus atami
CGTCCACCAACAAATGCCAGCAGATTGGACGTCCAGTTTAACTTCCATCAGAGGGGCGGCACACACATTGATTCCTCGCTCTCCCGAGAGACACTAGGATGAGCATTTTATAGTTGGGCCAAGTTTCCTACCCAAGTTAGACAACTCAGAGGCGAGTCAGCATACCTCTAGGCTATCCTGCCAGCCCTGCTTTACTATGATTGCTACAACTCTGTACTTATGTAGGATGGCAGTGATTTTTCTTTTTCCTGCTCGGATGTTTTTTGATCCACTGCAGTGGCTTTCTTTTTTGAACAAAGGCATTTCATCTTATCCAAATCTATTTGACTGACATTTAAGATTATCGATACTTTCATTGAGCATGTGATGCCTTGCACGCCATTCATGAACCTACAAAGGCTGGACTTGGCCGTTTTTACGAAAAATTATTGAGAAATTCGCTGAACTCGCTATTGCATCATTGCTTACAGGACGTACATTCCCAAATCATCCCCTACTTTCTCGCTCACCTGGGCTCTGGACCGCTTTCTTTGTACAACATCCTAAAGCCTACTCCTGCTTGACCCTGAAGTTGGTACTGCCAGGTAGTGTCCTCAGGAAAGCATCCAAAGGTGTTCTCATGGGATAAAAATGATGAGCAACAAAGGATAAACACTTGGTGCATGAAAACGAATTACCAGTAAATTACTTGAGGAATGACAATGTACGGTTGATGCCACAGGGCTTAAGCTTCGTGGCTGTGTTCTGTTACTTCACTTGCCTGAAAACTCGCTTTTGAGCAGCTCAAGTCCTCATGTTCGACCTCGCCTACGCCGACGCTACTTGCCTGACATGTCTGCTCTTCAGGTACATTGGCGAGTCTCCATTGCACCTAAACTACTTTCATCCAATTCTCTATTCTACTTTCCATGCTCTTCAGTTGCAAGATGGATCCTTGCAAGACAGGCTTCTTCTTAATGTCGCGGTATGCAATGACACATATTTCCCAAAGGTGGAGATGTTCCAGCTGTCTCGCCTACTCTTACTACAATTCTTTGTACCTGCACTTATTCAACCACGAGGTTGGCCCGTGTCTCTATGCTACTCCCTGGTTCATCACTCTCTTTGCGTCGCAGTTTCCTCCGGCCGTCTCTCGCATATTCGGTGAGTTTGCTCCCTTCTCTGAATACGGCTGTCATTCGGGTTACCTTTTTACAGACGGATCATGTTTGCTTATTTTGTCAGAAACTTTAAAGCCAGTTCAGATAACATTGCATTTGCTCATAAGATTTTATTTTCATGTTTGCATGCTTTAATTTGCATCCCCATGTAAACAAATGCTTGCCTGGAATTGACTTGTTCCCTGCATTTAAAATTAATTGTCGGTAATGTGACTCGCCAACACCAGTTTGGTGGACTTTCAATAACTAATGTTGAGACTAACCTCATTCGTCACTCTTCCTGTGCAGACTTTGTGTTTCTACAAGGGGCAGAGGTGATATTCAAGGTTGCACAAGGACTGGTAGTGAGACAACAGGCAGAGATTATGCAGCAGGATAGCTTTGAGAGTATCACAGACTCCTCAAGAACTCGCCCCCCTACTTGATACTCATCATCTCAAAGTGGGTGTTGGACAGGTGGGCAGGTTCTCTTTGTGAGGTTTTCATTGCTGATCGCTTGTCTCGAAAGTGTTGGAAAAGTCGAGATTTGTTATTTATTCCGATATGAGTTTGAAGGATACATCAATGTAACCAAATTTGAAGAAGAACTGATTATCCTTGAGAAACATCACATTCAACAATGTGTGGAAAAATCATAAATGCACTGTTAAAAAAAATAATTGCAAAGGCAAAAAGATTAAAAGGTCATGCTCTAATGTCTCAGCCTAGACATTTGCCTGAGCAAAACACTTCTTCCACCCCTCCCTATCACTCATCATCCAACCCAACTCTACCTTTTCTTCCGGCTTGACAAACATGATGTGCTCAGTCCCAGTTGAAGGCTCCTCTGTAGTTCAAAGGTTGGACGCGTGAGCCATTCTTCTCAAATAATCTGTTAAGTTCGTTTTGCTTTTGTAGCTTCTGCTACCTTATCTCCTTGCCTTTAAAATGTCACCAAATCAATATATCACAAGCCCCCATGTCATTACAATATAACCTTGTGTCACAGGTGTCAGAGACGGACATCTCCCGCAAGCTGCATGCCTATGAAGTAGAATTCCGTGTATTGTGCGAGGAACTGCCCACAAACAGTGCATGTACCAAAGCAGCGGGAAACGAGGGGCTTGCAGCGGCTTACGAAAATCTACGTAGGCAGCACATCGAGTTGATTTCTGACTTACAGGTAGGTATTTTGATGTTATTGAACAATCACCGTGTGTTACAGAGAATCCACAATCACAGATTGACCTTTTGTAACAGTTTCTCCAAGGCCTTTCCCCTTAATGGAAGCAAACCGTTCCTTTTTCATCATTTGTTAACACAACTAATTTTGGATGAGTGGCTAAATGGTGATGCCACAATATTGTTAACACAAAGTATATATATATATATATAGTTAATAATAGCTTGAGAGTGAAAATAGAATCGTAGGAATCGCTTTCATTCTCTCCTTTTTCTTTTTCTGTCTGTCGTCGAAGTGGACACACCTTGGCAAGCTGTCGCAAAATTTTCTATTTAACTTTACCTGATTAAGAACTTTGAGCATGATATTTTTTTATTTCAAAATTCTTGTTCACTTTGTTGCTTTGGCAAGCTGAGGGAACCACACACTAAGTTAAGTCACTTTGTGAAACAAATGCCCCAAACCCATTGTTTTTATTCTTTATTTTCCCCATTGCAGGAGCAGTTGATTCTTTCTGAATTTTCTTTCTGACAAGTTCCGCTTCATTTCTTCTGGAGTTTGAGTTGAATACATTCAAAGTTTCCATTCCTTCATTTTTCGATCGGCTTGTCACCATCGTTCTAAAATTATCCACTTAAAATTTTAAAAGTCCTTTTGTTTCAGCCCGTCACAGGGCATATGTTCGATGATCCCTCCCCTCGATACATCAGTTGACAAAATGTGTCTTGTAAGAGTCCCTGAGGAGACAACAGGAAAGCTCTCGATAGATAGCGTGTGTTCACCTCCGAACTATCTGGTTTTGAGACTTTTAATGGCCGTTATCATAGGATGGTGCACTGCACATCAGAGGTCATCTTTTGGCAAGGACAAAATGCCAGCTCTTTCACAAGCACCGGCATGGACATAAAATATCATGTGGCTGTCCATTTACGGGGTGCCATAAGGCCTTTACACCAGTACCTTGGCCACACACTTGCCATTATATTAATAAAGGGATTACAAAATAGATGTCTCGTTTTTCTGAATGTTAAAATATTTTTTTTTCGCTTTGGATGATGACAACCAGCAACAACTTTTGTTTCTGAACATATGTTCAGAACTATTGGTTTTATTGTCTTGTTGGAATATGTTTCTGATCGAAACAACGTCAGCAGCACTCAAAGTGCTGCTGTGAATATCATGAGATATTGACAAAATTGATAAAGCTGTGGTGAAAATATAAACGGTCGCCATACGACATACAAGTTAAATACTATAAGCATCAAGTAAACAAAATTGATAATATGTCCCATTACATTCATCTGAGTTGAGCAAACAATATGTGGTTTGTAGATATGACACTAGCATGATTGGCCAAATATCATATGCACGTTAAGCTTCTTTGTATTTATCGGATACTCCATTAGACACTCTTCCTTGCAGATTAATTTGCAATTCCGGTATATTTTTGTATACCGTTGATTCAAATTATCTTTCGCAGAGGAATGGTTGTTTATCCCATTCAGAGAGAAATGATACGAGGGTGAGTCAAAAAGCATCCGCAATGATTTATTAAAAACTGTGTTGTGTTGGCTACATTGCTTATTGTACTCGCAGGTACAAGCATGAATTTTTTGTGCCATTGTGAAGCAGTTTTAACCTGAGCAGTCAGTATTTGTGTCGGTGAAAGGGAGTTAACATGCCGCTCCCACTGTCCGTTTGCAAAAAGAAGAGAAACGTGCAGTGGTACGATTTTTGTGGGCTGAAGTTCCACCAGGGGGGGGGGGGGGCAGAAATCATCACAGACTTTCAGCACAATACGGCAACAGGGCTTTACCACAGTAGAGAGTATATGATTGATTACCTGTTTCAAAAACGGTCGCACAAGTGTCCACTGATGAGGAACGATCTGAACGCCCATCCACATCCACAACAGAAGAAAACATTGAACGAGTCTGCGCCATGATTGTGGATAACCGACGGTCAACTATTGATGAAGTGGAACAACATCTGAACATCAGTTATGGTTCTGCACATGAAATCATAAACAACCGACTTGGCTTTCAAAAAGTTTCTGCAAGATGGGTTCCAAAACAACTCACAGAGAGCACAAGTGCAACTGTGTGACAATCTGCCAAAGCCTTTTAAACCGCTTTCATCATGAAGGGAATGCTTTTTGAGACGTGTTGTTACTGGAGACGAGACGTGGATCCACCATTACGAGTCAGAGAGCAAACGCCAGAGTATGGAGTGGAAACATGCAACATACCAGTCAAAAGAAGTTCAAAAGTCAACCATCAGCTGGAAAACTGATGTTCACACTTTTCTGAGACCCACAATTCCCAATTTTGGAACACTATCAAGAGGGGACACAACAGTAAACGGTGTCCGTTATTGTGAAATGTTCCAGGGCCAGAGTTGGAACCAGCTATTCGATGGAAACGCCGAGGGCTACCGTCGAAAGGTGTTACATTGTTCCATGACAATGCCTGTCCACACACTGCCGCCCATCTGTGGAAATTCTCCGGCATTGATCTTTGAGGTGTTAGAGCATCCTCCGTACAGTCCTGACCTGGCCCCTTCTGACTTTCACCTTTTTGGTCCACTCAAGGACACTTGAAGAGGCCGCCACTTTGCCAGTGACCAACAAGTGAAAGAAGCGGTGCATGTGTGGCTCGTCACTCAGCCAAAAACATTTTTTCTGAGGGCTGCATACAGAAGCTTGTGAACCAGTGGACTAAGTGTGTTGAAAAGGATGGGGACTATGTGGAAAAATGATGTTAGTACATGCTCAATTGTAGTTATATTATTTAAATAAAACTATATTGCGGATACTTTTTGCTCACCCTCGTGTGTGTGTGTGTGTGTGTGCATGCGTGCGTGCGTGCGTGCGTGTGTGTGTGTGTATATATATATATATATTTACACACCAGTCACCCCCTTTCACTCTATCACCACCACACAGGTTATGAGGAGTCGAGTATACCACCTCGAGCAGGAACTCTTCCGCCTTGAGGAGAGTAATGTGCTGCTGGAAAGGAACACTTGTGAGTTGCAGAAGAATTGTGATCCAGAGGAAATTCTGCCAACTGAAAGAGTAAACCACGTTTGAACGAAAGTGATGAAGATGAGCAAGATGAGCAGGCGGTGGAGGGTGAGCTGAATCGTCGAGGAGGTGATAATGAATTGTTTGAAGTTGGTGTTGAGATTTAGCTAGCATTGCCTGCAAAACTGAAGATGATGGCATGAGAAGCTTTGAAAACACCTGAATGCATTACACTGCACTCGTCATGACAATGTCCACCGAGTCATGCAGTCATTCCTGCTTCACCCAAACACACCATCAGGCCAAACACACAGCATCACTTTCATTTTTCTAAACTGCTATGATGTAAAAAGATAAAAATTGTGCCGACAAGGAAAGCTTTGGAAAGAGGTGACTCACAAGGGGGAATTAAAAGTTTTTTTTTTAATCCCCTTTCCAAAAGGCTTCAACAACCAAAAGAGTCTTTTCCATTTCATTGACATCAGGAAACTCAGCGCTGCTGATAAAATGTGTGATAATGGCTGGAAACTAGAACAGAAATAGCTAACATTTATGCCAAAGTTTAGCTGACACTGGACCATTCTTTCCTTCATGTTTTTTTTTGGGAGGGGGGGGGGCTTTGGGACTCCCCCGTATAACATGTAAGTGATGCTTTCATCAGAATATGAGACAAATGAGGTTGATTAAATAGTGAGGTGGAGCAGATGAAAGATAAGATGAGTAAAATTTGGAGAAAAATGCAAACCTTCACTCCGAAAGCTGCTTATAAGAAAATAATTATTAAAAAAAAAATTGTGCCATTCTTTTATATACAAACTGTGTTCACCGATGTATTCGATTTTTATTCGCTAATTATATTCCAACTGCCGTCTCCGTCGTCGTTCCTTCTGCCGAGCATGAGGGATTTGATGACAAAGCGCTTATTGTTGTAAAGTGAGCATCCGACTCGCCTTGAGTGCGATGAAAGATAATATTTTGAATTATATTTTTGCCTCCAAATGAAGAACCTCCAGATCACAGTACAGCACTTGATTTCCCTTCTCTTGCAGACACTAATTCTACTGTTATCATTAAAGATGTTCTCGGTGGAAACTAAATGTCAAGCATAAACAAACACTTTCTGTATGCTGAGTTTGAGCTTTGTAAGCATGTCATTTGTATTATTTTATTCTGATAAGAATATCGAGCTGTTCTCGTGAGCCAAACAAGATTGTATAAAAGAGATGTAAAATAACTTACGATAATTGATCCATCGTGAGTAAAAGTGAAGCTGACGTTCGGGCCTTGCCAAAGAGAATAGCCTTTCTCTTTGGCTCCGACGAAGGGTAAGGTCCGAAACGTGGCTTCATTTTTATTCGCAGCGGATCAATTAGCATTCAAGTATTTTATTTGTTATTTGTTTTGACTTGTCTTGCCGCCATGCAGAGATTGGCCATTACATTGTAGCAAAGATGTAGATTCCCCATAAATTGCTGGTGTTTTTTCTGCGTTAAACTGTAGATGAACTTTGCCGATAAATCGTCGAACTTGTGATGCGTTGCACATGATTTTCTGTCCATCTTGTTGAAGAAAAACACCCGTCCCTTTTATCGCTACGATTGTATAAGGTGAGGATCATGGGTGGTACTCAGTTTGTTTCTGATTTGGTTGTTGTAGAGTGTAGAACGAACTGCATCACCCGACTGTTATGTTCATGGGTTGTAGGATGCCTCTTCGTTTCCGCATTTTATTTGAAGAGCCGCAGTTCTCACAGTCCAGAGTACGCGAATGTTGATCTGAGTGGAAGTTGAGGAATTTTAGTGTGGAATTCTCTCCTTCAAAGAAGTGCTGCTGTGAAGAAGTGCTGCCCTGTGACGCAATGTGGTGTTGAGCGATGATCCGAGAAGGTGAGAGTTCTGTGGTGCTTGCATCCTAAGCGAAGATCTTTTCCCAGGGTGGGGGGGGGGGGGCGTTCGACTCGAGTTGGCTCAAAACGAATGTGGTGTAATTTTTTTTAATTTTTTGCGACGTTTGATTCCATGAATGCTGCAAAACTATTTGAACTCAAAAATGACGAACCGGGGTCCATTATCTGATACAGTTTCATGTGGCAAGCCGTGAGTGGAAAAAGTTGTTTGGCCCCTTATAACTGACTGGGTAGTGGTGGATGACAATAATGCTTCCATAGGGAACATTGTCCGACAAATGACCAGGATATATTCCCTAGTGGGGAATGGTGCGCACCTGATAACATGGATGACCTCCCATGATTGGTGGCATCTTAATCATTTGTAACGGTACAGGTTGAACATATGTGCTGACACACTGGCATGCACGGCAGGCAACTAACAATGTTTTTCACATCATTGTCAGTAAAAAGGCCACCATACTTTCTGACTGAGTAACTGCTTTGTTTTCATGATAACTTGACTCTCTTGAGGGCTACTTTGTTAGCATGCATTCATGCAGGAAACTATTTTGTGACAGCCTCGAACGATAAGGTCGTTTTTTATTGCTAGTTTGGTTCTGATATTTGCAGGTATTCCAATAAGGATTTGCCATCTCCCAGACAAAATGGGCGACGAACACGAGTAATCTATCATCCTGTCTTGACATTTCCGTTATTTACTGCAATGTCTGACTTCCGGTATGCCATGATAAATGTTGAAATGTATATACTGCTCAGTGGCATAATGGGAGATTTGTCCACCTCTGTCGAGGTATACTATAGGACGCCTGCAAAAAATGTCCGCAGGATTGATATGCCATATGTTGGAGGTATATGGCTGAAGGTGCTGTGCTCACCTTTCGTTCAGGCTGGAGGCTTTCCTCTTGAGCTGAAAATACCTCAAAAGGCTTGTGATCTTAAAGGAGATCGAATTGCATGTGGGATTTTTTGCAAAGCCCAGCAAGAGTTAGTGCTTCTTTCTTTGTTTGAGAGCATCGCTGCTCTACTTATGAGAGGGTGCGGCTGGCATAGGCAGTAGGTCTTTGGTGGTTGTCTGAAAAAAGTTTGTTCGAAAACAGCACTCATAGCAGCGGAACTTGCATCTACAGTGAGATGAGCACAGCCTTAGGGTTAACCAGTACCAAGTGATGTTACATTTTAACGCCCGTTTTCAAGCTGATGAAATGCCATTTAGTGTGTGTTAGTCCATATATCCAGGTTGTATCCTCATGGGTAAAGATAGCTAATTGTTGGTGGCAGGGGAAAAATTAGAACAAAGTGAGCAAGATGGTGCGGCAAGACAAGCAAACTCGAACCTCAACTATGTTGGTTAGAGTTAAACAGTTCCTGACTGTCAACTTTTCCAGCTTCCAGGCTGATGCCTGCTGGCCAAAATTATGAAAGCTGCACAATGTCACTTCCGGAACACAGAAAAGGCATTTGAGGTCTAACTATGAAAAATGGTGACACTATTTTGATCTGTAGGGATTTTTCAAATGGTTAGGATCGGATACCGAGTTCGTTTGAATATTGATGTTTGGTCTGTGCATGTCCAACACAAACACAAATATATGCCTTCTTTTGGGAATAATAACCACGGAGGTACCCATGAGGATGGTCCGAGGAGTCGGTTCATTGATGTCCAAGCTGAGGACTTCACCACTTTTTCTCTCAGCTTGTCTTCGCTGGTGAAATGGCATCCTGTGTCTGGGTTGAATAATTAACTGGTTGTACATTGGGATCAACAGGCAGTTTTAGTTGAAAATCAGCTGAAGTTGGGTGCAAGCTTTTGTACCCCAAATTGTATGGCCATTGTGCACCGAGCAAATATCCTGCATCATCTGTATCAATTCACCATAATGTTGGCCACCGTTCGACTGTTATACTCCAGACACCTGTCGAATGCACCTCAAATAGGGAGAGGAGTGTTGACGCATAGTTGAAGATGGTATTGGCCGACTTGGTTTGATTGGTGCTGGCAGCCATCTTGACACAACCTAATTGGACAGAAACACTTACCACAGGCTAACAGCAGCTCCGGAATTCATAATCATTGTCCGGATCTCATCCCGAACACATGCACAGGGAGGAGTAAGGTTTTTTATTTTTTTTTTGTCTGCTGCCTCTTAGCAGTCAACCAGAATAAAAGTCATTCAAAAACAGAAACTTACTGTTTTTAGGGACATCATGAAGGACAGAAACAACAGGCACGAAGAACTAATTTAATGTGTTGAAAAAGGTTGGTGTAAAAGAGAATGCATTAAGGCGGTAAACTTCCCCCAATTTTTTTTTATTTTTTAACAACCTTTCAACTTTTATTTCAATTGAATTATATACTGAACACTGTAGGACACAAATTTTCCACAAATCTTGAACACTGCACGACATGGACACAATCAAATTTAAGCCACTCATGCTCTCAGCGTTGTGAATATCGAGGTTCAAGAACAAAATTGTGGCTCGTAGCAAATATAGGTCGTGCTTGGAACCCAAAGCAAGAGTTGAAGACCATTCCATGTCCTTTTCCTCAAGACTTCATGGGTAAAGGTGTTCTCTGAACTCTCGAGTTTGTGACTGATTGCATGATTTCCCCTTGGGGCGGCGGTCTTCAACTGTAGCCTACGATCTGTGGCTCCGACATCCGCAGTGACACCTTAGATGTGTCTGAAAACTTTTGTATCATCAAGATTTGTTTTGCGGTTGGTTTCCCCACGCAGGCAGCTCATTGAAGTGTGCCGAGAATTAGTTTTGTTAATACGTTGTTGGCGGTTGTTGAACAGCTCTTTCTTGCCAGCTCTATGGCTTGAGTCTCGGATAACTATTCAAAGCCCGAGCTGGTCGAGCATGGTGTCTGTCAATGTTCAAATAGTTCGCAAAAACGATGTCCTAATTGGCAAAAGCCGGGTAATCAATTAACAATCGAGCTCCTGGCGGCTTGTCAATGTGACAAATACTAACATTCATGAAAACATTTTTCCGGCTCAAAATATACACAGAGGAATTTGGTAGAGGAGGTTTCCTGCGTTCCCATATTGTTTACCTGTGTACCCTGGCCCCATCCCTCATCCCTTACCACAGATCTATCCATTGTCTTTTGTTCCCACTATTTTGTGCTTCCCTCTCCCCGGCCCTTGTCTCTGCCGTGTTATATGTTTCTGTTGTACAGCTCTTACACGAGCTTCGACATGTATAAACAAAAAAAAGATGGGGGAAATGCCAACACAAGCGGCTGAGGAAAATTGATGGAGACTGACAAAACAAGGGATCAGGGGCAGGGGAGAACGCAAAGGGCAACGGCGACAAAATTTGGGACGGGTGTGGATGGTTTAACGGGTGTATATAAAGATAATGCTTTTGGAATGGGGGATGATCGAGATAAGTGGTGTAATAGCTGCTCTTCAAAGACCTGAATGGGAAGAATGAAACAGGGGGAAGAATGACATTGAAGAGAATGGGAAGTGGGTCCACAGGTGGGAAAAAAGAGGAACAAATGAAGTGGAGGTTTTCAAGCCCCATCAATGCCTGCACTGCAACCAACCCCAGTGATCCATCTTCCATCTCACACATAAGGCTACTGACAGGTCTTGCCAATATCCCAGACCTCTCTATCTCCAATAACGTCAGGTACATTTTATAATTGACCCCTATGAATACAATCTAAAACCCTGATTAAGCTTAACCTCACTACCTGGCACTGTGCTGTCTGCTTACCCAATATTCTTTAAGTTTTTGTGATCGCCACTGTAGAAAATCGTTCCCTGTATCGGTTAACTAACGTATCAAAAATGGTGTCAGCAGGTACAAAGCTTTTGTCCTTCTCGGAATGTTCAGACAGCCGCCATGTTGTACTCCAAGCTTTGCTTCCCATTTCCTCCTGTTGATAAGCAGAAGATTCTTTTCCCTCCCCAGCATTGTAGTGAGGGAATGTCGTACAACTTCTAATAACTTTGAATGGGCAGATCATATTCGAGCAGCTTGTGGCCTGGTTTCTTTAATGCGCCTTAGGTATCACAGTCAGTGGACATTAACAAAGTGTGGTTCAACATCTTTGACAACCAGCACTTTTACCTGACTTTTTAAAGAAATGTCCTCCTGGTACCAACATGTGATCATTGAGGAATTGTTAAATTGAGTTTTAATATTATAATATGTTCCTTACAAGGAACATTCGAAGGCAGGATGAGGCCACAAAAGCCTGCGCTATTATTACCAAACCTGTGCTTGTCTGTACCCTATCCTTTTTCAAATGCTGAGCAAGGAAGCAGCAATGTACGCCATTTTAAAAGTCATGAATGACTCGGCCGGGGTACGAACTGCTGGCACGGCTCCCAGACTCGGAGCGCGACGCTCTAAACATTAAGCCACCGTGGCTGGTAAGTTGGGTCCAGGTTCGTTTCAGGGAAGAGTTCAGGAATAATTCTGCATGAAGTGTCCAACTGAAATGAATACCTTTGTCAAAGTTGTGTTCAAACTCCAGCCGTATCATGTTCAAAGCTCATTCTTCCAAGGCATCACTTCAGGAGTACATTTTATAGCTTGAAGCAAGAAATCACCTGTCTGCCTTGAAGAAAGCTGAAAACTGGCCAGTCAAAGATGTCTTTCCATTCTGATGAAGGCCTGACAGACCGTTTGTCATGTTGTGGGTCGCAAAAGATGTTTGTGTGAAATCCACTTCGTTGTTTGGAATCTTAAAATCAAGACAGAACATGATCCCTTGCCCTGAAACATTCCAACAAGAACAAGGGCTGAAACTTTCAAAGACCATTGTTTCTTTTTTTTTGAAATTGTAGTCAAAGGCTCATGGAGAGGCTAGAAAACACAGAACAGATCAGGAATGCAGCAGAAACAAAAGGAACAGGAGAAATGAGTCCCACACTCTTCCTACTCGATCAGAGCAAGGTCTACCTCAGGCAGAGGGACACGCATATCATC